>CM062810.1:189666890-190051207 GCA_031772625.1 Pinus tabuliformis | reverse complement strand
TATTAAATCTTTCCAACACTTCATTAAACATATCTTTCTTGTGAGATAAAAATCCCATTTTCATTTCGATCTACTTCTATTCCTAAGAAGTATCTCAGCAAACCCATTTCAGTCATTTCAAATTCTTCTTTCATGAATGTTTTGAAGTTTTCAATAAGAGAAACATCATTGCCTATGAAAATAACATCATCAACATATAACACAACAATTAGTAATTTACCATCTTTTTCTTTGATGTAGACGGTGGGTTCTCCCTCACATTTGTCAAATCCATTTTCCAGTAGATAGGAATCTATCCTACTGTACCACGCTCTTGGCGCTTGCTTCGGCCCATAAAGAGCTTTCTTCAATCTGCACACTTTGTGCTCTTGGCCTTTCTTTTCATAGCCTGGAGGTTGTTCAATGTAAACCTCTTCCTTTAACACTCCATTTAGGAATGCTGACTTCACGTCCATTTGGTAAACTTTCCACTTGTTTTGTGCTGCTATGGACAACACTACTCTCACGGTTTCCATTCTTGGAACCGGTGTGAAAGTTTCCTCATAGTCTCTCCCATACTGCTGCTTGTATCCTTTGACAACGAGGCTTGCCTTGTGTCTTTCTATTTTGCCTTCAGCATTACTCTTGGTCTTGTAGACCCATTTGACTCCAATGGCTTCTTTTCCTTTTGCTAGTTCAACCAAATCCCATGTCTTGTTTATTTCTATGGCATTAATCTCCTCATCCATAGATTCTATCCATTTCTTATCCTTAATTGCATCTTCGAAATGAATAGGGTCATCAACATGACAATATAAAGCAAACAAAGAATTCATACCTTCATCATAAATGTCACTTAAATTTCTGAGTTTCTTACCTCTTTCATTTGGTGTACAAGTGCTTGAAGACGCACTTGAATTTCCTCCTTGTGATGTCTTTGTAGAAGCACTTTCATTTCTCCTCAAGGGTGTCCCTTGCTGTCCTTGCGTTGGCACTGCTATTTGGGGATGTATTTCAGCCACCTCCTCATCATCTTCATCATGAGACAAACAGTTTTTAACATTCATTGTTTTCTCTATGCTTCCATACCAAGCTTCCTCCTCAATGAACTGAACATCTATACTCACAAAAAACTTCTTGGTAGATGGGATATACAACCTGTAAGCTTTGGATTGCTCACTGTATCCAATGAAAATACATTTCTCCCCTTTGTTGTCCAACTTCTTCCTTAGTTGATCTGGAATGTGTGCATAAGCCACACAACCAAAAAATTTCATGTGGGTGACTCCTTGCTTTCTCCCACTCCATGCTTCTTCCGGCACTCTGTTCATGACTACTTTTGTTGGGCATCTATTCAAAATATATACTGCACATTGTATAGCTTCAGCGCAATAATCATTTGGCAAATACTTTGCCTTTAACATACTCCTCGCCATATCCATGATTGTCCTATTCTTTCTTTTGGCAACTCCATTTTGCTGCGGAGTGTACCTAGCTGTAAACTGCTTATGAATTCCATTTTCTCTACAAAAACGTAGAAATTCTTTGGAGATATACTCACCTCCTCTATCAGTTCTAAGAACTTTGATATGCAGCGCGCTTTGGTTTTCCACAAGTGCTTTGAAATTGAAATTTTTTTCAAACACTTCACTTTTGTTCTTTAGAAAGTAAACCCAAGTTTTTCTAGTAAAATCATCAATGAATGCTAGAAAATATTGGCTTCCTGCAAGTGATGTAGTTTGCATCAGTCCACATAAATTTGAGTGGACAATCTCTAAGGTTGCCTTTGCCCTTATGCTTTTCCCAGATGGAAAACTTTCTCTGTGTTGTTTTCTCAAGATACAACCTTCACAAAGGATGTCTGGTTTCTCTATCAATGGTAATCCTCTTACCATTCCTTTTCTACTCAGCAAGTTAAGACCTCCAAAGTTGAGATGTCCAAATCTCAAGTGCCACAACCAATTTTCATCCTTTGGTACGCTTTGGAAAGCCTCTTGTGTCACTGCTGCTATTACTTCTTTATTTTTTAAATCTGCCTTTATTCTAAGAGGGAACATCCTGTTCCTTGTCATCTTCACTTCAGCAATACATCGTTTGCTGGGTGCTCTATCCATGATGGTGAATACATCACTCACAAAGAAAACATTGTACCCCTTTTGAACAAGCTGTCCAATACTTAAGAGGTTACATTTCATTCCAAGAACATAATAGACATCTGCTATGGTTTTCCTTTCACCTTTCTTTGTAAATAATTTTACTTCTCCTTTTCCCATAACAGAAATTTTACTATCAGTCCCAAGTGTGACTTGTGATTTCACATTTTGATCTAAAGCAGAAAACAGGGCTATGTTTCTTGTCATATGGTTGCTACAACCAGAGTCTAGAAACCATATATCATCACTGTTTGTTTCAGCCATATTACAAGCTAACAGCACATTATCTTGGCTGATATTTTCTCTAGTGATATTTGCACTTGATCTATTACTCATATCATGCTGCTTCTTCCTACATTCATTGGCATAATGGCCATATTTTTTACAGTAATAACATTCAACATTTGATTTTTCATACCTTTGTCCTTGAGCATGATGTTGTCCACTTTGTTGGTTGCTACCTTGGCCTTGGTTCTGATTTGGATTGCTGCCTCTTCCTTGACCATTTGCTGGACTGTTTCTTCCACCTCTGTTTTGGCTTCTACCTCTTCCTCTCTTGTTTCCTCTACCTTGACCTCTTCCTCTTCCAAATGACATCTGGGTCTTGAAGGCTTGCTCTAGAGATAAGTTTTCATTCCTACTCAACCTCTGCTCATGTGTTATCAGTGATGCATGAAGTTCATCAACTGAAAATTTTGTGAGATCCTTTGTCTCTTCTATGGTGGTGATAATCACATCGAACTTTGAGGGTAGGACCCTCAACAGTTTCTCCACAATCCTCATTTCTTCAAGAGTTTCTCCATGAGATCTTATTTGTGTGACCAGACCAATCACATGTGTGAAGAATGAGTCAATATTGTCTGACTCCTTCATGCACAGATTCTCAAAATCTCTCCTCAGCAACTGTAGTTTTGCTGTCTTCACTTTCTCCATGCCTTGATAGGCTGTCTTGAGAGTTTTCCATGCTTCTTTGGATGTCTTGGCTGTTGCTATCCTTGGAAACACACTCTCATGCACTGCTTGATACAAAAATACGAGGGCTTTTGAGTCCTTCTTCTTATAACTCTTCAACAGATCTTTCTCTGCCTGTGTCAAGTTATTAAACTCTTCTTCATCTGCTGGTTCTTCAAATCCATCTTCAACTAATTCCCATAAATCTTGAGAAGCAAACAGGGCTCTCATGGTTATTGCCCAATAGTCATAGTTTTTCCCATTAAACTGTGGGAGCTGAGTATTAAAAATACCCATGCTAGTGCTGGTGCTGGAGCCAGCCATTCCTTGCACTCTCAGCTATGCTTCAAATATTTGACTATGTATTTAAAAATCACTGAGTGTCTTCAACAACAACACAAAAAGAAATTTAAGAAATACCTGGATCCTTTCTTGACTGAGTCTTCACTCTGCTGGAGAAGCTGCTGCAGCAAGAAAATCCTTCCCTTCATGTTACAGGGAAAAGTTTCTATGCAGAGCTGCTAATCCCACTAAGGCTGGTAGCTACCTTAGAAACAAACAAACTAAAGACTACTTTCATTTTCCTTTATGAGAGATAGATGAGAGAAGAATAAAGGAGACCAACCTCTGTCTTGTGCTTGGTTCCTTGCTCGATTCCTCTCTCTTCTGATAGTCCTTTGCTACTCGCTTTCTTGTATACCCAGCTTCAAAGAGTACCTATAGAATCAAAGTGGCATAACACTATACGAGAACATAGATCTATTATCATAAGCAATATAGGATCAGATGTATATTAACCATACAAATGCATAAAACATCAATCACACAAGTGTATGGAGGAAAACTTGAATAGCTTTATTGATAATCAAGAAAGAGCCAAGAGAGTTACAACCAATTGTTCTGACCTAGCATCATCCTCTCAGCAAGAAGCCCTTCTTCACCTCATGACAAGCTTAGATCACCCAACACTATGATATTACACCAAGAAACCAGCAGCACTTCCTTACAAGATACAAAATTCTAGCCTCTGGATCTCTGGGATGAGGGATCCATATATAGATGTCTGCAAGGGAGGTGAGTCAGCTTTTGAGATTTGATTAGTGTCTTCCCTCTGATAGTTCTTGCTTCCACTTGGAGATTGATGATCTCTTACTCATCCTTGGTTGAATTCAGAGAGACAAGTGTCACAAGAGAGGTTTCTGGAAGATTCCATGCTCCTCCACCTTGCGGATTGACCCTGCCATTTGTCCTTTCTCGCCCATCGCACCCCATAGAAGGGATTTTTGAAATGAAACGCACCTACTATGTGTATTCAGGTGAGATGCAATGCACTTTGCCTATGGAGCAGGTGAAATGGTCCAGTTTTGACCAGTTCTGAGTAGTTTTTCATGGAGAACTTCTGGGAGAATATGTAATCAGTTGACCTTGTTCTTTTAGGGGTTGGAACAAAACTTTTAGGGACTTAAGAGCCCTTGTTTTATTGACATTTATCATTGGGGTTGCAGTTCCCAAAAATGTCTATAACAGTTGCCCCCTAAAGCATGAGGTTGTTAATTTGTTGATGTCGGGTGAAATGCTTTATCATGAGGATCTGAAGTTCTTTCAAGCTGGAAGGAGACCTGTAATAAGATACAATACAATGCATTATCTTCATAATATTTTCCTGATCTAGCTGAGGCGAGCATTCCCATGCTCAGCTTTATAAATTCATTTTCATGTACATGAGACATACAATCGTCTGAGTGTAGACTGATGATTCTAATAGAGCCATCATCCCTTACATTGGATGATTATCTATGCAGCAATGATGTACATTTGATGTCTTTATTTTCCTGAATATATATCACAGCCCAGATGGATGAAACTAGATCCGAGGTCTTCAATCTCGTTTGATCTTCACTCAAAGTACAAGTCGATCCATGCGAGAGATGTTCTAGAGTCGAACATGGAAAGACATCGCCTAATTACTAGCCAATGATGTAAGCCGTTAACAGGCGTGAGAGGAATCACCGATAATGATGATGAACCTCAAGGTACTACAGTACAATTCACGTGGTGTGAATAAAGGACTTGGCGTCGAACACCACGCAAAATATTTCGGTCGAAGGCCATTGATGTAAACCTGTCGCCGGAAGTGAGAAACTTGCCATTGAGGCATGCAAGCTTCAAAGTACTGAAACGGTTATTCCTAGATCGGCTTCTTGGATAATGAGCTGATGTCGACAAGAAGCGATCCATCATAGGAGGTCCTTAGTGAATCCCACATCAATGACACGAAACGGAGCAAATGATTTTAATGGAGGTGAAAACAATCTGATGACATAAGGTTTAGGGTGGCGGTCATGAAAGAATGGAGCGAAAATGTATTATAGTGGGTGAGACACAGGTGAATTCTCTGAGCGACTTCTCTTGAATATATCAGCGACACTGACATGATGGATTGGTAGCATTAACCCCAAATGTGGATGGTGTGATGGAACCATGGTGATGTGACCGGTGAATGGAACAACCCAACCCGACTAGGATGCGGAGTGAAAGTTTCATGTTCAAGAGCGACTTGCTACCAACAAATTTTCTTCAAGTTTTCTTCCCAATTTTTCCCCAGTCATTTCTGACCAGTACCTCTTTATTTTTGTCAAGCTTGAGGAGGATAACATATGCTTGTTCTATAATTTGCCCTTCGGGCAAACCCATCGCTATGTTTTAACGAGCCTAGCGATAGTGAAACTCGTTCTTGTCTGTTATGGACAAGTTTGTCGCTATTAGGTTTTAATGAGTTTAACAACAAAGATAACTCGGTCCTTTTCAATTTTAAAGATTCTGAAAAGGGACGTAAAGGAAACTCCAAAAATCCTTTTTCGTCATCTAATCCCTTAAGTCCGAAAAAGTATAAAATAATACAAAAGGCATGAATTTTCGGTACTTTTAACGAGCCGAACAAAACAAGTGCTCGATCTTTTTGTGTAATAATCCCTCAGGTCCAAAATAGTTAAAATCTAAAGGAGGGATAGCACTTCCGGTCACTTTAACGAGCTAGAGAGGCCAATGGCTCGGCAATCTTTTCATATTTTACAAGTCAGTTGAAAAGAGCTTAAAGGAGACTCGTCTTTGAGGAACGAGTGATAAATTTGGGTAGCAACTGATTCCAGGTAAGGTTTGGAATTTCCCAATCACGGCAGTGTTACAAGGATGGCTAACAGGATCACTCTTCACAACTATTCCTCAAAAGGGGTAAACAATCAAGTGGAGGTGAATGATCGGCCAATACAGAGTGGAGGTGATGATGAGAACACGACCAAGGCTTCAAAGGCTGAAGTACTACATTCACGATGGTTATTTACTGGAAATTAGTTCATTTTTTATTTTAAAATGAGCTTAAATGCTGAGGGAAACACTTTCTCATTGCTTATGTTTATTTTTTAACGAGCTTGAAGTCCACATTAAAACTGCTCGATCCAGTCATATAATAAGGATGTCTCATCTAAGATGCCATTTTTCATAAGCTTGCACCTTACAAAGCTTTGCTCCGGAGCCTTTTGCATGCAAGCTAGGAGCGACCAACTACAGTTTATGGGGTTAGCTAACCACTAAGGTTAGGTAGGAAACTCTCTCCTTTACTTCACCGGCGTCTTTTGGTACAAAAGACACCCTGCGAAACGAATGGTCAGTCTGACCACTCACCTAGCTTAAGCAGTTATAGTTAGCGAATGTATGAGGTTAGCATTACGCTGGTTGCTTTTCACTTGCTTACAAGAGGTTTGCATGCCCCCAGGTATAGTGAAAATTTCCAAGTTACCAAAGATTGTTCTATCCATACTTCAGGCATAACACTTCTCTGGCGATGTCTACCGAAATAGACAAAGGCGAGTGGCGTAGACGCCTCCACTCACATAACTTTGACTAGGGAATCTTATTCCAGTCTAACCCCCTTTTCCAAAATGGATGGGAGTGTCAGACTAGTCATATATCCTTCACGGAAACCTGCCCTATACCTAAAGTTTTCCTGCCGAAGCAGACCAGGGTGCATGCCCCCTGGGTTTCAGTCATATCCTCTAAATCACTCGCGCTCATCAGGAGGATGGACTGGGGATTGATGAGACATTCCTTGCGTGAAAATACCACTTAGGGTTGGTATATGACTATTTGCTATGTGTGAACTGGGAAATGAAAGCTGGTCTATGAGCTTAACCACTCTTCCTTCATGCAGAAAACACATTACTCTAAAGAGTGATGAGACAATGGCTCCCATGCAATAAATATAGTCTCGTCCAAGGAGTAGATTATAATCCAGGGGTCCTTGGACTACCATTACGTTCATGTGAATGGTTTTCCCTCTCAATGTTATGGGCACATTGGGAAGGATCCCTAACGATCGACTGGTTCCTTTGTCAAAGCCTGTTAGATTTCTCATTTCAGGCAAAAGTGATGGCTAACCAAGCGCTTTCCAAGCAGTTGAGGAAAGGATACTCACAGAAGCCCCTTCATCTATGATGGTACTGGCCATGACCATTCTATATATTTGAGTAATGATTCGAAATGGTACACTAGCCGGTAAACGGGGTCTGCCTAGTTGATTCCAGTCGAAGGAAACAACTAGGTTGCTTGGAGGTGGGACCGAATAGACGGCCGGATATGACTCTGAAGAACTTCCTTCCTGTGGTAAATGAATGGGTATACTACCCCCATGTTCTTCGGAGTCTGTGCTTACGAAAAGAATTTGGATGGTGTCATCCTTGTTCTCTTCGGTGACTGTATCATTTGAAGATGGAACCTCTGAAGGCAAGACCGGATCAACTACCGCCTTGACCTTTTGACTTTCGTCTGGTATGGATTCTTCAATGATAGATACTTCGGCCAACCACAAGGGCGTGTCAGCCGGATTTTCAACTAGTGACGGACTCGACAAGGGTTTTTTATATCCAGGAGGAAGTCGTAACGGTGAAACCGGACAATCATTCAAAACTCTTTTAGCCTCGTCTAAGAAGGGACAATGGTGGACAGCATGATCACCTTCACACAGTTTACAAGGAAATTTACATTTTCCTTTTTGTCCAGGGGCTTCACTTTCACTAGTTGATGGTGTACTTTCAACATGATCATCAGAGGTTGACGACACCGGATTGTGCAAACGAGGAGACCAGTCCCTTAAGATCCAAGGGATGCAAGGACAATCTCGATGAAAGTGGTCTCCTTTGCAAATGACACATGGCGATTTAGGCCTGGCCAGTGCAGTGTGTGGATTTTCGCTAGATGATGCTTGGTTGCCCCTTTTCGCCTTTGGCTCCTTCTTCTTTTTCTCTTTCTTCTTCTTTTCCTTCTTCTTCTCAAGTACTTGATTTTTGGCTTTACCAGCTTCATCAAGAGAAGAGGGAGGAGAGGAAGAATTGGACGAAGTAGAGGGTTGGGGGGTAACTCTGGAATCGTTTAGTTGCTGACTCGATTGTTCAGGAATTGCGGTGTTCTGAACGACGGAGGTTGAGAAGAGCCATACAGGCAAGCCAATTGTCAATCCTGAAAGTCACAATGTGGCCATATGGGGTGCACCAACATCTCCCCAAGAGGAGAAGGGACTAGGATTTCCTCCAAGGGGAACTCCTTGGTTGGTGGACTCCATTTTCCTCAACCTAAGACCAACATAGGAAAGGTGATAATTATTCCGTTTAAAATAAATTTTAGAAGCTTTGACACAACTTGTTTTTTCAATTTTTAAGAGTCGAGCAAAAATAAAAGATGACTCTAGTCGCCTTCGATTTTTAATGAGCCTGAAGTGACAAGTGCTCAGATGGACCTTTTCTATTAAGGAGTCTGAAAAGGAATGAAAGGGACTACTCTGGAAATCTAGACAGAGGGATTACCAAACCAATCGCAAACTGCAGAATACTTTTTACGGTACGACAACCAATCTTCCTGAATGCTGTGTTCAGTGCATTGTGATCGATAGGGTGGCAGACATGGCTTCCTATGGATAAAGGATTAAGCCTATTGTGGTCTCCCAAAATATACTCGACGGTACGTGGGAGCACAAGTCCGTACTGGCACTTATCATCTCAAAGTGGAGGAATCACCCAACCAACAGTGAAAACAACACTTACCAGGCTTTACGACACCGGAATATGTCTCTAGCCTAGACTTCTAGATGTTGTGCGTTAGGTTCCAAAGCGTTGTTAGATTCATTAAATTTATTTTATAGTTGATCTTGCTTAAGAAATTTTCCTTTCAGGTTCACCGCGTGATGTAGATGTACAATTCCTAAAATGCAATCTAAGATGACAAACAATCGTTTTATCTTCTTTATGCAATGAAAATCCTAGCTACTAAGGAAAGAGAAATGGCTTTCTTTCAACAAAGAGCAAAGAGCACACACTATATGCACTGTCCTAAATCAAACCAACAAACAGTCTAAATGCAAATGCACATGCATGTATTTGTTTTCAGCCTTCTTAATGTGTAAATGATAAAAAGAAAGCTAATGCGCAAATCTAAATTATTTTTCAAAGCGACAATTACTAACAAGCTTCTTTTCAAAATCAAAATGAAGACAATGATGAAACTTTGCGATTTGGAAATGAAAACTTGCTTTCGACACTAGGAAAACTACTAATTTAAATCAAATACAGGAGTAACAATGTAATTGACTATCAAGAACTATCAGATTCTCTTCTATGACTGAAAATGACACTTGCGACACTTTCAATTCAAGAAACGACAGTACAATTACGCTACTTCTTTGTAAAGGAGAATTGAAAATGACTCAAAAATACATAAAAACATTTACAGTTTTTTGCACAATGGAGGTGGAATAACAGTAAGGAAAGGGGTTTCAAACAGAGGTGTACTGACTATAGGCAGCAAAACTCCTGAATAGAGCCGAAAAGAATGAACACAGAAACCAAAATTTAGGAACAAGGCCTTGTCTGATCAGCGCACCTGTAACACAGTGAAACTAAAATGCAACGCACCTACTACACTCGGGAAGTGCGCTGCATTTGAAGTTCACAGAACAGGCAGTGCGTCGGACCAGGGACGAGACTTTGATTGGGTTCCGGGTCAAAGTTTGCAGTTCAGTTCAGGGATTTTGGCCGAGCAAGTGGTAATCAGTAAATCAATCACATGGGTAGATCTAAGGAGGTTACTAGAGCCACCACAAGGGCAATTAGAGAGATTGTAAATCAATTGTTTAATTCATAAGAAAAACCCGGAGATTGACTGAAGCAGCGCCAATCTACTTTGCACTTGCATAGAAAATGCAGTTCGAAGGCTAGCTGGCTTGACTTGAGGCTCCATCTGTAAGTTTATAAAATAAACAAATGTAGATAAACAATCAATCTATTCGCTCCCCAGTGGAGTCGCCATTTTGTTACAGGGAAAAGTGTCTATGTAGAGTTGTTAATCCCACTAAGGCTGGTAGCTACCTTAGAAACAAACAAACTGAAGACTACTTTCATTTTCCTTTATGAGAGATAGATGAGAGAAGAATAAAGGAGACCAACCTCTGTCTTGCGCTTGGTTCCTTGCTCGATTCCTCTCTCTTCTGATAGTCCTTTGCTACTCGCTTTCTTGTATACCCAGCTTCACAGAGTACCTGTAGAATCAAAGCAGCATAACACTATATGAGAACATAGATCTATTATCATAAGCAATATAGGATCAGATGTATATTAACCATCCAAATGCATAAAACATCAATCACACAAGTGTATGGAGGAAAAATTGAATAGCTTTATTGATAATCAAGAAAGGGACAAGAGAGTTACAACCAATTGTTCTGACCCAGCGTCATCCTCTCAGCAAGAAGCCCTTCTTCACCTCATGACAAGCTCAGATCACCCAACACTATGATATTACACCAAGAAACCAGCAGTACTTCCTTACAATATACAAAATTCCAGCCTCTAGATCTCTCGGATGAGGGATCCATATATAGATGTCAGCAAGGGAGGTGAGTCAGCTTTTTAGATTTGATTAGTGTCTTCCCTCTGATAGTTCTTGCTTCCACTTGGAGATTGATGATCTCTTACTCATCCTTGGTCAAATTCAGAGAGGCAAGTGTCATAGGAGAGGTTTCTGGAAGATTCCATGCTCCTCCACCTTGTGGATTGACCCTGCCATTTGTCCCTTCTCACCCATCGCACCCCATAGAAGGGCTTTTTGAAATGCAATGCACCTACTGTGTGTATTCAAGTGAGATGCAACGCACTTTGCCTATGGAGTAGGTGAAATGGTCCAGTTTTGACCAGTTCTGAGTAGTTTTTCATGGAGAACTTCTGGGAGAAGATGTAATCAGTTGACCTTGTTCTTTTAGGGGTTGGAACAACACTTTTAGGGACTTAAGAGCCCTTGTTTTATTGACATTTATGATTGGGGTTGCAGTGCCCAAAAATTTCTATAACACTTCAGCTTCTTTGACACCTTCAAAGAGCCTAGACAAGCTCTGATACCACTGTTGGGAATTTTCTGGTAAATTCCAAAACAAAATCACTGAACAGAGAGTAATACTCTATTTTTGCCATAGGATCTTTAACACAGGGAAGCTTAAATTTTCTTTCTGAAGAACTGAGTCTTTCACACAAATAAAAACTTTATATTCATTAATAAACTGCCTGATACAAACTTCTTCCCCTGAACAGAGGGATTCACCAAGAACTTCCAAAAAAAAATTACTCTGTCTTTTTTAGAAATTTTACACTACTGTGCGTAAAAATTTCTTTTACATTTACTGCTGTAAATAAGAAAAAAAAAATTACATGGATTTACTGCTGTAAAAGAAATCCCTTACATATGCTCTGCTGCGAGTTTCATTTTGTTCTTTCAAAGAACAGCCACGTTGCTGCGTTACAAACTCTCTCCATACATCATTTCTTTACACTGCTGTGTAATTTTCATTACATATTCACCAACAAAAGAAAACTTACATTACCCTTTTCACTGCTGTGTGAAAGATTTCATCATTCGCACTAATGCGTGCTTCCCTTCTCCTCTTTACATGCACGAATGAACTATATGCATTACATATGCAACAAAACATAACAATATACGTTGACCTATGCCCATACTTCCGTAAAAATAAAAAATATTAAAATTAAAAAAACTTTACCAACAATCTACGAACCGAAATAAATTACATTAATTATTTTACTGGCAAGCCAGCGGTCAAACTCAAAACTTCATGTAAATCCTTGTTGCAGGCCTGTATATCAACTTTGACTTAATTGGACGGTGGACAGTCTTCACTTTAATCAAACAGTTATCGCTTGCCCAATCCAAACGAACATTACGTCCTGATAAAAAGTGGTTTTGGGAAAAGTACTGAGGACACACGTCAGCTCAGGGTTTTATCGCGTCCGTTCGGAGGAAAACCACTTGCTCAGCAAAAGAGGTGCGATGAAAAGGTTGGCAGTTTTCTGGAATGTATGCGGCAGTTGGAAATTAATATTTCGACAGTTTCTCCTAATGGAAGATTTTCTGCTGGATTTTATCGAGTAGGTCACAATGCTTATGCTTTTGCCATATGGTATACTTACATAGCTAACCCAATAGTAGTCTGGGTGGCCAATGGAGACCAACCTGTCAATGGAAGAGAGTCTCGTCTTTATCTAGAGAAATATGGAAACCTCGTTCTCAGGGACGCAGATGGTAGCGTTGTGTGGAGTACCAACACCAGTAACAAGAATGTAAAGGATGTTGTTCTTCTAGAAACGGGAAATCTGGTGTTACGTAGCTCTTCAGGTGAAGCATTTGTGTGGGAAAGCTTCCAGCAGCCCACTGATACTCTTCTTCCATTTCAAACCCTGAATGATAATACAGTACAGTTAATATCCAGATTGGGGACTTCCACGTTTAGCCAAGGCTAATATCATCTCTATTTCGATAGCGACAATGTTATTCGTCTAATTTACAAGGGATCAGGCATATCGAGCAACTGCTGGCCTGATCCTAGTCTGCCAAACTTTCAGAATGGCAGAAACACATATAATAGCAGCCGCCAAGCGGTGCTGGATAGCTTCGGTAGTTTCCAGTAAAGCGATGGATTTACCTTTAAAGTGTCAGATTATGGCAAAGGCCCCAAGAGAAGATTAACTTTGGATTTTGATGGAAACCTCAGACTATACAGCTTGGTGGAAGAGACAGGCATATGGAATATTATATGGATGGCTTTTCCTAATCAATGTTTTGTTCATGGCTTCTGTAGAATCTACGGTCTCTGCATATACACTTTGATGCCCAGCTGTACCTGCCCACCTGGTTTCCATAGGAATGATTCCACCAATTGGTTCCAAGGTTGCGAGCGCAATAAACCACTGAGTGTGTCCAGCGCAAAGCTTATTTATCTTCCACATACAGATTATTATGGCTATGATCTAAACTATCAAACTGGGATCACGTTCAAAAGCTGTAAAAGTTGGTGCATGAATACCAGCCAATGTGAAGGCTTTGCCTACCAAATGGAAGGCAACAGAACTTGTTATCCTAAGGCTTTACTTATCAGTAGATATTGATCTCCTGGTCAGCAAAACCACATGTATATCAAAGTTTCCAGCGATGATTCTTCTGTTTCTAATTCTACTAGTGTGTTGTTTAAGCCTTTGCCATTAAACTATTCGGCTGTGAGACCGATTGTCTTTGGGACGGGCCAATACAAGAAGCATAAGACAAGAAGCGTTGTCAAATATACGTTAGGATTTGCGATTGCCTTTGGTGTCGCAGAGCTGGTTTGCGCAATATTTGGATTACGGTATATTCTTAGAGCATTTAGAGATCCTGGCTTGGATAGTCTAGGACGTTACTCAATGATTCCCGGGGGATTCAAGAAGTTTAGCTTTTCAGAGTTGAAAAAGGTGACTGATAACTTCAAAATAAAACTAGGGGAAGGAGGTTTTGGGACGGTGTACAAAGGCGTGCTTCTCGATGGTGAGGTGATAGCTGCAAAGCAACTAGAAGGGCTATCCCAAGGCCATGATCAGTTCTGGGCAGAAGTGAGTATGATTGGGAGAGTCCATCACATGAATCATGTTCGTATGTTTGGCTTCCATGCAGAAAGAAAACACAGGTTGCTCGTTTATGAGTACGTTGAAAATGGGTCTCTGGACAAGCATCTGTTCACAGAAAGCAATGATAGAGTTTTGGGCTGGAAAGAAAGATTTGGGATTGCAGTAGGCACGAGAAAGGGTTTAGCCTACCTCCACAAAGAATGTTTGGAATGGATTCTGCACTGTGACATCAAGCCCCAAAGCATACTTCTGGACAAGAAATTTTGTCAAAAAGTTTCTGACTTTGGTTTATCAAAGCTGGTAGACAGAGATTGAGCATTCTCCTTCTCCACAATTAGAGGTACGCGGGGTTACTTAGAACCGAAGTGGGCCATGAATCTGCCCATCACGGCCAAGGTGGATGTTTATAGCTTCGGCATTGTTTTGTTAGAGATAGTGACTGGACGAAGTTCGTTATCCAATTCAACAGTCCAAAATTGCGGACATTTGGTGCAGTGGGTGTCCGCAGTGATGAGGAAAGGGGGATGGATTGAGGAAGTAGTGTATCCCAAATTGAATGGAAATTTTGATTCGGAAGAGGTGGAGAGAGCCTTGAAAATAGCACTGCTCTGCGTTCAGTATGAAAAGGATGCGAGACCTTCCATGAGCGAGGCCGTCGAACTACTTTCTAAACCAGATTTCTTTACCACAACAAATTTCATGTTGCCTTGCGACTCGACGGATTTCTCTTCCACAGCAGAGGGTGACTCGACGGATTTCTCTTCCACAGTAGAGGGTGTGTCCTCGTCTTCCACTGTATCGAGTTAACAACGTGGCAACCAGAGGATTCCACTTTGTTGGGAATTTTCTGGTAAATTCCAAAACAAAAGCAATGAACAGAGAGTAATACTCTGTTTTTGCCACAGGATCTTTAACACAGGGAAGCTTAAAATAGATTGCTAGAGAAGCTGAGAGTTTTTCACACACATAAAAACTTTATATTCATTAGTAAATTTCCTGATACAAACTTCATCCTCTTAACAGAGGGATTCACCAAGAACTTAAAGAAAAAATTACTCTGTCTCTTTTAGAAATTTTACACTACTGTGTGTAAAAATTTCTTTTACATTTACTGCTGTAAATAAAAAAAATTACATGGATTTACTGCTGTAAAAGAAATCCCTTACATATGCTCTGCTGCGAGTTTCATTTCATATGCCCAACAAAAAAAAATTACAATACATTCGCACTGCTGTGCATTACACTTCGTTTTTCAATGAACACCCAAACAAGTTTCACGCTGCTGCATATTACATTAAGAAACAATCTGCCTCTGCATACAAAATGTTACACTGCTGTGTAATGGTTTTTTTTACTCACACGCCGCTGTGTGGTTCACTCTTGTTTTTTTTTTAACAAAAACAACAACAAAACATTACATATGCAAAAAACCAAAAAAAACATAACAAAATACGTTGACCTATGCCCATACTTTCGTAAAAATAAAAAAAATTAAAATTAAAGTCTTTTACCTACAATCTACGACCATATTAAATTCATTAATTACTTTTCTGACAAAGGCTGGCGGTCAAACAAAAACTTTCACACCAACTCCATGTTCAGGCCTGTATGCATCTTTAACTTCAATCAACGGTTTCAAGCCTTCATTTTAATCGAACGGTTATTGTTCAGTTGAACCTGTTAACACCCAGGTTGTTCCCTATGACTCCCAAGGGAATACGGCCGGGGTAACCACTAACCAATCTTTGGATCACTGTTTCTAGCCAAACTGTGATTAGAGAGGGCTCTCTCTTTATGATTTGTAACTGTTTATGATAGGGTTTTAGGCTAGCTATTATGCACAGGTTTTGTTTATGTTTTGGTTGAAGAGTTTCTTTTAGGTCTTATGATGTAATTTTCAAAGAGTCAAATACCATTGGGCAATGGAGTCTGTGGCTGTATAGGTGTCTAGAAACCTTGAGGTGAACTGGTGAAACTTACAGGGCCATTTGGATGCTTCATACAACGGAATTTTTGTTTTATAACACGAACAGGTGAAAAAACCAGTGAAAGCAATTAAGAATTTTCACTAAAGTATTCGAGTATTTCCACCAAACTAGGTATGAGAAACAGATAGATGCCTCAGGAGCAAAACTTGAATCCCTGGGGATGTCTATCACTGTAAAAGATATAGTTTTAAAGTGCAGCAATTAAGAATTACACTTCATTCACTGTATCTGAAGAAAAACATGGATAATAGCTCAGATTGAGCTCAGGGTAATCAGTGATTAAATCCTGAACTATTCTTCTACTTTGCTATTAAGTTTAAAACATTTAGACAATAAAAGAGAACAAAAGACTCGAAAACATGTAACACAGAGATTTAAGAAAACTTATTGTTTTATGAAACATTCTGGAATCCTGCAACATTCACCATTCATCACAACGCATCAAATACACCAAGCTTTGGAAATTCCATTCTCCCTTTGCATTGCTTCTCTGAGAATTTTACAGCAAGTGAGACTTCCAAAAGGAAAATAACAACAACCCCCTGAGCTTCTGCCAGGGGTGAATATATACTTGCGATTTTTACAAAAATATCTGAGTCCTGAGTTATCTCAGACTTAATATTCTCACCAACTTTGAGATATTATTATCAGAAATTTATTACAGCATTGAATTCAAAATAAAGGCGCCTTAATGTTCTGTCAGAAGATATTTTGGCCTTTGGGATCTGCTGAGTCGGTTGAGATACTTTGATTAAATGCTGGAGAACCCGACTTTATGGCTTGTACGCTGTATTTTGGGTTGTCACCTGTGATTGTGACTGCTGCTGTGGTGAGTAAATAGCTCTGCTGAGTTGGCTCAGCATCTGCCTCTTCCTTGTAGATTTTATTCATCAAAATTGTGCCTGCGCATGACTGCTCATGTACTGGAGAAAACTAACGCTACAGGTTCTGGCCTGATAAAACTATCTGTGTCAAATTCCTCCATACTTCCTGTGTGGGCAATTGATGATTTATGATTGCCCCCATAGTCTCATCTTCTTCAGTATACTTAAAGAAATTTGGTGGTGTATCAAACAGATGATCAATTTCATTCATGATAAAAAACAAGTTATCCACCCTATCATACAAATTCTGCCCTGATGCTGGCCCTGTGTCTGCTGAGGTACTGGGCTGTTTTGCAATCTGTGCTGCAGCATGGGCATCAACCCTTTTGATGTAATTTTCCAGGGTGAGCAGTCTTCCTACACTGCTTAAAATGCTGGGGAGGCCTCTGTTCTGTAATGCCACAAATCTGTCCAGGAACTTGTTGATCTCGGTCTGCATATCCTGTGTCCTCCTCTCCAGCGTACCAACTAGACTTCTTAGTGTCAGGACTCTTTTAACTACTGAGATTGTTTCAGTCCTGTTAGTAATTCCCATGGTAGCTAGTTGAGAGCTAGTTTTGTTATTTAAAACATTTCTCATTCTGCTGGCAGCATCTGGCATGTGGCCAAGGCTTGCTCTGGCTCTGTGTATTTCCTTGTTTGCCTTGGTGATGAGTACTATTTGCTCATCCATAGTCTCAATATACTGCCATTGATTGGTGATGGACCGCCCAATGTTACCCCAGAGGACTGCTTTTAGTTCTGCTGTTACTTTTTCTAGTGCAAGCTCCTTTTCTAGTTCAGCTATTCTCTTTTTTAGAGCTTTTATCTCTCTCTCCTTTGCTGCTTCATTCTGCTCGCTTTTGTCAAATTTTTCATTCACCTTGGCCAAAGATTTCTTGACTTCATCAAGCTCTTTCATTTGAGATTCAAGAACTTGGATCTCAGCTTGCAGCTTCTGCATATCCAGACTGGGAGTCTGTCCTGGTGTTGGTGTAGTTGTTGCTGTAGATGGTGCTGTAGTTCCCGTTTGCTGAGGAGGAGGAGTAGTTGTTGGAGGGACTTCCTCAAGATTAATTATCACAGGAGGTGGCTGGGAGGGTTGGCCCTCTTCTCTTTGCTTCATTGCTGTTTGTAGTGCTGCCTTTGCAGCTTCTGATTGTCCTAGCTGGTCTTGAGTTCGAACCAGCTCCTTGTACAGGGATATCAGTAGGTCTGTAGCATCCTTTTCCTGCCTTTGCTGGGCAACCTTGTCTGTTTGCGGATGGATGGTAGCTGGGAGCTTGATTTTCTTTCTTAAGGCCGCCATGTCTGCATCCCTTAGCTTCAAGAGTTCTTGGATACCCTTAACATCTTTAGGATCATGTCCTATTTCTATAATTACCTCTTCCAAGGACTTGATCCTGTTGTCCTTGGCTTGTGATGATGCTCTCTCCAATTCCAGCTGAGATGCTGTGTTATCAAGGCTGCTCTTCAATTTGTAGTTCTCCAATGTCTCATCTGCCAAGGAGGCATACACCATTTCACCAGTTTGTTTATGTAATTCAATCTTATCCATAGGGTGTATGTCTTTGGCCAGCACCTCCATGTTGGTTCTTAGGTAATCCGAGGTAGTTTGAGGATGCAGCGTTGTGGGCATGAAGTGACTCATGATCATCTTGCCTTCACTTACATCAAAGGCAGACATGAGTCTTTGCTGATTGGTAGGAGCCAGGTTCAGAAAATGATTATACAGCTGTACTTTAATAGGATCACTCCTCCTCTTAATGTCAATAAATTGCTGTTTGATGCTGGACTGTCCTTCTCTGTGCTGGCTGGAGGAGCTGACCTCTCCTCCTATAGTTCTATCATGTTCATGCTGAGATGAACTAGCTGAAACTTCTCCACTGGGTGGGCTCATGCCCATTGCTTGCCTCACTGCTATGTCATCCTCTTGAGAGTCATTTAGTCTTTGTCTTTTCTCTCCCCGATTGATGGATGAAGTCAGGGGAGTCTCTCTATCCCTTTTCCTGGTTAAGTCCTCCTTTTGTGGGGTTTGGAGGACTGAGGTATCAACAATAGTTTCTGCCCTAGGAGGCACCACTGTCTGAGCCTGTTGCTCAGTGGAGCTTGGAGCATTCATCACTTTTTCTTGCTGCAAGGGCTGCTGTTCACTAAACTGTTCCTCTTCTTGTTGCTGCCCAAGTTCCTGCTGCTCCATCTCTTCTTGCTGTTGTAGCAATGTGTCCACTTGTTCTTCTGTCAATGGAGGTGGCTGTTCCACCTGCTTCCCTTTATCCTTGCTTGCTGTCTGTGGTGCTTTCTCGGCAGTTTGCTGCTGTGCTGTTGATGATGTAGCAGCTGCTCCAAGCTGCTTTTTGTAGGAGAGGGGCACCTGTCCACAAGTTTCCAAGTCAGCTTCCTTTTGCATATTTCTAGCCTCTCTCTCAAGTAACTCTTCATTAGTAATTTCCTCCTCTAGGGTACCCTCTTCCCAATTTGATGCATTGGCATACTGTTCGATCTCGGGTTGTCTCTTGTGTGCATAGCTACCCAATTTGTATCTAATCCTCCTGAGGGAGATAGCATGATTGGGGTCATAGGGTATCCATTCAAAGCTGGTTTGCAGTTTGAGGCCTTCCAGGATAGTGTTTGCCTCTTTCCATCCCTCTTCTTTTCTGTTATATAGGAAAGGACCCAGCTGGTTCCTTACCTTCAACTGTGACTTCTTGTTGTTGCTCTGAAAATGAAGATAGTCTGAGTTCCCAAACTGTCTGAAATATTCCAAGGCAAAAAGCCTCATGGGGACATACCTTGGCAACCTAAATGGGTTCAACTCACAGCCATATATCCTGATGACTGTGTGGTTTTGGTAGAAGTACCAATTACCAATGCTGTAGGACTTATTCAAATGGAGAATTCTCCTCATGTCATCAGTTAGTCTAGGAGGAGGAGTACCATGCAATACTGTCATGACTGGATAGATGAATAAGTCAATGAACTCAGTGTATGTGTAAGGTGATACAGAGGTATGATGAAAAACAAAAGTCCAGAACACAACTGACCTTGGAATTCCCTGGGCATTGAGTGGCTTCAAAGGAACAGAGAAGGTGGCTGGCTGATAGAACAAGAATAGGTGGTCTATATATGAAGTATACCTGAATAATCTTTCCCTCCTCAAGTTCATAAACTGCTCATGGATTTTCTCTGCAATGTAGGTTGCATAGTCATAATGTATAGCTGGGGGTTTACCAGGAGAGAATATAGATAGCATTGCCATTAGGCTATCATCCACATCCTCTATCCCCCTGAATCCTAGGACATAACTGATTAAATCCACTAACATCCTGCCCAATTCATTCAAATAGTGATACCCAATAGGAGGGGTTCTGACTGATTCAGAGCCTGGTCTTACAAACAACTGATTGATTTTAATGATTTGGTCATTTGACAGCTTGGTCCCTTTGTTTATCAAATTCTGCATAAAGAGGGGGGTCAATTGCTTGGCAGTTTGGAAGTGCAGCATTCCATTTATACTCTCTGGGGTAATCTGGAACAGGATTGAGCCTGTGGGGCTGATGACAGCTCTTTGGTTTGGGTCATAACATTCCTGGCAGCTGTAGATCAGTTCTGGCATAGGATTTACTTGGGGAAGGTTGTAGATGGGCAAATTTGAGTCCCAAATTCCCAAGATGTCTGCCCCACTCAGGTGTTGGGCTTTTAACTCATTCATCATCTGGATATTGTATTTGGTTCCCATAGGGAACCAGTCCAGCATTTGGTAATCCATGTCTCCCAGGGCTTTCCATGCTAATTCCTGGTGAGGAGCATTGAGGGGCTTGATATTTAGAGCAATAGGAGTCTCCATAGTTCTTCAAAGTGCAACAATTGTAGGTGAATAGTCAAAATGGAAGCAACACAGAATAGAGGTGATTCTCTGTAAAGACAGTTTGTATTTTGGATACCAGAGGGGAATTTACTCAACAGCAATTGAAATACTGTTTGTTTTTAGGAGCAGAGATTCTCTAAGGTCTAACTGTCCCCTTCCAGCGGGTGAATTGTACTTATCAAGAAATCTGCCGGGAAATGCAGAGGGACAGTGGTTTTGAGCGAAATTACAAGTATTAAGGCTCGGCCGGTGCTTTTTGGACTTCACAGTTACAATGGTGGACGTGCAGAGGGAAATGGGCGGTGTAAATGTAGTTTCAAGGTGTCTTAAGCCTTCTGAGCAACTTAAATTTCAATAACAGTCGTATGGAGGGCAGAACAATGGTAAATACCTGTTGATTGACGAACAGAGGTTGCGCAGGTGTGCACGGTTGATGCTGAGGAGGTCGCCCGGGTTAAATCAACAGGTTGGCGGAAATTCGAACGTAAACGGTCATGCAGAGAGAACAACAGCGACAGGAGTGAAAAGTGGGAAAAAACACGGTTTTTTGGGTAAATATGGACCTTTTTTACCATTTTGGCGCTTTTTAGTGATGACGTCAGCATGACGTCATTGGTGGGTCAAGGTGAGGTGACGTCAGCTGACGTCATCGGGTGACGTGGCAGTAGACTATTGGTCCAAGGGGCGATGAGGTGGCAGCCATGTCAGCGGCCAGGTGGACGAATAGCAGGGGCAGGTACGAGCGGAGCTGACGTGGCGATGCGTTGGCGGAAAACAGGTGGCGGTTAGGACCGTAGCGGTTACGGTTAAGGCTAACCGCTACGGTTTCTCGGGGCGGTTTGGGTACGGCGCCGAAGTTGTCAGGCCCGGCTCCGAGATACCTTAGCGCTTGACGCGTGGAGAGGTACTGACGTGACGCAACGTCACCTTCTCGGGCGGTAAAGGACGGCAGTGGGGGCCGCTCCGATATTGCTGTGGGTCGTCGGATCTCAGAGACTTGATCCGACGGTGGGCGGAGTGCGAAGATGCTCGGGTTGTATGAGGGCGGAAAACTTTGGGTAGAGGGTTTTTCGTTGGTTTTTCATTGGTTTTTCACTGTTTATTATTTAAAACAAACAATGCGCTAACCTTTGGAAATGCGCCAGAGGCGGGTTTTTTGGCTTTGGTAACTTTTGCAAAGGATTTAAAGGCGGAAGAGGGTTTTATAAGGGTTTTCCAATGCAAATGGTGGTTTTAAGGAGCAATTTGACTTGCAGCAAGGGGGAATGGGATGGAACAGGTTCACCAAAGTGACCAGATGTCATTTTGGTCCCTTTTGAAGAATATAGGGCTATAATGCCAAGGGGAAGGAGTATTTATAAGATTTGGGGCTTTATACACCATAGTGTTAGTATTATTAGGGGAAGGGGTAAAATAGGGGAGCTATATAGTAGAATTAGAGGTTAATATGAATGAAGGGAGCAAATGAAGGGGATTTTACTGAGTTTATCTGAAATTGACTTGGTTTTGAGAGTAGATCAAAATGAAAGATCTTAGACCAGAAATGTGGATTCTGAATGAACTAGAACCACCATAAAACCATGATCTCTCTTCATAAATCTCAGTAAAAAAAGGGAGTGTTAGTAATGGAATAGAGGGGAAGAGGGAAGTTAGTCATGCTCCTTGCTGTAATATGATGGGATTAACCACTTTGTTCATTGATAGATTTTGCCTTGGCAAAACACCTCTTGACATATGTGTAATGGTGAAAATACCCTTTCTGCAACCACAACTGCCTACCCAGCTATTTTCCTAGCATTTTTTGTTTCTCCATAGAGGGTGCATTTGGACTTGCAAACCCTTACTTGCCTTTTCTTTTCTTTGGCCTTTTCTTTTTTTCTTTTCTGTCTACTTCTACCCTTATTTCTTCCAAGGTCCCAGATTAAGCTGTTGGGAACCTTTACTCCTCTACCTAAACTACTTGTCTGCCAAGATTAAGCAGTTTGGACAGACTTCTTTCTCTATTCTATAACTCAAAATTGAAACATGGCATGATCCAGATTAGACTGTTGAATCATCCACAAAATTGAAATAAGGTCCTCAATACTTGAAACACTTTACCCACCTCTTGTTCTCTAGGAAATATGGGATCTTTGTAATACCAAAGCAGAGCATATTTGGACTTTCTTTGGCCAATCATGAAATATGAAACCTATTAGTATAGGTATCCAACAGTGGCTCCACATGGGGATGGTTTTTCTTCTGAAAGACCAAGAACAGCAGGTCAGATTGCCTTGTTCTTTGACTGCCCATCTCAATCTTTGAAATCTGCTGCATAAATGTGTCAAACTTGTGTGCTTTTTCCTTGGAGAACCTCTGATTCTATTTGCCTTTTACTGCTTGGTGAATCACTTGGGAAAACTGCTTTTTACAATCTAAGACAGAAAACAATATGTACATCTGCATATATACAATGAATCCTTGGATTCCACTCATAATGAATAGTCAAAGTAGTGCTTCAGCATCCTGCCATTGACAGGACCTTCATCCAAGTCAGTTTCAGTCAGACTTTTAAGGAAGTAAGTGTTGTTACCTTGTACTGCTTGGACAACAAATGGTCCTTTCCATAAAGAGTCAAACTTTCCATGTTTCCCTTTCTCTTCTCTTCTTGCATCCCACTTTAAAACTTTGTCCCCTACATTGAAATCTTCTGCTTTGGTTCTCCTATCAAAGGCCTTTTTCAGTTTCTCTTGTAGTATCTGCACTCTGCTGAAAACTTGTTCTCTAGTTTGCTGTAAACAGATTATCTGATTAATCCTTCTTTGCATGTCATTTGGCTCTGCTTGGCTTTCTTGCAGAAGTTTCATAACCGGCACTCCTAGTGATGAAGGAAATCTGGCCTCTAATCCATAGACTAACTCATATGGGCTGGTCCCAATTGATCTTTTAGTTGTTAGTCTGTCTGCCCATAAAGCATTTACTAGTTTCTTATGCCAGTTCTTTTTGTTCTCTTCCAGTACTTTCTTTATGATATTTATTAAACTTTTGTTTGATGATTCAGCAAGGCCATTTCCTTGAGGATAGTAAGCTGTAGAATGGCCCAAAGTAATGTGAAATTTATGGCAGAAGTTCACCATTTTCTTGGATCTGAAGGCAGCAACATTGTCTGTTATTATTTTGTCCGGGCAGCCAAATCTAGCCAGTATATTGTTTTCCAAAAACTGAATGATTGCTGAATCATTTGCTTGTCTGCATGGGGCAGCTTCAATCCACTTGGTGAAGTAGTCTGTCGCTGTTAAAATCCATCTGTATTGCCCTGAAGATGAGGGATGAATTTCCCCAATGAAATCCAAGCCCCATTGTTGGAAAGGTCTCTCTGTTGCAATGGGCTTCAAAGGAAGTGGCAGCAACTGTCTTTTGCCTTCAAACAGTTGGCATTTGTGGCATGAGGCTGTAAATTTCTTAACATCAGAGAACATAGTGGGCCAGTAATAACCAGCCCTCAATATTTTGTCTACAGTGGACTTCCAGTACAAATGTCCACCACATTCTCCAGCATGGAAGTCTTGCATGATATTGTTAGTTTCATTCTCTATTAGACAGTGCAGTAATATACCTTCATGGTTTTTCCAAAGTAAGTTTCCATCCATCACACAAAATCTAGATGTTTTCATTTTTAGGAACCTACACTTAGTTCTGGACAGCCCTGGGGGAGCACACAGGTTTTGTAACACATAGCAGATATCAGAGTACCAAGGAGATTGTTCAAAGGCTACATTGATCTTTGGAGTCGCCAGCTCTGTTCCACTGTCCAGTTGGTTGATATCTAAGGCTTGGAAATTTGCTTCTGTCATTAATTTGGCCAAACCTTGCCCTTTTATTAGCTTTGTGGGTTTTATTTCAATGTCAAATTCTAGTATATTGGCAATCCATTTTCCTCTCCTGCCCTCTAAGTTTTCTTGGGTGAGAATGTCTTTGACAATAGGACTTGGTACATAAGCCACAACATGGGAGTAAAGGATGTAAATCCTAAAGTCTTTAATAGCTTTGATCAAAGCATAGGCTTGTTTTTCCATTATTTGATACTTTAGGGGGGCATCTCTAAGAGCTCTGCTGAAGAAGGCAATAGGCTTCTCATTCCCTTGGTCATCTTTCTGTAATAATACAGCAGCAATAGTATGTTGGGAGGCAAAGGAGAAAATGATAAAGTCTCTGTCAAACTGAGGATTGTTTAACACTGGGGTTTGAGTCAAGGCTAATTTTATACTTTCAAAGGCTTGTTTTGCTTCAACAGTCCATTTGACCTTTGAATCTTTCTTTAGCATATTATTTAGTAATCTGATTAATTCTGCTAAATTAGGGATAAACCTTCTTAAAAAGTTGATTTTCCCTAAGAATCCTTGCAACTCCTTGACATTCCTGGGGTGAGGCATTTGTAGGATAGCTTGTATCCTATCTGGATCAATTCTTATGCCATCTTTTGAAATGATGTGTCCTAAGAGTTTCCCTTCTTCTAAACCAAATAATGACTTCTTGGGGTTTAAGGAAATGCCATATTTTCTGCATGTTATGAAAATCTGTCTCAAATGTTTCAAGTGTTCTTGGTCAGATTTTGAAAAGGGTGTGAGATCATCTAAGTAAATGACCAAGAAGTCATGAATCTCTTTTGCAAAAGCAATGTCCATTGCTCTCTGAAATGTTGCCCCTGCGTTTTTCAATCCAAAGGGCATTTTCACATACTTGAAAGTTCCCCATGGGGTTGTAAATGCAGTTTTGTCCTGATCATCAGGGTGTACCAGGATTTGATTGAAACCTGAGAAACCATCAAGCAATGATATTCTCGAAGCCCCTACTACTCTTTGAAGAATGTGATCCATTTTGGGTAAAGGGTAGTTATCTTTGAGTGATACTTGGTTCAAATTCCTTAAGTCTACGCAAAGTCTAATCTCACTAGTTTTCTTTCTTGTAGGGACCAAATTTGAAATCCACTCAGAGAACCTGATCGGTGCTATGATACCAGCTTTGAACATTTTCTGTAATTCTTTTTCAATGGAAGGAAGGAGCACAGGATTGATTCTTCTCAATTTCTGTTTGAATGGTTTTTGATTAGGCTTGAGGGGAATGGTATGCTGGATAACAGAGGTATCATAGGACTTTAGATCCTGATAACCCCAAGCAAAGACATCTTGAAACTCTTTAAAGAGATCAATATATTTGGGTTTTTGATCAGGGGGCAAAGCAGCAGATAGCTTTATTATTTTAGGCTTGTCAGTGGTACCAATGTTGCATTCTTCAATTGCTGCATCTAATGGCTGCATCTTTGGTTTCCTGGGGACATCATTTGAGTCGAAAATGTCCTCTAGTAGGGTAAGGCCTGCTGGAAGGAAATTGTCTTTGAGTTGTATGATTTCATCTTCAGCGTTGCTCATCTCTTCACAGTCAATTTGGTTAATTTGCTGAATGTTTTCATTGTTGAAAATGGTTGGACTGAGTAGTTGTTTTGCTGTCCTAGGTGACATTGGGTGAGCAGACTGTTGAAACTGTATTTGTGATGGACTTGCTCCCTCAAATATTTGTGATTGACTTGCGGTCTCAAGCATTTGTGATTGGCATGCTCCATCAATGTCAATATTTAATCCTGTGAACTCTTGTTGCAAGGTTAAAAAATTGTTTATTTGCATGTCATCCTCAAAAACTTGCCATTCTTTGACATTGTTTGGAATAGAGGGTCGGTATTTGACCTCGGCTGTGAAACAGTTATTGGGTTCTAATGGGAATTTGAAGGTGCTGGCAAACGTTGCCAAGCTGTGTGCATGGAGATTGTGGCCCCTTGAAATTTTTGTGATAACAAACTCAGAGAAGGTCTCTAATATTTCAATTACAGCAGACCTGTAGGACCTCAATCTTTTGTCATTGGTGACAAACTGTCCTTTCACCTGTTGAATGACTAGATCAGAGTCTCCCATGATGGAGAGTTTAGGAGCTTGTAGTGATTTTGCTAGCTTTAGGCCCAGCAAGAGAGCTTCATATTCTGCCATGTTGTTAGTGCACCTAAAATTCAATCTGTAAGCCCTGCCTTCTGCATAGCCTTTCTCTTTGTTATATATCCACACTCCAGCTCCTGCCCCTAACTTGTTGACTGACCCATCAAATTCTAGGACCCACAGGATATCTTGCTGAACAGAAGATTTAAAATTCTGTTCATGGGATGGCAATGTGAGCATGAGTTGGGGTTTCTTTTCCCATTTGTTTTCTAGGACAATTTCATCACTTTTTTGACAATCTTTAACAACTAGAGGAGGGTGAATGTGTATTGTTGGGCTGATTGATGTTTGGCAGGTGCTACTTGTCTGATCAATGTTTTGTTCTTGTATGAGTGCTTCGGTCCTAATGTCATTGTTTGAGAGGCTTGTGCTGTCATTGAAGAGGATGAAGGAGTCTATGTCCGAATGGACAGCATATATTGGAAAATTTTGAGGCTTTTCTTCACTGCTGACCATATACTTCATGAGTGTTTCCCTGTATAGTCTTTTTGGTTGCCCAAAGACAGAGATAGTTGCATATGACATGTCTAATTGCAGGGAACCTTGGAACTTGGCTCCCCATGATCTTGATAACAGCATCCCATATTTGGGTGGGATATCAGCGACTACCACATCCATTAGAATAGTCTTATTGGGATATTGAACCAGAGACACACATAAATCTTTTATTAGGCCTAAACATTTGACTTGACTAGAATCAAAGGAAAGCAGGTCTTTGTATGGCCTTGTTATATCCAAGTTCAATCTTTCCATGACTGCTTTTGGCATAAGGTTGTGAGAGGCGCCTGAGTCAAACATAGCATTATGCAGTATTTTATCATGAACATGCAGGCTGACATAAAACGGTAAAACCCCTGTGACTTCTGATTTTCCATCTACCTCTGGGCCAAACAGTAATTCTGGAGTGTCATCTAGCACATTTACATCATCTTTGCTATTGGTGAGCTGTAGGGATTTCTTTATCTGTTGCTTATATATGTCATGCTTGGCTAGCTCTGAGAGGGGGATTGCTATCTTTAACTTGCCAATCTCTGTACCTAGGTCAAAAGGTTTGTCAACTTGGATTTTAGAGTCACGGATAGCAGTCTTTTCTTTGTTCACTAAATCTTCTTGTTGGATTTCATCTTGATTTCGAAACCTGCCCCTCATACTCATGTCTTGAGGGGTAATGTTCAGATTTGGGTGGGAGGACGAGGTTGCCATGGGCTGTTGTAGTGGGGACAGTAGTTCAGTAACCTCCTCAACCACTACTTCTTTTGTAGGCACGTTTGTGTTGTCATTAGGTTCAGTGACCATGGTTTCTTTGGACTGTTGTTTCTCCTTTACCTTTTCAAGCTGATTTACATTTACAGTCCTACTCCTTAGTTTGTATTGTTTATGGACTTCATAGACAGCAGTATCATATCCTTGTTTAAAGTCAAAGGATTCTCCTGATTTAGTTTGGAATGTTTTGCTTTCATCCTCCTCATGGTCTTCTTGTGTTAAGAATACATGGCTTTTACCATCCAGACCCATTAAGTTGATTTCAGGATCTTCATTGAGCTGATTGGCTGAGGAAGTTTCTGCATAGTTTTCTTGAAAAGGGGGTCTGATATCTTGGTCAGCACTTGTTTTTCCTATGTTTGGGTTCTGAGTTCTCCTAAAATTTGGGTTTCTAGGAGGGTTGCTTTGTGATGTCTCCCATGATGATTTTCTTTCAACTGATTCCACCCTTTCACCCAGTCTCTTCATGCTGTTTAGTATTGCGTCCAACTTTTGATCAAAACCTGAGGGCTCTTCTCTGAAGCCAGCCTTCTTTTCCAGCTTTGCCCTGTTTCTCTTGGCAATTAGGTTGGCCTCTACAGTGACTGCAACTCTTTGAGCTTCTGCAAGGGTTGGGGGATCTCTTTCTTTCAGCTGATAGGCCATATCAGAGTCAAAACCGTCAGGGAAGTTATACAGGGCCAAATCAGGAGGGGGTCTTAAGTTCTGGGGGATAGCATTATATACATTGTTAAACCTAGCACAATATTCCAAAACTGTTTCTTGGGGACCTCTTTTGATAGTATTATATTCACCAAGTATGTGGAGTGGATCTTTCTTTTTCTCCCATCTGTTGGTAAACTCTTGGTACAGGACCTCAGGGGTTGCAATGGAATTTGCATTCAGGGATCTAAACCAAGTTCTGACATCCCCAGTTAAGATTTGAACAAAAATTCTCATCCTGACACTGTCATCATCTATTTCATAGGTCTCAAAGTGGTCTTGCATCTTCTTAGCATGCTGGACAGCTGTCAAAGGGCCATGGGAGTCAAAAAATGAGATTTTGGTTTGGTAATCTTGGGGTAGAGCTGGAGCATTAGCTGGTATCTGCAGAGGTGCATAGTTGTTGGCCATGTTTATGGGATTTATGGGGTTGACAAGAATAAATGGGACAACAGGGATTATAGGTGTGACAGGATTAATGGTATGGGTAACAAGCGGGGAACTGGTTGAAAGAGTATGTGCAGATGGTGAAGATGGGAGAGGAGGGCTTTGAGGTGTTGATGATGAACTAGGGGAACTAGGGGTGGACCGGAACAGAACTTTGCAGGGTGTGGGGATGCAGATAGGCTGTTCTGAAATTATATCTGAATCGGCAGGCTTCTCCTGCTTTTGCTGTCTCCTAATGTTCTTTGGAATGATATTTGGATTATCAACAATGATAGGTTGATTAGGGTCAGGGTTTGCCCTAGTGTGCCTTGGATTTCTTTTGGGAGCCAGCTTCTAAATATTCTTTTGAATTTGTACAAGAAGTTTATATATGCAAGGACTGGATGAAAATTTTGGAATGGCTATATATGTTTCAAAGCTAGGATGAAGATTCCCTAATCAGCTCTTCCCTAAAGCTGTTCCTGTGGCACAGAAACAGTCCTAAGGCCTCTTGGCTAGTTCAGGCTTGATGGTAGCTTTGGAATATAGATAGTAATTGAAAAATCTTTAAGAAGTCCCCAGCGGAGTCGCCAATTATGTTAACACCCAGGTTGTTCCTTATGACTCCCAAGGGAATATGGCCGGGGTAACCACCAACCAATCTTTGGATCACTGTTTCTAGCCAAACTGTGATCAGAGAGGGCTCTCTCTTTATGATTTGTAACTGTTTATGATAGGGTTTTAGGCTAGCTATTATGCACAGGTTTTGTTTATGTTTTGGTTGAAGAGTTTCTTTTAGGTCTTATGATGTAATTTTCAAAGAGTCAAATACCATTGGGCAATGGAGTCTGTGGCTGTATAGGTGTCTAGAAACCTTGAGGTGAACTGGTGAAACTTACAGGGCCATTTGGATGCTTCATACAACGAAATTTTTGTTTTATAACACGAACAGGTGAAAAAACCAGTGAAAGCAATTAAGAATTTTCACTAAAGTATTCGAGTATTTCCACCAAACTAGGTATGAGAAACAGATAGATGCCTCAGGAGCAAAACTTGAATCCCTGGGGATGTCTATCACTGTAAAAGATATAGTTTTAAAGTGCAGCAATTAAGAATTACACTTCATTCACTGTATCTGAAGAAAAACATGGATAATAGCTCAGATTGAGTTCAGGGTAATCAGTGATTAAATCCTGAACTATTCTTCTACTTTGCTATTAAGTTTAAAACATTTAGACAATAAAAGAGAACAAAAGACTCGAAAACATGTAACACAGAGATTTAAGAAAACTTATTGTTTTATGAAACATTCTGGAATCCTGCAACATTCACCATTCATCACAACGCATCAAATACACCAAGCTTTGGAAATTCCATTCTCCCTTTGCATTGCTTCTCTGAGAATTTTACAGCAAGTGAGACTTCCAAAAGGAAAATAACAACAACCCCCTGAGCTTCTGCCAGGGGTGAATATATACTTGCGATTTTTACAAAAATATCTGAGTCCTGAGTTATCTCAGACTTAATATTCTCACCAACTTTGAGATATTATTATCAGAAATTTATTACAGCATTGAATACAAAATAAAGGCGCCTTAATGTTCTGTCAGAAGATATTTTGGCCTTTGGGATCTGCTGAGTCGGTTGAGATACTTTGATTAAATGCTGGAGAACCCGACTTTATGGCTTGTACGCTGTATTTTGGGTTGTCACCTGTGATTGTGACTGCTGCTGTGGTGAGTAAATAGCTCTGCTGAGTTGGCTCAGCATCTGCCTCTTCCTTGTAGATTTTATTCATCAAAATTGTGCCTGCGCATGACTGCTCATGTACTGGAGAAAACTAACGCTACAGGTTCTGGCCTGATAAAACTATCTGTGTCAAATTCCTCCATACTTCCTGTGTGGGCAATTGATGATTTATGATTGCCCCCATAGTCTCATCTGCTTCAGTATACTTAAAGAAATTTGGTGGTGTATCAAACAGATGATCAATTTCATTCATGATAAAAAACAAGTTATCCACCCTATCATACAAATTCTGCCCTGATGCTGGCCCTGTGTCTGCTGAGGTACTGGGCTGTTTTGCAATCTGTGCTGCAGCATGGGCATCAACCCTTTTGATGTAATTTTCCAGGGTGAGCAGTCTTCCTACACTGCTTAAAATGCTGGGGAGGCCTCTGTTCTGCAATGCCACAAATCTGTCCAGGAACTTGTTGATCTCGGTCTGCATATCCTGTGTCCTCCTCTCCAGCGTACCAACTAGACTTCTTAGTGTCAGGACTCTTTTAACTACTGAGATTGTTTCAGTCCTGTTAGTAATTCCCATGGTAGCTAGTTGAGAGCTAGTTTTGTTATTTAAAACATTGATCATTCTGCTGGCAGCATCTGGCATGTGGCCAAGGCTTGCTCTGGCTCTGTGTATTTCCTTGTTTGCCTTGGTGATGAGTACTATTTGCTCATCCATAGTCTCAATATACTGCCATTGATTGGTGATGGACCGCCCAATGTTACCCCAGAGGACTGCTTTTAGTTCTGCTGTTACTTTTTCTAGTGCAAGCTCCTTTTCTAGTTCAGCTATTCTCTTTTTTAGAGCTTTTATCTCTCTCTCCTTTGCTGCTTCATTCTGCTTGCTTTTGTCAAATTTTTCATTCACCTTGGCCAAATATTTCTTGACTTCATCAAGCTCTTTCATTTGAGATTCAAGAACTTGGATCTCAGCTTGCAGCTTCTGCATATCCAGACTGGGAGTCTGTCCTGGTGTTGGTGTAGTTGTTGCTGTAGATGGTGCTGTAGTTCCCGTTTGCTGAGGAGGAGGAGTAGTTGTTGGAGGGACTTCCTCAAGATTAATTATCACAGGAGGAGGCTGGGAGGGTTGGCCCTCTTCTCTTTGCTTCATTGCTATTTGTAGTGCTGCCTTTGCAGCTTCTGATTGTCCTAGCTGGTCTTGAGTTCGAACCAGCTCCTTGTACAGGGATATCAGTAGGTCTGTAGCATCCTTTTCCTGCCTTTGCTGGGCAACCTTGTCTGTTTGCGGATGGATGGTAGCTGGGAGCTTGATTTTCTTTCTTAAGGCCGCCATGTCTGCATCCCTTAGCTTCAAGAGTTCTTGGATACCCTTAACATCTTTAGGATCATGTCCTATTTCTATAATTACCTCTTCCAAGGACTTGATCCTGTTGTCCTTGGCTTGTGATGATGCTCTCTCCAATTCCAGCTGAGATGCTGTGTTATCAAGGCTGCTCTTCAATTTGTAGTTCTCCAATGTCTCATCTGCCAAGGAGGCATACACCATTTCACCAGTTTGTTTATGTAATTCAATCTTATCCATAGGGTGTATGTCTTTGGCCAGCACCTCCATGTTGGTTCTTAGGTAATCCGAGGTAGTTTGAGGATGCAGCGTTGTGGGCATGAAGTGACTCATGATCATCTTGCCTTCACTTACATCAAAGGCAGACATGAGTCTTTGTTGATTGGTAGGAGCCAGGTTCAGCAAATGATTATACAGCTGTACTTTAATAGGATCACTCCTCCTCTTAATGTCAATAAATTGCTGTTTGATGCTGGACTGTCCTTCTCTGTGCTGGCTGGAGGAGCTGACCTCTCCTCCTATAGTTCTATCATGTTCATGCTGAGATGAACTAGCTGAAACTTCTCCACTGGGTGGGCTCATGCCCATTGCTTGCCTCACTGCTATGTCATCCTCTTGAGAGTCATTTAGTCTTTGTCTTTTCTCTCCCCGATTGATGGATGAAGTCAGGGGAGTCTCTCTATCCCTTTTCCTGGTTAAGTCCTCCTTTTGTGGGGTTTGGAGGACTGAGGTATCAACAATAGTTTCTGCCCTAGGAGGCACCACTGTCTGAGCCTGTTGCTTAGTGGAGCTTGGAGCATTCATCACTTTTTCTTGCTGCAAGGGCTGCTGTTCACTAAACTGTTCCTCTTCTTGTTGCTGCCCAAGTTCCTGCTGCTCCATCTCTTCTTGCTGCTGTAGCAATGTGTCCACTTGTTCTTCTGTCAATGGAGGTGGCTGTTCCACCTGCTTCCCTTTATCCTTGCTTGCTGTCTGTGGTGCTTTCTCGGCAGTTTGCTGCTGTGCTGTTGATGATGTAGCAGCTGCTCCAAGCTGCTTTTTGTAGGAGAGGGGCACCTGTCCACAAGTTTCCAAGTCAGCTTCCTTTTGCATATTTCTAGCCTCTCTCTCAAGTAACTCTTCATTAGTAATTTCCTCCTCTAGGGTACCCTCTTCCCAATTTGATGCATTGGCATACTGTTCGATCTCGGGTTGTCTCTTGTGTGCATAGCTACCCAATTTGTATCTAATCCTCCTGAGGGAGATAGCATGATTGGGGTCATAGGGTATCCATTCAAAGCTGGTTTGCAGTTTGAGGCCTTCCAGGATAGTGTTTGCCTCTTTCCATCCCTCTTCTTTTCTGTTATATAGGAAAGGACCCAGCTGGTTCCTTACCTTCAACTGTGACTTCTTGTTGTTGCTCTGAAAATGAAGATAGTCTGAGTTCCCAAACTGTCTGAAATATTCCAAGGCAAAAAGCCTCATGGGGACATACCTTGGCAACCTAAATGGGTTCAACTCACAGCCATATATCCTGATGACTGTGTGGTTTTGGTAGAAGTACCAATTACCAATGCTGTAGGACTTATTCAAATGGAGAATTCTCCTCATGTCATCAGTTAGTCTAGGAGGAGGAGTACCATGCAATACTGTCATGACTGGATAGATGAATAAGTCAATGAACTCAGTGTATGTGTAAGGTGATACAGAGGTATGATGAAAAACAGAAGTCCAGAACACAACTGACCTTGGAATTCCCTGGGCATTGAGTGGCTTCAAAGGAACAGAGAAGGTGGCTGGCTGATAGAACAAGAATAGGTGGTATATATATGAAGTATACCTGAATAATCTTTCCCTCCTCAAGTTCATAAACTGCTCATGGATTTTCTCTGCAATGTAGGTTGCATAGTCATAATGTACAGCTGGGGGTTTACCAGGAGAGAATATAGATAGCATTGCCATTAGGCTATCATCCACATCCTCTATCCCCCTGAATCCTAGGACATAACTGATTAAATCCACTAACATCCTGCCCAATTCATTCAAATAGTGATACCCAATAGGAGGGGTTCTGACTGATTCAGAGCCTGGTCTTACAAACAACTGATTGATTTTAATGATTTGGTCATTTGACAGCTTGGTCCCTTTGTTTATCAAATTCTGCATAAAGAGGGGGGTCAATTGCTTGGCAGTTTGGAAGTGCAGCATTCCATTTATACTCTCTGGGGTAATCTGGAACAGGATTGAGCCTGTGGGGCTGATGACAGCTCTTTGGTTTGGGTCATAACATTCCTGGCAGCTGTAGATCAGTTCTGGCATAGGATTTACTTGGGGAAGGTTGTAGATGGGCAAATTTGAGTCCCAAATTCCCAAGATGTCTGCCCCACTCAGGTGCTGGGCTTTTAACTCATTCATCATCTGGATATTGTATTTGGTTCCCATAGGGAACCAGTCCAGCATTTGGTAATCCATGTCTCCCAGGGCTTTCCATGCTAATTCCTGGTGAGGAGCATTGAGGGGCTTGATATTTAGAGCAATAGGAGTCTCCATAGTTCTTCAAAGTGCAACAATTGTAGGTGAATAGTCAAAATGGAAGCAACACAGAATAGAGGTGATTCTCTGTAAAGACAGTTTGTATTTTGGATACCAGAGGGGAATTTACTCAACAGCAATTGAAATACTGTTTGTTTTTAGGAGCAGAGCTTCTCTAAGGTCTAACTGTCCCCTTCCAGCGGGTGAATTGTACTTATCAAGAAATCTGTCGGGAAATGCAGAGGGACAGTGGTTTTGAGCGAAATTACAAGTATTAAGGCTCGGCCGGTGCTTTTTGGACTTCACAGTTACAATGGTGGACGTGCAGAGGGAAATGGGCGGTGTAAATGTAGTTTCAAGGTGTCTTAAGCCTTCTGAGCAACTTAAATTTCAATAACAGTTGTATGGAGGGCAGAACAATGGTAAATACTTGTTGATTGACGAACAGAGGTTGCGCAGGTGTGCACGGTTGATGCTGAGGAGGTCGCCCGGGTTAAATCAACAGGTTGGCGGAAATTCGAACGTAAACGGTCATGCAGAGAGAACAACAGCGACAGGAGTGAAAAGTGGGAAAAAACACGGTTTTTTGGGTAAATATGGACCTTTTTTACCATTTTGGCGCTTTTTAGTGATGACGTCAGCATGACGTCATTGGTGGGTCAAGGTGAGGTGACGTCAGCTGACGTCATCGGGTGACGTGGCGGTAGACTATTGGTCCAAGGGGCGATGAGGTGGCAGCCATGTCAGCGGCCAGGTGGACGAATAGCAGGGGCAGGTACGAGCGGAGCTGACGTGGCGATGCGTTGGCGGAAAACAGGTGGCGGTTAGGACCGTAGCGGTTACGGTTAAGGCTAACCGCTACGGTTTCTCGGGGCGGTTTGGGTACGGCGCCGAAGTTGTCAGGCCCGGCTCCGAGATACCTTAGCGCTTGACGCGTGGAGAGGTACTGACGTGACGCAACGTCACCTTCTCGGGCGGTAAAGGACGGCAGTGGGGGCCGCTCCGATATTGCTATGGGTCGTCGGATCTCAGAGACTTGATCCGACGGTGGGCGGAGTGCGGAGATGCTCGGGTTGTATGAGGGCGGAAAACTTTGGGTAGAGGGTTTTTCGTTGGTTTTTCATTGGTTTTTCACTGTTTATTATTTAAAACAAACAATGCGCTAACCTTTGGAAATGCGCCAGAGGCGGGTTTTTTGGCTTTGGTAACTTTTGCAAAGGATTTAAAGGCGGAAGAGGGTTTTATAAGGGTTTTCCAATGCAAATGGTGGTTTTAAGGAGCAATTTGACTTGCAGCAAGGGGGAATGGGATGAAACAGGTTCACCAAAGTGACCAGATGTCATTTTGGTCCCTTTTGAAGAATATAGGGCTATAATGCCAAGGGGAAGGAGTATTTATAAGATTTGGGGCTTTATACACCATAGTGTTAGTATTATTAGGGGAAGGGGTAAAATAGGGGAGCTATATAGTAGAATTAGGGGTTAATATGAATGAAGGGAGCAAATGAAGGGGATTTTACTGAGTTTATCTGAAATTGACTTGGTTTTGAGAGTAGATCAAAATGAAAGATCTTAGACCAGAAATGTGGATTCTGAATGAACTAGAACCACCATAAAACCATGATCTCTCTTCATAAATCTCAGTAAAAAAAAGGGAGTGTTAGTAATGGAATAGAGGGGAAGAGGGAAGTTAGTCATGCTCCTTGCTGTAATATGATGGGATTAACCACTTTGTTCATTGATAGATTTTGCCTTGGCAAAACACCTCTTGACATATGTGTAATGGTGAAAATACCCTTTCTGCAACCACAACTGCCTACCCAGCTATTTTCCTAGCATTTTTTGTTTCTCCATAGAGGGTGCATTTGGACTTGCAAACCCTTACTTGCCTTTTCTTTTCTTTGGCTTTTTCTTTTTTTCTTTTCTATCTACTTCTAACCTTATTTCTTCCAAGGTCCCAGATTAAGCTGTTGGGAACCTTTACTCCTCTACCTAAACTACTTGTCTGCCAAGATTAAGCAGTTTGGACAGACTTCTTTCTCTATTCTATAACTCAAAATTGAAACATGGCATGATCCAGATTAGACTGTTGAATCATCCACAAAATTGAAATAAGGTCCTCAATACTTGAAACACTTTACCCACCTCTTGTTCTCTAGGAAATATGGGATCTTTGTAATACCAAAGCAGAGCATATTTGGACTTTCTTTGGCCAATCATGAAATATGAAACCTATTAGTATAGGTATCCAACAGAACCAAACGAAATTTACAGGCCAGGGAATGAGTGGTTTTGAAACCGTACTGTGGACACGCGTCGATCAGCGAATGTGACTGGAGCCCCCTCAGAAAATACCACGCTGCTGTGGAGCTGTAACAAGGGTCTCTTTCACCTCTAATTATCCCACATTAACAAGTTAATCCGGGAACGTTTTATCATTGCAAAGAGTATCTCAATCCGAGGCTATTCGTCAGAGTAATGCTTAGTAGTACATCGTTCAGAAAATACAAGAGTAAATGGATGCTAAACTATGACTAAATTACTTCAAAAGGATAAAATCACACAGGACAACTTATCAGTCAAGTGTGTGGAAGCAATAACCCATCCCTCTAGAAACTGATGGAAAGGAAATTAGAGCATGGACCATAGGTCTAGGAGCTAGGCAGCGACTACTGAGGCTCTCTACAGCCTTAGACCTTCTCTCACACCAAAGCAACAAGTGCAAGTAAATGGAACAGCAGGAAGTAAAATGGAACAACAAATAGGAAATGGAACGGCAAGTCTAAAATGGAACAGTAGTAAATGGAACAGCAATCAAAAGAACTAATTCTCGCGAGTCAGAACCAAACTTGCTCTATTGAACCAAACTCACACTCCGCAATAAGATAACAATCTTTTCTCTTAAGGCAAATGGAATGGAATGTACTTTATAGAACAACACTCATTGATGAATTATGGAATAGCAGTAATCAATCATATATACACACAACACGCTAGTATAGTAATCTGATGATTAAAGAGAATATGTTTCCAAATAGAATAGCATCACTTTCGGATTCCAATAATCAGGATTTCAAATGAATCCAATAATAGTAATATTCAGTACAAACGCTCTGTAACAGAAATAGATGGTTTAGACTAATAACATGCAATTAACTCTGAAAAGATTCAATCAGGTAATGCAGAGTCACTACATGGATTTCCTGAAATAACCATTAATGAATTAATCGTAGTAGAGCATGGAATAGCATATGAAAAGCATATCAGATTACCAAGCAATAAAGATAAGCAAACCACGCAGAAATCAAGTTATAATGATACAAAAGCAAGTGTCCTTCGGAGCCGGGCCCTTAGCTTCCAATGGTACACCGCCTTAGATTACTCCAGACACAAAGATGAAGTAAACACCAAGTCCTTTATATTAATGCATCAACAAACTTACAGTAAACCAGGTCTCAGTGAGACTCGATGATCAAAGTTTAGTCTGAAACTGAAAGTTACATAAAAAAAAAGTCCTTTTGCTTAATGACGCTGTTCCTTTTTATAAAAGTAACAGCGGAGATATCTAGGTAACAAAATAAGTAAAACAACGATCCCTCAGGATCACAGATCCTAAGGGATTCGCCAAGATGTTAATCCTTTACTTTTCTTTCCCTTTTCCGCCGAATTGGTATCCCTTCTTCCTTTCTTGGGTTGTTCTGCTTCGATCTGCTCGATCTCGTTTGCATCTGGTTCCCCTCTAGAGGGACAACAGTTATTCCTCCTTTGTCTTTTCCTTTTGAACGACAGCTCTTCGTTTCCACCTTTCCCTGCATAGAAAAATGACAATTATCAACAATTAAGCTTTCCATGTTAATTCTCACACGTTTTATTAAAATTATTTATATCTTTGAGCTCATGATGCAGAAAAGGTTACAAATATTACTGAAATGCCACTAAATTGTTTGTCAAAAGCATACCTTTCGAGTGCTCCACACACCCCCCTGGTTACCCTGTTTCATGCCCTCATGAAAACATTATAGTTGACATGCAAGGTGGTAAGAGAATAGGCCAGAGAGGGAATCTCGTGCGGAGGCCTACAACCGTGATGAGCGACTAAATCATCAAAAAACTGATTTGTTTGACCTTCAGGCATTTCATACAAGGCCTGATATCCGGGTGCGGGGTGCCAAATGATTGGACTACGAAATCGATACCCTAACCAGGATGGCCCTGCCTGCAAAATATGCTCGCCATAAAGGCTCAATCGGCTGGCAGCCAGCTCAAAGTTTTCGTATCTGAATGGTTCCCTGAGCTGGATGTTTGGGCTAGAAATCCGGAATCGGAATTTTGCAGCATCGATGGCGAGGTCTTTAATAGTCAGAAAATATTCCAGACTGTGTCGGATTAAGTCCTCGTGCATGGGTCCTAATGTCTCCATGACACCCGGGGTTCTCATAAGGTTCCTATGTGCTATCCATAACAGCACTGGGTCTCTAGGCTCGGCTCTCACCCACAAGTCTAGGCTATTTTCCTGTCTCTGAAAAGTGTTATAAGCTCTGAGCCATTTCAGCTGATTAACCCCAAATGAAACGAAGGCTTGCAATTGTATGTCCCCAACAAAAGGGCCAGGATTTAAGTCAGTTTCTTGGTCTAGCACGAGGTTGTGCAAGTAAAATTCACACAGTAATCTTTGAACCTTAACTCCATAATGCTTGCAACAATCTATGAAATCATTAACAGTATTGATTTGTATAGGGGCACCCGCCCTAACAGCTTTTATCTTTAATCGTAAATATCGTTCAAGCAAAAATAAAGCATAGTTTTTAGCAGGGGCCCTACAGGATAGAACATCATTATACAAAGAACACACAGTGTCCATCTGCTTAATAACAATATCTAATCGATGAGTTACCTTGGCAACCTTTTCTTGCTCCTTTTGCCATCCTTCGAAGGCCTGGCTCTCGGACTGACTAATATCCCGAAGTTGCTGTTGTAACTCTTCATATCTCTCCCGGGGTACTGTTTGTTCTTTCATCTATTCAGCTTCTTGCTGAGCTTGCTTCATCATTTTATGCAAGGTTCTTGTTTTCGGATCCTTTTTCCATAGAGCCGTAGAGGCCGGGAATTTTACCTGAACCTTTTTGTTATGCTGTTTGGAGTTCAGAACCCGAATTACCCCTGAGGGTGGTGCCTCTGTTTGGATCTCCTTATTCTCCTTTTCTTTCTTAATATGAATGAAAGGTTGTTGTGGTCCCCCTGTTAATGGAACATCATCCTGTTCCTCTGCCTCAATTGGAACGGCAGTCTGTTCTTCAGTATCATTTGGAACAGTAGTCTGTTCTTCAACGTTATTTGGAACAACAGTCTATCCTTCAATGTCATTTGGAACAACAGTCTGTTCTTCAGCGTTATTTGGAACAGCAGTCTGTCCTTCAATGTCATTTGGAACAGCAGTCTGTTCTTCAGTGTCATTTGGAACGACAATGGGTCTTTCAATAGGGTTTTGACCAACAGGATGGCTATAAGTCCTTCGTCTTCTTGTCCTACGGGATTTTGCTGCAGTGGCCCTTTTTCTTTTCCTTGTGGTCCTTCGTATCCTCAGGTTGGCTTTCAGAATCCGAATTTGCTGTCAGAGCTGGGCTATAGTGTTCAACAACCTCTGCTGTTTCCTCCTTAATTTCTTGATTTCTATTGCCTCAGCAGAGGGCTCATGACTAGCCCTTAAATCTACTCCTACTCCGTCTAAAATTTCTTCTGGTGTCTTGGGAACAGATTGTTCCTGATTGGTGTCTCTTATTTCCTCATCATGAATGGGTAGGTCTTCTTCTCCTGCCTTTTTTGCATGTGATTTCTCAGGTGTGTCTTCCTCTAGAGGTCCGTCAGGGAGACCTGCTGGGCTGGAGGGTTGGCCATACTCTCCCATATTGGCCAGGATTGCGGCCAATTCGTCTTCACCCACATGGTCCCGTGGCGGGCTACCCTCCGGCTGTCCTACTTCCTCCTCTTGATTGGATTGCTCAGTGACTACCTTGGAGTGTTCAGCTTTTGTTTCTGTTTCGGAATGCTCATCTCCCTCCTCAACTCCTTCTTCGGGCTGTTCAGTCTCGCCCCCAGATTGTTCAGCATTTTCTTCGGAAGGTTCTCCTTCTAGTTCTGGAGGTTCGTCCGTAATCTCGATTGGCTGGCTGGCGCTCTCCTGGATCTTTTCCCTCCTCCCTCGTATCCGGGCTAGCCGGGCTGATTTCCTTGGTCTCTCAGGTTGTTCGGGTGTACTAGCAACATGTTTTTCTGCTGCCAATTCTCTGCGTTTTTCTGGTCGTTCCGGTGTGCTTGAAGAATGTTTACGTTTTGGAGCAACATGTTTTTCTGCTGTCGATTCTCTGCGTTTTTCTGGTCGTTCTGGTGTGCTAGAGGAAGGTTTAGGTTTTGGGGATGGTGGTGCCAATTCCCCCTCGATTGTTGCAATGAGCTCCTCCCAACTGCTCTGCTGTTGAGTGAGACTATGGCTCACTACCAATCGAATCAATCCATGGTGGCTAACAATTGATTCTACGTGCTGTGCCTTTTTCAGGCTTCAGGCCGCATCATGCAATAATGAATTTAGAAGTGCAGGTAGATTTACAGAACATTTCTCTTTCAAAATAGCTAAGAGTTTAAGATGACGTGGTCTTACCACGTCTTTCCTTCCTTCGCAAGTGATGTAGCTCTGCACTATCTTTGCTAATTCGGTCCAGGGTTCTCCTAACGTTGCTGGCAGAACTCCCTTCCCCTTAACTATCAAGCTTTGGTCTTCATCCTGGAAAATCTCCATAATCTTTTGTAATCTTTCTTTCTTCAGCATCCATACAGGTCCGACGGCTGGTAGTCCCGAGACTTCTGCAATTATATCATTAGTGACCGCTATCTGCCTCCCTCTTACTATGGAGTAGTTCTCCTGCAGGTTTTGTAGAAACTCCAACGCCACTGCTTCATTCGATTCTTGTAGGCGACTGAAATAATTCAGCCACCCTGCCTTTTCCAGGATCTCCCGGGCAGCAGCGGAGACTGTCAACTTCTGGGGTTCGCTTTGTATTGCCTTACCCCCCATGGTTCCACTAAGAATTCCCAATGGAACAACAACTGCTTGTGCTGTTTGAGACGCAGAGAGGGTGATCGTCGCGAGGTTTTGGAAAAAAAACACAGAGTATGCAGAAATGGATTGTGGACGGCAACTTTCGTAAAAATAGAATTATCATGCCGTTAAACCATGCTATACCTTCGTACACTATCTTCCCCGAATGGTGTGCTGACACGTAAGTCGTGGAGTAATGAGGTTACCTTCCCCCCCGCAATATGATAGGCTGTCCCAGCCGTCAAGTAGAGGAGCAGCAGCCATTCTACAACCAAGTCATAAAGGAACAGCATATGAAATTATGCCATGTTTTAGATGGACAACGAAATACCGAAATCGAGGCAAAAAGGTGGATCACGTTTTACATAAGAGCCTGCGTGATATGATGCGAGGCCGGGGGATGGGACGTCTGTCAATCGTACGAAATCTCCAGCAGTCATTGTCAGTTCCGTTGCCATGATTGGTAGTAATGAGTGTTCATGCGATGTATAGATCGGGACATAAAATATGATTTTTCATAGGATATAAGAGACAAAGAAGTATTGATATCATGCTTATTGGTGTAACCATTACGACTTCAATACCATTAACAGAGCTCTGCTGTCGACAGGTGTTCATAACCTTAGCAGAGTTGTTTATTTCACCCTCGGAACCATGATCCTTTGTGTGTATTTTGAAGAGTATTTTGTCAAAATGTAGGCCATTACGTTGGCTTGGTAACCAGGTAGCCATAATGCCATTCACAAGGAAGGTGCGAAACGTGGGCAGGCCGGCTCGTGATGAGACCCTCTGTTCCAAGGTTTGTTTATTTAGTGTACCTTTTGGACCATATCCCTGGTGTGGTGGCCATAATGGGAATGCCACTTCGCTTCCATCCTTATGATCATGGTAGGCTGGCTCTTGATGAGACCCCCTATCTTGCATTTGACAATTGATAATCCATATTTACTTTTTTCTTTTTGCCAAGCACTCTTTCTTATTTATTTACACATAAGGGTGGTTCAACACTCCTTAAGAGTGGGAATAGTGGAAGAAGTCTTATCATCCCAATAGGAAGATATAAATCCTCTGTTCTTATTCCTAAGTAATAATCAAAGAATTTTTAGGGAAATCGTCATGATAAAGATAACCAACCAGAGCAAAGGTAATAAGACAATGACAACAAAGATGAGAAGTAAGTGTGTCCCTCCTCTTGTCCTCTTACCAATACTAGGCCTTATAAAGATAGCGATTTATGATCTGCTGACTTCGGTATGTCATGATTTATGTTCATTGCATAAGTGCATAGCTGTATCTTAAAGACTGGAGAGAACATGGCCGAAAAGCATCCTCAATATAAATCATCAGAGAGAGCAAAAACATGCCGATGGTGTCCCTTTTGAAAGAGGAACAGTAGAGAAGAATCCATGCAAACAAATACTTGAGATGTCGTTTCTTTAAAAGGAACAGCAAAAATAATCAACAAAAAGAATGCTGTTCCTTTGGAAAAGGAACAGTAGCAGAGCAAAAATGTTGTTCCTTTTGAAAGGGAACAACAGAAAATCACAAATGCTGTTCCTTTTGAAAAGGAACAACATAAAATCACAAATGTTGTTCCTTTTGAAAAGGAACAGCAGAAAATCACAAATGTTGTTCCTTTTGAAAAGGAACAGCAGAAAATCACACATGCTGTTCCTTTTGAAAAGGAAGAGCAGAAAATCACAAATGCTGTTCCTTTTGAAAAGGAACAGCAGAAAATCACAAATGTTGTTCCTTTTGAAAAGGAACAGCAGAAAATCACAAATGTTGTTCCTTTTGAAAAGGAACAGCAGAAAATCACAAATGTTGTTCCTTTTGAAAAGGAACAGCAGAAAATCACAAATGCTGTTCCTTTTTGAAAAGGAACAGCAAGAATGCGCAAATGCTGTTCCTTTTGGAAAAGGAACAACAAAGACACACAGAATGCAAAAATGAAAATTTTGGAGAAAAAAGAACAATCAATGAAAATGTTAAGAAAACATACATACAAAAACTTATGTACAAGTTATAGAAAAAAATGAATTCCTTACTGAATTATAGGTGAGGAATATTTTGCTTCCTCTCCTAAAATTTCCATATCAGTGTCTTGACGTAGCTGCTGACAGAAGGATTCCCGAGTGAGTGGCTTGCAATAGAGATGAACTTGGTGACCATTTACCTTCAATGCATATCCAGAACCGTCGATTGTGGTCAGAGTGAGGGTCCCATTATCATGTACTTTCTGGATTTCATATGGTCCCAACCAATGAGTCTGAAGTTTCCCTGGGAAGTCCTGAAACCGAGAGTCATATAACAGAGCCCAATCTCCTTCATGGAAGACTTTGTTCTTGATGAGTGCATCATGCCATTTAGCTCGCTGTTGTTGAATAAGTGCTGTATTCTGTAATGCAGAGAGCCTGATTTCGTCCAATTCATTAATCTGCTGTAATCGATTAGTTTGTGCCTCACTTAGATCTAGGCCGACTTCCTGTGCGGTTCGTAACGTTTGGATTTCGAACTCTATGGTGAAAATAGGTTGTTTTCCAAACGCTAATTGATAAGGTGAATAACCGGTGGTACTTCTCCATGTGGTTCTATAGGCCCACAGTGCTTCGGGTAATCGGGCGGCCCAATCACGCCTATGTGTCGCAATGGTTTTTGTTAGAATTGATTTGATTACCTTATTGCTACTTTCTACTTGCCCATTCGCTTGCGGGTGATATGGGGTAGTAATTTTATGCTGGACGTGATAATTGTTAAGTGTTGCAGCTAATTTGTTTCCGGCAAATTGTGGTCCTCCATTTGTAACTATTTCTCTCGGAAGACCATAACGTACAAACAAATGGAACAGGAACTATATTACAGAGTCTTCTGTAGCTCTAGGCAACGCTTCAGCCTCAACCCACTTGGTGACATATTCTGTCGCCACCAAAATATATGTCCTCTGATTGGATGATGGGTTGATGGGTCCAACGAAATCAAGAGCCCATCGCTCAAATGGTTCAATGACTAATTGCGGCCTCAGAGGCATTTCGTCGGCTTGACCAGGTCGTCCTGCTCGCTGGCAGCAGTCACAGGCTTGGACAAATTTCTTCGCATCTTTGAAAATTGTAGGCCAGTAGTATCCTGTCTGCAATACTTTATGTGTTGTTCTTTTTTCAGCAAAGTGTCCCCCACATGGTCCGTCATGACAGGCTTTTAAGATGTCGAAAATTTCATCTTCTCGAATACATCTCCTAATTTGCATGTTCGCCCCTGTGTGGAACAAATAGCCCCCAATCCACGAAAATCGAGTACTCTTCTGAACAATCCACTTACGTTCATTAGGGGTTAAGTCTTTTGGTAGCATACCTACTGCAAGGTAATTGGCAACATCAGCATACCAGGGTGTTTGAACAGCAACAGCAAACAGGTGCTCATCAGGAAATTGATCTTCCACTGCTGCTGCTTCAATTGATTTGGTATTCGTGAGAGAAAATCAGCTATAGGGTTTTCCTTGCCAGGTCGATCCTTGATTGTGATATCGAACTCCTGCAATAAAATCAGCCATCTAGTTATTCTGGCATTTGTGACAGGCTTATTTGCTAAATATTTGATAGCAGAGTGATCTGTATATAAAATAACGGGATAGCTTGTGATATAATGTCTAAACTTATTGACAACGTGTATTACAGCCAGGAATTCTTTTTCAGTGACAGTGTAATTTAATTCAGCAGGGGATAAATTTTTGCTGATAAAATAGATAGCATATGGTTTTTTATCCTCTTCCTGCCCAAGGACTGCACCGATTGTTGTATCTGAGGCATCAGACGAGATTTGGAATGGTAAATTCCAGTTTGGTCCTCGAAGGACTGGAGCTGTTGATACAAGCTTCTTTAATTCCTTGAAAGCATGGTCACATTTTTCTGTCCACAAGAAATCAACATTACCAGTTAGTGCATATAGAGGTGCAGCAATGTGTGAATAATGTTCTATAAATCGTCTATAATACCCAAGAAATCCAAGAAAGTTGCGTACCTCTGTTTGAGTAGTGGGGGTGGGGATAAGCAAAAGTATTTGAATTTTGGCCGGGTCTACCTGAATGTCAGCTGCTGAAACATAGTGTCCTAGAATGAGCCCTTCAGTCATCATCATATAACATTTTTCGTGGCTTAAGCAAAGCCTGGTAGAAATGCAACGTTGTAGGACTTTTTCTAGAGTGTCTAAAGCTGGATCAAAATCATCTCCATATGGTGTAAAGTCATCCATGTACACTTCAAGTCCATCATTTATTAAATTTGCAAAGATGCTAAGGACAACCCTTTGGAATGTGGCAGGAGCATTACATAGGCCAAAGGGTAGAACTCGATAGGCAAACGTTCCCCAAGGACAAGTAAAGGTAGTTTTATCATGGTCTTCAGGGGCAATCTGAATCTGATTGTATCCACTGAAGCCATCCAGGAAAGAAAAGAATTTCTTTCCTGCTAAAGTGTCCAATACTTGGTCTATGAATGGGAGAGGGAAGTGATCTTTTTGTGTGGCTTTGTTTAACTCCCTGTAATCCACACAAATCCTCCATTTCCCATTCTTCTTGGGTACCACCACAAGCGGAGAGACCCATTTACTATCAGAAATAGGATAAATAAAATTAACATCTAAAAGTTTCTGAAGTTCAGCTTTTACAACATCTTTTAGATGAGGGTTGAGTCTTCTTTGCGGTTGACGAACAAGTCTTGCATCTTTTTCTATATAAATATGGTGGGTGCACAATTGGGGATCAATCCCTTTCATATCAGGGTAATCCCATGCAAATGCTTCTTGATACTTTCGTAACAGATGGATGAGCTTTATTTCTTGGTCCGGTGTAAGGTTGGAATTGATATTTAGAGTCTTTCCCGGTTCAATTTCCACTACTTTACTGTTGGCAACAGAAGTCACATGTATTGTTTGGTTTTATTTCTTCTTCTAGTTCACTGTCGAATGCTGCTTCTATCATGAAACACTGTGTGTGAGTTCTAGATTCAGTTTGACTAATGAAATTACTGATGGCATCATCTTTTTTTTGGTCTTTAAAGTCTAGAGCCTTCTGTACAGTCAATGGGGATCTGATATTGTCAGTAAGGTATGACACAGGGCGCTGGTTTGTTTTTATCATTGTAAGACTTGGCTGTGCTGGAGGGTATAAAACTAGATTTTTAATATGTGGTCCTCTAGTTATAGTCATATTTCCCTGCCGGCAGCCAATGTAAGCATCGGCAGTAGCAAGCTAAGGTCTACCTAAAATTAGCGGGTGTCCATCCAGTCGGGTTTTTGGATTAATTATCAAGAAATCGGTTGGGTATTCCCAGGAATCCACAACAACCATGACATCGTATAGAGTACCTTCTGGTCGAACTACAGATTGGTCGGCCAATTCCAACAAAGTAGAGGTAGGTTCTACCGATGTAATGCCGAGCTTTTGGCAAGTAGAGGTTGTCAAAATATTAATTGCAGCTCCTAGATCAACTAAAGCATTAGTCAGGGTCTGACCATAGATTTGAACAGTTACGATTGGATTTCTCAGATCTTCATATCTAATGGGTGTCTCCTTTCCTGATAACAGATCAGATAAAGTACCGACTACTTGGACTCTTGGGTTTGTGGTTGCATTCCTCCTTGATTTTTTTATGCACAATTCTTTTATGGTTTTTTCGTATATAGGGATATCTTGAATGGCTTGGAGAAATGGAATTCTTATATACAGATTTTGTAACTCTCCCAGAATGTCAAAGTCTGGATATTGTATAGGTCGTGGTATGACTAATCGTTCTGGGAAGGGAGGGGAGGATGTACTTTCTTGATGATGGTTCTGCTCCTTATTTACACCCTCTTGTTGTAACGGCTGTTCTATTGGTAACTGATCTTCAATGTGAACTGTTTTATCTCCCTCCGTTTCTATTATACGTCCAGATCTTAACTGGAGATCATTGCACTCCCTCAGGTCAGGTCCGATTGCTGATGATTCCATGATTTGGAGGGATTGGACCGGTCTATTATTTGGATTGGGATTGGGTTGGGCTGGGAGTTGCGGTCTCAGATTAGACTGGGGGTTTTGTTGTAAAGCTGGCAGAGTCGGTTGAGGGAGCGGAATAGTTCCTGCTGGTTGATATGTCGATTTTGGCCCGTTTTTCTGCCAGGGTGAACCTTGTGAAGTAGTGTCACACGGAATCTGTCAAGGGTGCGGACACGACTGACCTTCCTAGAAGTCTAAGACATTCTAATGACAAACAAGACAAAATGGAGTGATCTTTCTCTAAATACACCTTTTACAACATGAAAACTACAAGTGTTTAGGCTTACCTTATTCCAAAACGCTGTTGTTGAAGTCCGTTCTTGACGATCCGGATGAGCTCCTCCTTCAAGTCAATTCCTGCAACCACAAACAATCAAACAATTACCAAGCACTTGCATTTCATATAATAAAACATATATTCAACATGCAGACCAAGGAACACATGAAATAACTCATTAACACAAGCTATTGAGAAAAATAAACCAGTTTGTATTAATAACGAAACAAAGAAACTCTTACAACCTGGCCTTGGTGTTGTGCAAGTTCCTCCCAGGGTCCATCAAGGGTTTTCCTCTACTTTGACAAAGCTCACCCTCTCCCAAGTAGAATCAAGTGAAGACAATCTCTCCTCACAAAGGCTCTAATGGAAGACCTAAATCCTGCAGCATTTACCCAAAGAAAATGTATAGCTCCAACCTCCTCTCCTTCTGGCTCAATGCCTTTATTTATAGTGCTGTAAAGAGGTTATTCAGGTCCACTATCAATGGGATCATCCCCCTCTATGGGTGGGATAGCTCCCTTATTGATGGGATAAGTTCCCCCTTAATAGAGATACATGAACCAACTGGAGGCGCATCCATTTCATCAAACCGACCTCTAGAATGTTCTAGAAGTAACCACAAGTAACTTTTTCAAGATAAAACTCGCGCATTTTGCCTTTTACAGAGGGACGCACCTGTCCCTTAACATACAGAGCGTCCATGGACGCAGATTTTGTGAACATGGTCAGCGTCCCCGCAGGTAAGGCTAGAGAGAACCTGCGACCCCAGAGATAAACATAGTTTTTACAAGACTTTCTCTCTTCTTTGAGTTTGAGATGGATAACAGAGGCATGAGACTTGCCTAAGAGGGTAGCATGACTGTTGATTTGAGCCATACTAACTGTAAGTAGTCAAGGTGACATTTTTTAGTGTAACAGATTGCCCCCTAAAGTGCGAAGCCTGGAATAGAATAGGGTTTTGTAATTCTAGGAAGGGTGAAGCGCTTTATCATTTCAAGGATTGCCTTGTGGATGGCCTGGTTGGAACCTGCAATTTTCAACACAAAATACATGGATAAGATTATATCATCACTGAGGTAGGCATTCCCATACTCAGATTCAAAACTTTAACTAATGGACTAACTATTCTGATACAGGAATGATCTTGCAGTACATCATTTTTATAGACTTTTGTAGACACAGTATGGACGCAGCCATCTGTTTATGATTAGTCTACATAGATAATGAATACAAAACTCCTCGCAGCCTGGATGGTAGAAACTAGATCCAGGGTCTTCACTTCTACTTCCCGAATTGGTACGATTCTAGCCATGTGATTAAATGATTCGATGTCGAACATGGTAGAAACCACTTGATTACCAGTCAATGATGTAAACTGTTAACAAGCGTGAGAGAAACCACCAGTAATGTCAATGGTTCTCAAAGTACCAAGCACAACCCGTGAAATGTGAATAGATGTTTTGATGTCGAACACTTCACGGAATCCTCTGATCGAAAGTCAATGATGTAAACTGACGTCAAAGGCGAGAAACCTGCCATTGATGCATGCAGACTTCAAGGTACTGTCGATTCCTAAGTCATCTTTCTAGATAATGTGTCGATGTCGATAGAAAGCGACCCGTTGCAGGCAAGCCCGCAACACGAAATCATTGTTCAAGTTGAAGAAATGTTGCTGTAAGGACTGACTCAGGGATGGTCAAATGGATGACAAGTATTTTGCAGATGAAAGTTTTTGCTTGCAGACCTCTTGAACACATAACGACACAACAGATGGCTTGGTGACGAATAACTCAAAGTTAACCCCTGGAACCCGGTTAAAGACTTTCAAAGTGATTTGGTCAACTGTGAGGTAAAAGATTTCCCAACCCAGGTGAATGAAAAGTGTCGTGTTCAAGAGCGGTAATAAAGTTTCTTCTGAGACAAAAGGTGACAAATAGGTTCATTCTTCTCTTTTTTCCCCCACCATTTCTGGCAAGTACCTCTTTATTTTTAACAAGCTTGAGGAGGATAACATATGCTTGATTATAAGCTCATCCTTCGGACGAGTCCAACCTAGTTTAAATTCGAACCCTAGGAAGGAGTGGTTCGTTCCTGTTTGTAATTGAACAGGTCCTCTACTGTAAAAGTTTAACGAGCCCAGTATAGGAGAAACTCGGCGTTTTTCAATTTTAGAGAGTCTGAAAAAACTAAAGGAGACTCCACGTTGAACTTTTTCGTATATTTGTGTCCCTCAAGCCCGAAAAAGTATAAAATAATACCTGGGGGAACCGCTTGATCTTGCGACCAAGGAGTACTTTCATAATAGTGTCGTTAACCTGAAAAGTAAAAAGCGATCAAGGACACGTCGTTTTATTTCCTTATCGAGTTCGAAACGACAAAAACCCGGCAATCTTTTCCTGATTTTGCGGTCAGAAAAGAGCTAAAAGGGGACCGTCTTTTAATTCCGTTTTAACGAGTGAAAAAGAAACACTCGGCGATCTTTTCATGTTTTAGGAGTCAGAAAAGGGCTTAAAAGATGACTCTGAAATTTTGTTTGTGAAAAATTACAATTTCCCTCGAAATCCCTTTGTCCTGCACAAAAGCGACACATTACTCATACCTGTTTAAAATAGGCAAAAATACATTCAAAAACATCTTTTCATGGTAAAAAATGAACTAATTCATCCAAAAAACCTATAAAAAGACCTTTTACCATGTCATTTTTACCGTTTCACTGTTGAGGTTGAAAAAGGAGCTTTTGACAAGAAACTTCCCGTGGTTGCTGCGGAAAATCTGACCGTCGGAATCGAACGCCGTCTCATCCAGGTATTTTACACATCCTACTCTGCATTTCTATCCGTTTAGAATCAATTTTTAGGTTTTAGTTTCATTTTTTGGGGGGGTTTTGGTTTTGGAATGCGCCTCTCGGCGGACGCAGGTGCCCTTCGGGTGACCTGCGTCCCCCGACTTTTTCTCATACGGGAAAACGGTCGGAAGACGCAGCCCGCCTTCAGGCCAGCTGCGTCCGGGCGCCCTGTGCTACAAAGCCGGGGTGCGTCCTCCGAGAAACGCGCATTTCAAAACCCCAACTCTCTCAAAAAACCACCAAAAATTCCCAAATTAATTTCTAATTGCTATTTTTGATATGCAGGGCATTAATCATGTTAGACTGGAGAGAAAGAGAGCATGTAGAGGAAGATGAAGCTGCAATAAATCATCAACCTTCCCTGGATGCCCTAAGAGCATGCGGATTATACAAATATTGGACCATACCGGGCATGAGGGGCCAGGTAAGATTCTTGGAATGGCTGGTTGAGCGATGGAACGTACAAGAACAATGCTTTTACATAGGAGGGCACCAGCTCGAGATAGAGCCCTCGGATGTATACTTTCTCACTGGCTTGCCAAACAGAGGTGAGCAACTCAGTCTTGCGGGGACTAGGCCGGGTGGCCAATCCCTTGATAGTCTCCGCGAGATTGGTGCACACCTGGGGCTCACCATTCAAAAGGCATAGAGATAAAACACATCACTCTACCGGAACTCAAAGTCATAGCGTTCACGGTTACCAGAATTTGCGGCGCGGCCGCTTTACACATTGCTTCCGGATCCCAAATGCGGATGGCAATTGACTGTTACCAAGGCACCATTTTCAACTGGTGTGAAGCTGTGTCGGCTCATATGAAGAGCCAACTGACCAAGGCAAAGAACGGACGACTAAAGACTTTTGGATATGGGCCTATAGTCGTGAGCTTTGCCTTGGAGAGAATTCCAATGCTGATCCCTCAGCAACTCACTGTTGATATCTTGGGTCCTCAGCAGCCAAAGCTGATACGATGGGTTGCGGTGATGGCCCGGCATCCTGACGAGGGCGCGACAGTAGTTCGATTCTCAGATAGTTATTTTGACTGGTTAGAGGGCCAGCTTTTTGTGATACAGGACTTTCCGTATGCCGGAATGGATTTCAGAGGTGATCCGGACATGGTTCTTCCACAGGGAGAACAATGGGACGACAGAGGTACTTTTATTTTCACAAGTTTTCTAGTTATGTATTTTTTGTATTTTTTATATATATCGTCTCAAAACTAATAGTAAATCTTTCAAAATGCAGATGTTGGTCCACAGCGTCCAGCCAACCTCCGGCCTTATGATAGACTACATCCAGCTGCACCGGTACCGGCCCCACAGGATGCGACAGCAGAAGTACTAGCTGAGTTGGAGCATGATCTAGAGCGTCTCACGGCAGATATACCTGAGACTACTATGGACGACATTCCTATCAGGCTTCAGCGCTTCGTAGTCGCGGTCCCTGGACCGTTTAGGAGATTTTTGCGTAAGGTAGCCCGCGCAGTGGTGTCGTACAGAGAGCACCACCAGTGATTGACTAGTCACTTTTGTAGTCACATGTGACATTTTTGACTTTTTGTACTATCATTTTGCCGATCATAAGGTGTTTTAAACCTATGATCGAAGACGATGTATATATTTTTTGACACACTTCTATCTATATATATCACTATTACCGGCTTATCTTGTTTAACATATGTGATGAAATGTTTTTAAATTTACTTGCATGATTATCGTAAATGTCTGTCCAACATTCGAGAAGCAATTGCATCTGCTAATGTATTCAAAGACCTTGGAATATGTTGATATTCAATGTAATCAAATTCACGTTCCAAGAGACGCACTCTCAAAAACAACCTTAATAACACAGGATTTCTAATGGCATAAACTCTATTAAGCTGTAATACAACAAGTTCAGAATCTAACCTCACTATCAAACGTCGAATTCCAAATGAAATAGATTCGGATAATAATTCAACCACTGCACTGTATTCTGCAATGTTATTCGTTGTTTGACCGAGGCTTACCCCATGCATAGAAACTAACTCGTCAGAGGGCGAATAGATAACCCAAGCTGCGGAAGAGATATTCCGTGTACTACGACAAGCACCATCAGCAAATCCAATGTATGTTTGGAGAGGCGTCGACATCTACAATATCAAGAGTAAAACCAAGATAAGCCAGAATAATGACGAAAAACCACACTTGCTAAGCTAAGCACACTGACTAAACTAACACACTTGCTAGCTAGAAAGAAAATCTAACCTATCTAAAAATTTCTCCATACCCATCATTTTAAGCATAATACCTCTTTAGGTAAAGTCCATTTCTGGGTTTACCCAAAGAGTCCCCATCAAAATCAACTAACTCATAAGCCCCTTTTGCTAGCTTTCGCTTTACAATGTAGGGCCCATGCCACATGGGAACGAATTTTCCGGCACCTAGCTTATCGTTAGCTTGATCATATAATAGTACTAGGTCTCCTTCCGAAAAACTTCGAGGGGTTACATTTTTATCGTACTGAGCTTTCATTCGTTTCGCGTGAGTCTCGATAGCTAAAGTAGCGTCACGTCGAGTCTCATCTAATTTAGCCAAGTATAATAACCGTTTCTCCTCTTCGGAAGTAGCTGGAAGTAATTCGACAGCCATTTGAAGTGATGGGATTTCGCATTCAATAGGTAACACAGCTTCTAAGCCATAAACTAGCTGGAAAGGGGTGAAACCTGTTGAATTTTTCACTGAAGTTCGATATGCCCATAGCGCCGAAAATAACATGTTATGCCAATTCGTTCGATGGATACCAATGATCCGTCGAATCATGATGACTAGAACTTTGTTGATTGACTCAACCAAACCGTTGGCTTGCGGATAATAAGGAGTAGAGCTATCGTGGCGCAAACCAAGCTGGCTTGTAAGCTCAGTCATCATGACGTTTCGAAAATGGCTCCCATGGTCAGTAATGATTGCTTGTGGGACACCAAACCTAGTTATGATATGATTGAATACGAAAACTGCAGCTGTCTTGCCGCTTGCGTCGAATGTAGGCATCGCCTCGGCCCATTTTGTAAAATAATCAACCGCGAGGATGATATACGCATGCCCCCCGGCCGAGTGAGGGTTACAAGTAATAAAGTCAATGCCCCATTTGGCGAATGGACCAGCGGCAATTATAGGGTGGAGAGGAGCAGGTGGAGCGCGCATCTTTCGATCAAACACTTGACAGTTGTGGCATGTTCTGACAGCAAGGATACAATCTTTAAACATAGACGGCCAGAAATAGCCAGCGCGCAACACCTTCTGAGCTGTGGCATACCCAGACATATGACCGCCACATGCTCCAGAGTGACAATCATTCAAAACTCTCTCAGCCTCTTCGTGAGTTAAACAACGTCGAAAAACTAAGTCTGCCCCCCGGCGATAAAGTGTATCTCCAATAATTCTGTATTGCTGGGATCGAAACCGAATTTTTCGACGGTCTTCCTTGGAAGCTTCAGGCCGAAAGGTTTGGGTTTGGAGATAGATGATTATATCCCCATACCACGGATCTAAAGTGCTAATAAGAAACAAAGATTCGTCCGCAATGGACTCCTCTGCCACAGTCTCTGTGTCAGCACTCGGGAAATCACACATCAATTCCGCAAAAACTAAAGATTTCTTAGACTTGGACTTCTCGAACTCCAAGTCGAACTCTTGCAGGATAACAATCCATTTAGAGTACTTGCCCCCTAGCAGTTGTTTTGTCAAAATATAAATCATAGGGTTGCAATCCGAAATAACTGTAGTTTTGCGGAGAAGAATGTAGTGACGAAAACGCTGGACAGCTTGAACGGCTGCCAGGGCCAATTTCTCCACATGCGAATATTTTAACTCAGTGGGATTTAAGGTTCTACTAAGATAATATATCACATGCTCTGCTTTGAATTCATCTTCTTGAACTAACACCATTCCAATGGTGGAATGCGAAGCTGCGAGGTATAAGAAGTAGTCCTGGTTGTAGTTGGGAGGATGCAATAACGGTGCATGGGTCAACGCGTGTTTCAGTGCATCAAAAGATTGTTGGGCAATCTCGTCCCAAAAGAATTGTGCGTTCTGTTTCAACAACCGTGTAAAACCTTTAGTGACCTCGGCGTAGTTTGGGATGAATCGGCGTAAAAAGTTCGCTTTCCCTTGCAAACTTTGGAGTTGGCGCAAACTCGAAGGAGGAGGCAATTTGATGATAGCCTCGACTTTCGAGGGATCGACGCGAATGCCGGCTTTTGAAACAACAAATCCCAGCAATCGACCTGTTTCTATACAGAAAACACACTTGTGGGGATTCAACCGAATTCGATAATGCCTACACCTCATAAAGATTGCTCGTAGGTGGACAAGGTGATCAGCTCGTTGTAAAGAATGAGCAGGCAAATCATCGAGATAGGGTTGCACAATGTGCTTGATGTCATGAAATGCATAAGACATCGCCCGTTGAAAAGTGGCCCCGGCATTCTTAAGTCCAAAAGGTAATTTGCAATAAGCAAATGTCCCCCATGGACAAATGAATGCCGTTTTTGGTTGATCGGCAGGTAGAATATTGATTTGATTATAGCCTGAGAAACCATCCATGAAGGAAAACATCTCACTTCCGGCACAATCATCAATAATTTGATCGATATAAGGCGTAGGATAGTTGTCTTTTGGACAAGCTCGATTGATATCCCTATAGTCGATACAGATTCTTATTGTTCCTTGTTTTTTATTGACGGGAACAATATTCGATACCCAATCCGTTAACGGGATCGGATAAATGAAACCTGCTTTCAACAGCTTTTCGACTTCTGCTTTAATCGCAGCCGCTTTTCGAGGGTGAATCTGACGCAACCGTTGCCGAATGGGTTTAGCATCCGGGTAGGTTTTGATTTCATGAACAACAATGGCAGGATCAATTCCCGGCATTTCCTCGTAAGACCAGGCAAACACGTCGCGGAATTCTTGGAATAGGGCCTTGTAAGTTTGGATTTCTTCTTCAGTACATGCGGCACCTATATGAATGTTCTCCTCGATTCCGGGCTTCACTGAAATATCAATGGGAATAGTACGAGAAATATTCCCTAAATTCAGCTCTGAATCAGAATGTTTCGTTGGATCCTGAGCGTCTTTGACATATTCAGCGGTAAAGATAGATGAAAAATCATTTTCAAATGCATCATCCTTAGGTAAAAACGAAGATCTGTGATGGAGATCTTCCCATGGTAGATCATCTACACTTAGGATTTCGCGAAGTTGTTCGTCAGATGACACTTCTTCGGGAAACGTTATCCGTTCTAAGGGTGAGGTGAAAAGTGACTCTTCACTGACCACATTCATTTGGTCGGTTGAATGAAAGTCGGTAAAAGACATAAGAGCTTCATAAGCAATCTCATACGGACTCAACGGCATAACATCACCGAGTGAGTCTAGCTCAGAGTCAGAGGGAACATACCAAGGATCATCATAAATAATGTTTTCTGACGTGATCATATGAATTGTTGCAAACGAAGGGTCTGCATTGAGTGGAGGGAGAGGAAAAGTTCCCAGTAAACCGGAATCCTTAACTAAACCTACACCAATGTCCCTATAAGGGATTGTCGTTTTACCAACATGCTGGATAGTTTCTAAAGAGGTTGGGTCGGATGAAAAGTATGTCAGCTGATCAATAGTCACGATCTTACCGTTATGTGGAAACTTAATGACTCTGAAGACCGATGAAACGACCGCTGTCATAGCATATGACCAACTTCGACCCAAAAGAAGGTTGTAGTCTAGAGGGGCATCAACCACTTCCACATCCAGACTAACGGTTTTACCTTCGACCCCTATAGGCAATTCTTGTAGAATACCAAACGGACGGAACCCACGGCCATCAAAGGCCTTAAGGATGGTGGGGGATTGGTTCAACGAAGGAGAACCAAGCGATCTCCAACATTGAATCGACATAATACACGTAGAAGCTCCCTCATCAATCACAGTCCGATGAATAGGCCTGTTTTTGACTATCACTGGAATTTGGAAAGCCATTTGATGGGGGAGACGCGGTGTACTACTTTCTAGATCAAAGATCATTAGGTTCGGGTCCTGAACATCGACAGCTCCAATAGCCGACAAAAGCAATTTTCGTTGCGCTGGACATGATTGCAGCACTTCGAGTGCCGACATTGCTGAAGGTGAAACAGCTAAGTCTTCAACAATGTTGTAATTCTGGGCTGCTCTCGCATGTGGATTGAAAGCAGACCTTCGAAGTACACCCTTGGCGGGCGGCTTAATCACTAAGTCTGGGTTAGGTTTTTCGATCTGTAGTGGATCGGAACCAGGAGCTGAGGTTGATGGGTTAGAGTGAGAAGATTCTGCTTCTTTACCATCAACAGGAGCCTTACTACCATAATCTTGCGATCGAGTCGCAATCCTGACATGAGACATCATCAAAATGGGTTCTTCACTGGCATTCGAAGAAGAACCTATCATCTTATTCTCCTGCTCTGGAAATGGATTTTTTAACACAGCAGGAGTGGGAGAACCTTTGACTATTTTCACTACCTCGGCCCGATGAGGGCAGTCTCTCGTAAAATGATCTTCTTCACAAATAAGACAAGGATATCGAGGTTTGCGCTTTTCGTCATTGGTTTCCGACTTTTCCGTTTTCTCCTTTGGAGCCTTGTCTGCTTTAGCCTTCTTCTTTCCTTTCTTCTTTCCACCGTTTTTGGATTTGGCCGTAGATGACTCTACAGCGTGAATGTCGGCGGTAAGTTCAGGAGGAGAAGACTCTCCTGTCGGAGAATCAGGCAAAGTGATAATTGGAGTATTGGAGGTCTTGGAAGACTTCTTCTTACTCTTCGTAGTCACGATACCGATCATACCATCAGCGGCATGAGATCCCGAAGGAGCAGCAGCGATTTGGTTTGACTTTGGAAGATCCGGAATTTTCTCGTGTAACGTACCCGACTGAGTGTAAACTAAGTCAAGGTATTGTGCCTGAGCAATGACTTGCTCCTCAGTAACTACTCCGGCCTTAGCTACATCTTCAGTAATTCTTGGTAATAATGATTTGACAAACCATTCAGCTAAGATTTGGTCCGGGATAAAAACTTTCACTAATCTTCTTCGACGTCTCCACTCATGGATGTGATCAGAAATGTACGTGGATGTCGATTGTTTTAGCGAAGTTAATAATTCTGTACCATTATCGTATCTGACTGGTAACTGAAAATGAGTTAAGAACGAGGTAGCTAACTGGCTAAAGTTGTAAAAAGAGGCCCGTGGTAACTCAATGTACCACTTGGCTGCGAGACCAATGAGTGTACGCTGGAAAAGACGTAAGCGGATGGAATCATCTGAGATGGAATTTGATGCACACCAGAGGTGGTAAGTCATCACGTGATTAGACGGATCCTCTCCAGACTTACCTTCGAACTTGGGTATATCGCTGGGCAACTTATTTGGCATTGGCGGCCAGAACGGAAGATATTGAATTGGATCGTTCGTTAGGCGCGTCAAGTCGGGTAAATCTAAAGTCGCAATAAACGGTAACTGCCGGTTAGGATCTCTAAAACTCTGAGTCACAATACCAGCCCCAGGAGGAGGATATCCAGGATAACTAGGAACAGGAGTCGCATTGGGATATTATATCCTCCTGGAAAACCAGGATTAACCGGACCGTACTGGGGTTGCTGAGGTGGTTGATAAGTGTACCCAGGATACGGTTGATACTGGTAAACCGGTTGTTGGGCAGCTTGCCCAGGTTGATACTGTCCCTGGTACGGAGGTTGAACAAATTGAGGTTGAGTAGTAACAACCGTACTTGTACCAGGTTGGCCTGCAGGCATCTGGACTGTGGTTTGAACCGTGGGTCCAGACAACGGTACAGATGTCTGAGGAGTGGTTACAGGGACAGTAGAAACCGGAGCTGCCGATACTCCAGAAGTAAGCATGGTAGATGAAGCGGTAGTTGCTGCAGCCGTGTGAGGTGGAGTACCAGGTGCAATTGGCGGCTGAGTAACTACAGAAGTTACAGGGGTCTGAACACTTGACTGGACAGGTTGCGGTTGCTGGGGTGGACCAGGAACTGCAGGTTGTCCTGCTTGAGGTACCGACTGTATACTTGGTTGCGACATCTGTTGACCCTGTGACGGATCCCATGTTAACATTCCAGGGTATTGACTCGTAACAGGTTGAGGATACTGAGATCCATAGCCGTATTGAGGATAGGGTTGATAACTGTAAGGTGCAGTCCCATATGATTGCCCTTGAGGTGGTTGATAACCTTGACCAGGGTATTGACCCGTAGGTTGATAACCTTGAGGTAAATACGAATACTGGGGTTGACCTTGACCTTGAGGTTGGTATCCTTGAGGTTGATACCCTTGGGGTTGATACCCTTGGGGTTGCCATCCTTGAGGTTGCCATCCTTGAGGTTGATACTGATACTGAGGTTGACTTTGGGGTACATATTGAGGCTGGGGTTGATACCCTTGGGGTTGATACCCTTGAGGTTGCCCCCCAGTCACGAATGAAGTACCTTGAGGTTGCCCCCCAGGCATTAACGAAGGTTGCCCCCCAGGCGGTAATTGGCCACCTTGAGGTTGGTTAATGGGAGTTGAACCTGACATCATATAAACTTCACCTATACTCAATGGTACATTACCACTGTTTCCAACTAATAACCCATGATCAATGGGTTGAGGAGATGCTCCCGCAAAGGTACCAGAAAGTGATTGATACCCAGTAGGAACAGAAGGACCGCCATGTAAAAATGATTCAGGACTTTGTGAAAACACAGATGACTGACCAGACATATTTACAGGAGAATGAATTCCTCTAGGTGGAACCGGAGTACGAGGTGTAGAAAAACCTACTGAGTTGTCTAAAAAATTGGTTAATGCAAGGTACCAAGATTCACTTCTAGGAGGACTGTAAAAGATGGATTCACGCTCCCTTAGATCAAGGGTAATTAGATCTTCAGAATCAGAAACGCCTATTTCTTCCTCTGGAACAAGTTCTTCTATAGCAATTAATCCAACAGGAAGATTTTCGGTGATAATTCTTTCTATTCTTGGTGAATCAGGAACACTAGGAGTTGGAGTAACAGGTTCTGAAATTTCAGGTTCTTCGCCTGTTTCACTGGCAGATGAAAAACTACCAGCAAGCTCGGAAACTGTAACAGCTTCGGGATTGTAACCTGTTTCTAAACTTTGGTAATCTGGATGGACTACCAAGGAAGATTCTCCTTCTTCAGGTGATCCTACTCTACTGCCACTAGGAGGAGTTACAAGGACCTTTAACCCTTCTAAATGACCCGGAATGTCTTCAGGAGATTCACCCCGCGATTTACGGAGTTTTCTTAACAAATCTATTCCGGTAACAATCTCAGGAGACTTGCCCCGAAGTCTACGGGACTGTCTCGGTAATTCCGCCACAATTAAAGATTTTAACTACAACACACGAAAACAAAGTAAAAAATTTCAAATCAAACCACCTAAAGTCTTCTAAAGAACCAATCAAATTTGAAGCACACGCCTAAATAATCTAGAGCGTCAAACCACACACAAACAGTAGTCTTCCGGACCAAAAGCGCTAGTTGGTGATTAGGCCCAACCTCGCAGGATTCAGTACAGAAATAGTGGGTGGAACAGTTACCCCGGCAACCTGCTTAATGAATAGACTGGACCAAGTTCCTCCACTTTAACCGTCTCGAAGTGAAGCGAACCCCCCAGAAAATCCAAGTGAGTATAACCGACGTCTGCTCCAGGTACAGTGGGACCTTCCCTCCACCGTCACCTTGGGTAGAATCCTAGATATTATGGCCACTAAGGTTACCAATCACAACAATTACACCTGGGGGAACAGTCTAAACTCCGACAGCACGCAAGGGCAGAGTAGCAAGCTCCAATCCCCTTACCGGCTCCTTGACAACAATCCAAGGTTTACCGATAAGTGACCCCTGGCTCCTCGACAATGGTTAATCCGAGGTTTACCGTTTGTAATACGTACTGCCTGGCGTCGTTCCCAACGAGGGAGGAATGATCCCCTCACTGGTTCGGACACGAGCTCGTGCTTCTCCTTTAAGAGGAGCTTTCCCAGAATGTAACTGAAACAATTGGATTTGTTCTACTCAAGATAGACTATCTGTTTGGTTTTGTAGTCTTGGAGAGTTAAGTACTCACCTACTCCAAGACCCTAGCCTAAGCTATGTTGGTGCTTCAGAGCCCTAGAAAAATAAAGATTACTAGATTGATTTTAATTTAAGCGTTACTTTTAAGGTTGTTTCTTAAGTCAAAAGGTGATGGAAGTGAAACCAGTGGTGTGTTGACTCGACTCGAAACCACTACAAAATGCACCTAGAATGATTTATCCACTACTTTACTTTTTCGATGAATTGCTTAACTAAAAAGTTGAGAGAATGCAATCTTTATAAAAGCAACTTCTTAATTGAAGACAATCAAAGAAACAATTCGTTTTTCTTTTCCAAGCATAAAAACATAACTTCTCTTTACATGCACGAAAAAACTCTTTTCTTCTTTTGAAAACAAAAAGCTACTTGAAACAAGACTTTTTAAGAAGATGTTTTTGTATTTTTCTTTTAATAAAGCAAATAAATCTAATATAACCAAAAATCAATCTTAACAACTCTTAAAATCTATGAAAATGCACTCATAAGCAAACTAAAGGCAAATTTACTCTAAGCAATCTTAACGAGGCCAAAACTAACAATGATTATTTCTAAGGTGTTTTACTTGATCACAATCAAATCAAGGACTAGCTTATTGCAGAATCAAAAACTAGCCAAAACAAAACTCTAATCTTTTTGTTCTTTTTGTAAAATGGAAATCAATACTTTATAAACAAGTAATTCGAAATTTGACCCAAAACAACTCAAATGGCAAGTTGCTCACAAAAGGAGACTTTACGACAGGCCCGACTTCTAAGAAGGTTGACTAACCAGAGAGATCTAAGGCTGGACAACTTTCTACTATCAAAGTCACTACAAAGCCTTTCCAAAAATCAAACCCTAGGTCTAAACTTCGTTGAAAACCACTAAAACACTCAAAGCTCACAAAACAAGTTCAGGTGAAAATTCTTGACAGGGTACTAAAGGATCTGGGCAGAAAACACTAAGGAAAAACAAAATCTAAAAGCAATTTAAAGCAAAAATGGAATTTTCTTAAGTTTTACAGGAAGACGCAGGCAACCCGTTGTCACAGGTGCGGCCCCGCTCTGTGCAGACGGCAACAGCGCGTCCAAAGACGCACTGTGCAGTACTCAGAGGGTGCGTCCTTCTGGAAAAATGAAGAAAAACCAAATCTAACTAAATCTAAAGCTAAGCCACCCAAATACTAATTCTCACAGTCAAAAACCAGAAAATAAAAATGATTTTCTCAAAGCAAAGTTCATATAAAGGAAAAGACTCTCTCATTAATGGATTCCCCAGCGGAGTCGCCAATTTGTCACACGGAATCTGTCAAGGGTGCGGACACGACTGACCTTCCTAGAAGTCTAAGACATTCTAATGACAAACAAGACAAAATGGAGTGATCTTTCTCTAAATACACCTTTTACAACATGAAAACTACAAGTGTTTAGGCTTACCTTATTCCAAAACGCTGTTGTTGAAGTCCGTTCTTGACGATCCGGATGAGCTCCTCCTTCAAGTCAATTCCTGCAACCACAAACAATCAAACAATTACCAAGCACTTGCATTTCATATAATAAAACATATATTCAACATGCAGACCAAGGAACACATGAAATAACTCATTAACACAAGCTATTGAGAAAAATAAACCAGTTTGTATTAATAACGAAACAAAGAAACTCTTACAACCTGGCCTTGGTGTTGTGCAAGTTCCTCCCAGGGTCCATCAAGGGTTTTCCTCTACTTTGACAAAGCTCACCCTCTCCCAAGTAGAATCAAGTGAAGACAATCTCTCCTCACAAAGGCTCTAATGGAAGACCTAAATCCTGCAGCATTTACCCAAAGAAAATGTATAGCTCCAACCTCCTCTCCTTCTGGCTCAATGCCTTTATTTATAGTGCTGTAAAGAGGTTATTCAGGTCCACTATCAATGGGATCATCCCCCTCTATGGGTGGGATAGCTCCCTTATTGATGGGATAAGTTCCCCCTTAATAGAGATACATGAACCAACTGGAGGCGCATCCATTTCATCAAACCGACCTCTAGAATGTTCTAGAAGTAACCACAAGTAACTTTTTCAAGATAAAACTCGCGCATTTTGCCTTTTACAGAGGGACGCACCTGTCCCTTAACATACAGAGCGTCCATGGACGCAGATTTTGTGAACATGGTCAGCGTCCCCGCAGGTAAGGCTAGAGAGAACCTGCGACCCCAGAGATAAACATAGTTTTTACAAGACTTTCTCTCTTCTTTGAGTTTGAGATGGATAACAGAGGCATGAGACTTGCCTAAGAGGGTAGCATGACTGTTGATTTGAGCCATACTAACTGTAAGTAGTCAAGGTGACATTTTTTAGTGTAACAAGTAGAGGGAGTCCATTTTGGAGGATATGGGTTATTTTGCCAATATGGTGGGGCATAAGGAAAATTCGGCCAACCACATTGGCTTGTCTGATTCATCCATGGATTTGGAGAAGGAAACGACTGTGGTGACCAGTTTGAAAATGGGGGTTGAGATTGGTTTTGCCACATACTATATTGCTGAGCATTATACTGCAGAGGCTGGAAAGAAGAAGTTGGGTCTGAAAACATACCAGATTGCCTTGGTTGCCATTGGCGACACTGGTTAATGAAGTATCCTGATTCTGGCTCTTCTTCCGCTTCCTTATATACTGCCTTCAATCTAGGAAGTGAGGGGCAGCTCTCAGTAAGGTGATCTCTTGTACAGATAGCACATGTTTGAACTACATCCAGTGGACATTCCTTGTGGCTATGTTTTCTTCTACATCGGGGGCAGAAGATTTCCAAATTCTGTTCCACCTCCATCTACTTCTGTTTAGCCTGCACAATATCAAGTTCTGTAGTTAATGTCCCCAGAATATCAGTTTTAAAATTTTCTAATAAATTTCCAAGTTCTACACGTGTTACTCCTTCTGTTGATATTTTGTTATCTCTGACAAACCGATCATATTCTGCTAGTTTTATCCTTGTGCTTCCTCTCGAACTCCTGATACATAAATCAATGATGTCAACAAAATTCTCTTGATAAATATCCCCTTTTCCCATGATATTTAATGTTTCAATCCACTGTTCCTTCATGCCTCTGATCAATGCAGTTTTTAACACATTATCAGGCAGAGGTAGTGATGCATAGGGAGATCTTTGTAAATTATACTGAAAATGTTCTACGTACTCCTCTAATGTTTCATTTGATCTAGCTGTCATTTGGAATATTTCATCTTTTAATTCTCTAGACCTACAATAATCCTGATATTTTTTTAAGAAGGACTCTTTCATTTGATCCCAATTATTAATGACCCCACCACCTAGGCCCATAAACCATCTTAAAGCAGCCCCCTTTAAGGTAGAGGGGAACAATTTCAATTTCTGGGGATCGGTGGTGTAATCATACCCCCTACATAACACATCGAATTCGAATAAAAATGCATCCGGATCTTCTGATGTGAGACCGTGAAATGTGGGGATATGTTGGAGAGGGATAGCTTTCATGGGCGCATTTGCTGCAGAATCCACTATAGGATATTGCAATGTAGAAGTTTGAGTATTTGGCTGATTCTGCGCCATGGGATCGAATATATGCCAATATCCTTCCGGGATTTCTAGGAGGGTATTCCTAGGCTGAGAAGGAACGGCCCTGACAGGGATTGTTTTAATAACACTTCCTTTGTCTGGAATAACGAAAATCCCTGTTGCTTGAGGAGATTGAATTCCTTCAATAAGGATTTTTGCAGCACTCCCTTTATCTGGGCTATTTAATGGCTGGTCTTTTTCAATAGGAGATTTGGGTTCCCTGGTTTCCCCTGTTTCTCCTTCTCCTTCACAAAGGTTACTAAAATTCCCTTCCTGCAATAGCTCGGGAGTAGAATTTTCAATTTCTTGAAAGTCCTGCTCCTCTGTTTGACTATGCACTTCAGCGAAGGCTACAGATGGTGATCCTGTGGCCTGAAGGGAGCTAGTAGGCTGTTTGGAATTGATTTTCCTGAGGCCTACTAATGGCTGAGATTCAGTTTTCTTATAGATTTCGTCTATGAAGGTTGTTCGGCCAAGGGTCACCGGCCCTTTAGATTTTTCGGGTTTGAATGGAGGTTTGATATTCTTTTCTGGCTTTTTCTGCTTAGTCATGCACTCTAATAAACTACTAAATCCTATTCAACCAACAATTCTGCTAGGAAAGCGGACGGTGGAGCAGGGCTTTTACATGCTCCGTACGCAGGTTCTTACCTTTCGTTTTTAAAATCCAACTCTCCCCTAGCAGATTCGTACACTACTCTGTAAAAGACAAATGGCTATACTCTTTCCCCAGCAACGGCGCCAAAATGTGGAGCTGTAACAAGGGTCTCTTTCACCTCTAATTATCCCACATTAAAAAGTCAATCCGGGAACGTTTTATCATTGCAAAGAGTATCTCAATCCGAGGCTATTCGTCAGAGTAATGCTTAGTAGTACAGCGTTCAGAAAATACAAGAGTAAACGGATGCTAAACTATGACTAAATTACTTCAAAAGGATAAAATCACACAGGACAGCTTATCAGTCAAGGGTGCGGAAGCAATAACCCATCCCTCTAGAAACTGATGGAAAGGAAATTAGAGCATGGACCACAGGTCTAGGAGCTAGGCAGCGACTGCTGAGGCTCTCTACAGCCTTAGACCTTCTCTCACACCAAAGCAGCAAGTGCAAGTAAATGGAACAACAGGAAGTAAAATGGAACAACAAATAGCAAATGGAACGACAAGTCTAAAATGGAACAGCAGTAAATGGAAAAGCAATCAAAAGAACTAATTCTCGTGAATCAGAACCAAACTCTCTCTATTGAACCAAACTCACACTCCATAATAAGATAACAATCTTTTCTCTTAAGGCAAATGGAATGGAATGTACTTTATAGAACAACACTCATTGATGAATTATGGGATAGTTGTAATCAATCATATATACACAACACGCTAGTATAGTAATACGATGATTAAAGAGAATATGTTTCCAAATAGAATAGCATCACTTTCGGATTCCAATAATCAGGATTTCAAATGACTCCAATAATAGTAATATTCAGTACAAATGCTCTGTAACAGAAATAGCTGGTTTAGACTAATAACATGCAATTAACTCTCAAAAGATTCAATCAGGTAATGCAGAGTCACTACATGGATTTCCTGAAATAACCATTAATGAATTAATCGTAGCAGAGCATGGAATAGCATATGAAAAGCATATCAGATTACCGAGCAATAAAGATAAGCAAACCACGCAGAAATCAAGTTATAATGATACAAAAGCAAGTGTCCTTCGGAGCCGGGCCCTTAGCTTCCAATGGCACACCGCCTTAGATTACTCCAGACGCAAAGATGAAGTAAACACCAAGTCCTTTATATTAACGCATCAACAAACGTACAGTAAACCAGGTCTCATTGAGACTCGATGATCAAAGTTTAGTCTGAAACTGAAAGTTACATAAAAAAAAATTCCTTTTGCTTAACGATGCTGTTCCTTTTTATAAAAGTAACAGTGGAGATATCTAGTTAACAAAATAAGTAAAACAGCGATCCCTCAGGATCAAAGATCCTGAGGGATTCGCCAAGCTGTTAATCCTTTACTTTTCTTTTCCTTTTCCGCCGAATTGGTATCCCTTCTTCCTTTCGTGGGTTGTTCTGCTTCGATCTGCTCGATCTCGTTTGCATCCAGTTCCCCTATAGAGGGACAACAGTTATTCCTCCTTTGTCTTTTCCTTTTGAACGGCAACTCTTCGTTTCCACCTTTCCCTGCATAGAAAAATGACAATTATCAACAATTAAGCTTTCCATGTTAATTCTCACACGTTTTATTAAAATTATTTATTTCTTTGAGCTCATGATGCAGAAAAGGTTACAAATATTACTGAAATGCCACTAAATTGTTTGTCAAAAGCATACCTTTTGAGTGCTCCACAACTGCTTGAAAGGTGGTGCGAAGAAAACTTTTAGTGGTTTTGCAGTCGCCGTTCACTGGCGGCTTCTGGCAACACGCAGTTGAAAGTATATTTCAACACTCCCCTTTACTTTCAACTGCTAGGTTATTAGTCATACCCTAACATTTCCTCAAAAATTCAAAACTTTTCTGGTCCAATGGCTTGGTTAGAATGTCTGCAACCAGATCCTGGGTCCTGCAATGTTTTAAAACAATTTTTCCATTGCTTACCAATTCCCTGATGTAATGAAACTTTGTGTCAATGTGTTTCGTTCTCTTATGAAACTCTGAATTCTTGGATAATGCAATAGCTGAGCTATTGTCACAAAAAATTACCATTCCTTTTGTGTGCTCTTGACCTAAGCTCCTTAACATCCTTCTCATCTAAACTGCTTGACATGCTGCTGCTGTAGCTGCCACATATTCAGCCTCTACTGTAGTGTCGTGGCGGAAAAAGTCGTTTGTGCGGACACAACTGACCTCCCTAGGAGTCTAAACTCTCTAGCGACAAACAAGACAAAATGGAATGATCTTTCTCTAAATACACCTTTTAAAACATGAAAACTACAAGTGTTTAGGCTTACCTTATTCCAAAACGTTGTTGTTGTAGTCCGTCCTTGCCGATCCGGATGAGCTCCTCCTTCACATCAATTCCTGCAACCACAAACAATCAAACAATTACCAAGCACTTGCATTTCATATAATAAAACATATATCCAACATGCAGACCAAGGAACACATGAAATAACTCATTAACACAACCTATTGAGAAAAATAAACCAGTTTGTATTAATAACGAAACAAAGGAAACTCTTACAACCTGGCCTTGGTGTTGTGCAAGTTCCTCCCAGGGTCCATCAAGGGTTTTCCTCTACTTTGACAAAGCTCACCCACTTCCAAGTAGAATCAAGCAAAGACAATCTCTCCTCACAAGGTTCTAAATGGGAGTCCTAATTCCTGCAGCATTTACCCAAAGAAAATGTATAGCTCCAACCTCTCCTCCTTCTGGCCCAAGGTCTTTATTTATAGTGCTGTAAAGAGGTTATTCAGGTCCACCATCAATGGGATAATCCCCCTCTTTGGGTGGGATAGCTCCCTTATTGATGGGATAAGTTCCTCCTTAATAGGGATACATGAACCAACTGGAGGCGCATCCATTTCATCAAACCGACCTCTAGAAAGTTCTAGAAGTAACCACAAGTAACTTTTTTAAGATGAAACTTGCGCATTTTGCCTTTTACAGAAGGACGCACCTGTCCCTTGACATACAGAGCGTCCAAAGACGCAGTTTTTGTGAACATTGTGAGCGTCCCCGCAGGTAAGGCTTGAGAGAACCTGCGACCCCAGAGATAAACACATTTTTACAAGACTTTCTCTCATCTTTGAGTTTGAGATGGATAGCAGAGGCATAAGACTTGCCTGAGAGGGTAGCATGACTGTTGATTTGAGCCATACTAACTGTAAGCGGTCATGGTGACATTTTTTAGTGTAACAGATTGCCCCCTAAAGTGCGAAGCCTGGAATAGATTAGGGTTTGTAATTCTAGGAAGGGTGAAGCGCTTTATCATTTCAAGGATTGTCTTGTGGATGACCTGGTTGGAACCTGCAATTTTCAACACAAAATACATGTATAAGATTATATCATCACTGAGGTAGGCATTCCCATACTCAGATTCAAAACTTTAACTAATGGACTAACTACTCTGATACAGGAATGATCTTGCAATACATCATTTTTATAGACTTTTGTAGACACAGTATGGACGCAGCCATCTGTTTATGATTAGTCTACATAGATAATGAATACAAAACTCCTCGCAGCCTGGATGGTAGAAACTAGATCCAGGGTCTTCACTTCTACTTCCCGAATTGGTACGATTCTAGCCATGTGATTAAATGATTTGATGTCGAACATGGTAGAAACCACTTGATTACCAGTCAATGATGTAAACTGTTAACAAGCGTGAGAGAGACCACCAGTAATGTCAATGGTTCTCAAAGTACCAAGCACAACCCGTGAAATGTGAATAGATGTTTTGATGTCGAACACTTCACGGAATCCTTTGATCGAAAGTCAATGATGTAAACTGACGTCAAAGGCGAGAAACCTGCCATTGATGCATGCAGACTTCAAGGTACTATCGATTCCTAAGTCATCTTTCTAGATAATGTGTCGATGTCGATAGAAAGCGACCCGTTGCAGGCAAGCCCACAACACGAAATCATTGTTCAAGTTGAAGAAATGTTGCTGTGAGGACTGACTCAGGGATGGTCAAATGGATGACAAGTATTTTGCAGATGAAAGTTTTGCTCGCAGACCTCTTGAACACATAACGACACAACAGATGGCTTGGTGATGAATAACTCAAAGTGATTCCCGAAACCCGGCTAAAGATTTTCAAAGTGGTTTGGTTAACTGTGAGGTAAAAGATTGCCCAACCCAGGTGAATGAAAAAGTGTCCTATTCAAGAGTGGTAATAAAGTTTCTTTTGAGACAAAAGGTGACAAATAGGTTCATTTTTCTCTCTTTTCCCCCACCATTTCTGGCAAGTACCTCTTTATTTTTACCAAGCTTGAGGAGGATAACATATGCTTGATTGTAAGCTCATCCTTCGGACGAGTCCAACCTAGTTTAAATTCGAACCCTAGGAAGGAGTGGTTCGTTCCTGTTTGTAATTGAACAGGTCCTCTACTGTAAAAGTTTAACGAGCCCAGTATAGGAGAAACTCGGCGTTTTTCAATTTTAGAGAGTCTGAAAAAACTAAAGGAGACTCCACGTTGAACTTTTTCGTACATTTGTGTCCCTCAAGCCCGAAAAAGTATAAAATAATACCTGGGGGAACCGCTTGATCTTGCGACCAAGGAGTACTTTCATAATAGTTTCGTTGACCTGAAAAGTAAAAAGCGATCAAGGACACGTCGTTTTATTTCCTTATCGAGTTTGAAACGACAAAAACCCGGCAATCTTTTCCTGATTTTACGGTCAGAAAAGAGCTAAAAGGGGACCATCTTTTAATTCCGTTTTAACGAGTGTAAAAGAAACGCTCGGCGATCTTTTCATGTTTTAGGAGTCAGAAAAGGGTTAAAAGATGACTCTGGTATTTTTGTTTGTGAAGAATGACAATTTCCCTTGAAATCCCTTTGTCCTGCACAAAAGCAACACATTACTCATACCTGTTTAAAATAGGCAAAAATACATCGAAAACATCTTTTCATGGTAAAAAATGAACTAATTCATCCAAAAAACCTATAAAAAGACTTTTTTACCATGTCATTTTTACCGTTTCACTGTTGAGGTTGAAGCTATACATTTTCTTTGGGTAAATGCTGCAGGAATTAGGACTCCCATTTAGAACCTTGTGAGGAGAGATTGTCTTTGCTTGATTCTACTTGGAAGTGGGTGAGCTTTGTCAAAGTAGAGGAAAACCCTTGATGGACCCTGGGAGGAACTTGCACAACACCAAGGCCAGGTTGTAAGAGTTTCTTTGTTTCGTTATTAATACAAACTGGTTCATTTTTCTCAATAGGTGGCATGGGCCCTACATTGTAAAGCGAAAGCTAGCAAAAGGGGCTTATGAGCTAGTTGACTTTGATGGGGACTCTTTGGGTAAACCCAGAAATGGACTTTACCTAAAGAGGTATTATGCTTAAATGATGGGTATGGAGAAATTTTTAGATAGGTTAGATTTTCTTTCTAGCTAGCAAGTGTGTTAGTTTAGTTAGTGTGCTTAGCTTAGAGAGTGTGGTTTTTCGTCGTTATTCTGGCTTATCTTGGTTTTACTCTTGATATTGCAGATGTCGACGCCTCTCCAAACATACATTGGATTTGTTGATGGTGCTTGTCGTAGTACACGGAATGTTTCTTCCACAGCTTGGGTTATCTATTCGCCCTCTGACGAGTTAGTTTCTATGCATGGGGTAAGCCTCGGTCAAACAACAAACAACATTGCAGAATACAGTGCAGTGATTGAATTATTATCCGAATCTAATTCATTTGGAATTCGACGTTTGATAGTGAGGTTAGATTCTGAACTTGTTGTATTACAGCTTAATAGAGTTTATGCCATTAGAAATCCTGTGTTATTAAGGTTGTTTTTGAGAGTGCGTCTCTTGGAACGTGAATTTGATTACATTGAATATCAACATATTCCAAGGTCTTTGAATACATTAGCAGATGCAATTGCTTCTCGAGTGTTGGACAAACATTTACAATAATCATGCAAGTAAATTTAAAAACATTTCATCACATATGTTAAACAGGATAAGCCGGTAATAGTGATATATATAGATAGAAGTGTGTCAAAAAAGATATACATCGTCTTCGATCATAGGTTGAAAACACCTTATGATCGGCAAAATGATAGTACAAAAAGTCAAAATGTCACATGTGACTACAAAAGTGACTGGTCAATCACTGGTGGTGCTCTCTGTATGACACCACTGCGCAGGCTACCTTACACAAAAAACTCCTAAGCGGTCCAGGGACTGCGACTACGAAGCGCTGAAGCCGAATAGGAATGTCGTCCATTGTAGTCTCAGGTATATCTGCCGTGAGACGCTCTAGATCATGCTCCAACTCAGCTAGTACTTCTGTAGCCGCATCCTGTGGGACCGGTACCGGTGCAGCTGGATGTAGTCTATCAAAAGGCCGGAGGTTGGCTGGACGCTGTGGACCAACATCTGCATTTTGAAAATTTTACTGTTAGTTTTGAGACGATATATATGAAAAATAAAAAAATACATAGTCTGAAAACTTGTGGAAAATAAAGTACCTCTGTCATCCCATTGTTCTCCCTGTGGAAGAATCATGTCCGGATCATGTCGAAAGTCTACTCCGGCATACGGAAAGTCCTGTATCGAAAAAACCTGGTCTTCTAACCAGTGAAAGTAACTATCTGAGAATCGAACCACTGTCGCGCCCTCGTCAGGATGCCGGGCCATCACCGCAACCCATCGTATCAGCTTTGGCTCCCGAGGACCCAACGTATCAACAGTGAGTTGCTGAGGGATCAGCATTGGAACTCTCTCCAAGGCAAAGCTCACGACTAGAGGCCCATATCCGAAAGTCTTTAGTCGTCCGTTCTTCGCCTTGGTCAGTTGGCTCTTCATATGAGCCGACACAGCTTCACACCAGTTGAAAATGGTGCCTTGGTAATAGTCAATTGCCATCCGCATTTGGGATCCGGAAGCAATGTGTAGAACGGCCGTGCCGCAAATTCTGGTAACCATGAACGCTATGACTTTGAGTTCACGCAGAGTGATGTGTTTTATCTCTATGCCTTTCGCATGGTGAGCCCCAGGTGTGCACCACTCGTCGCGGAGACTATCAAGGGATTGGCCACCCGGCCTAGTCCCCGCAAGACTGAGTTGCTCGCCTCTGTTTGGCAAGCCAGTAAGAAAGTATACATCCGAGGGCTCTATCTCGAGCTGGTGCCCTCCTATGTAAAAGCATTGTTCTTGAACGTTCCATCGCTCAACCAGCCATTCCAAGAATCTTACCTGGCCCCTCATGCCCGATATGGTCCAATATTTGTATAATCCGCATGCTCTTAGGGCATCCAGGGAAGGTTGATGATTTATTGCAACTTCATCATCGTCTACATGCTCTCTTTCTCTCCAATCTAACATGGTTAATGCCCTGCACATCAAAAACAGTAATTAGAAATTGATTTGGGAATTTTTTATGGTTTTTTGAGAGGGTTGGGGTTTTGAAATGCGCGTTTCACGGAAGACGCACCCCGACTTTGCAGCACAGGGCGTCCGGACGCGGCTACTCCGAAGACGGGCTGCGTCTTCCGACCGTTTTCCTGTGTAGGAAAAAGTCGGGGGACGCAGGTCACCCGAAGGGCACCCGCGTCCGCCGAGAGGCGCATTCCAAAACCAAAACCCCCCCAAAAAATGAAACTAAGACCTAAAAATTAATTCTAAACGGATAGAAATGCAGAGTAGGATGTGTAAAATACCTGGATAAGACGGTGTTCAGTTCCGACGGTCAGATTTTCCGCAGCAGCCACGGGAAGTTTCTTGTCAAAAGCTCCTTTTTCAACCTCAACAGTGAAACGGTAAAAATGACATGGTAAAAAGTCTTTTTATAGGTTTTTTGGATGAATTAGTTCATTTTTTACCATGAAAAGATGTTTTCGATGTATTTTTGCCTATTTTAAACAGGTATGAGTAATGTGTTGCTTTTGTGCAGGACAAAGGGATTTCAAGGGAAATTGTCATTCTTCACAAACAAAAATACCAGAGTCATCTTTTAAGCCCTTTTCTGACTCCTAAAACATGAAAAGATCGCCGAGCGTTTCTTTTACACTCGTTAAAACGGAATTAAAAGACGGTCCCCTTTTAGCTCTTTTCTGACCGTAAAATCAGGAAAAGATTGCCGGGTTTTTGTCGTTTCAAACTCGATAAGGAAATAAAACGACGTGTCCTTGATCGCTTTTTATTTTTCAGGTCAACGACACTATTATGAAAGTACTCCTTGGTCGCAAGATCAAGCGGTTCCCCCAGGTATTATTTTATACTTTTTCGGGCTTGAGGGACACAAATGTACGAAAAAGTTCAACGTGGAGTCTCCTTTAGTTTTTTCAGACTCTCTAAAATTGAAAAACGCCGAGTTTCTCCTATACTGGGCTCGTTAAACTTTTACAGTAGAGGACCTGTTCAATTACAAACAGGAACGAACCACTCCTTCCTAGGGTTCGAATTTAAACGTACTTGCATGATTATTGTAAATGTCTGTCCAACACTCGAGAAGCAATTGCATCTGCTAATGTATTCAAAGACCTTGGAATATGTTGATATTCAATGTAATCAAATTCACGTTCCAAGAGACGCACTCTCAAAAACAACCTTAATAACACAGGATTTCTAATGGCATAAACTCTATTAAGCTGTAATACAACAAGTTCAGAATCTAACCTCACTGTCAAACGTCGAATTCCAAATGAAATAGATTCGGATAATAATTCAATCACTGCACTGTATTCTGCAATATTGTTCGTTGTTTGACCGAGGCTTACCCCATGCATAGAAACTAACTCGTCAGAGGGCGAATAGATAACCCAAGCTGCGGAAGAAACATTCCGTGTACTACGACAAGCACCATCAGCAAATCCAATGTATGTTTGGAGAGGCGTCGACATCTGCAATATCAAGAGTAAAACCAAGATAAGCCAGAATAACGACGAAAAACCACACTCTCTAAGCTAAGCACACTAACTAAACTAACACACTTGCTAGCTAGAAAGAAAATCTAACCTATCTAAAAATTTCTCCATACCCATCATTTAAGCATAATACCTCTTTAGGTAAAGTCCATTTCTGGGTTTACCCAAAGAGTCCCCATCAAAGTCAACTAGCTCATAAGCCCCTTTTGCTAGCTTTCGCTTTACAATGTAGGGCCCATGCCACATGGGAACGAATTTTCCGGCACCTAGCTTATCGTTAGCTTGATCATATAATAATACTAGGTCTCCTTCCGAAAAACTTCGAGGGGTTACATTTTTATCATACTGAGCTTTCATTCGTTTCGCGTGAGTCTCGATAGCTAATGTAGCGTCACGTCGAGTCTCATCTAATTTAGCCAAGTATAATAACCGTTTCTCCTCTTCGGAAGTAGCTGGAAGTAATTCGACAGCCATTTGAAGTGATGGGATCTCGCATTCAATGGGTAACACAGCTTCCAAGCCATAAACTAGCTGGAAAGGAGTGAACCCTGTTGAATTTTTCACTGAAGTTCGATATGCCCATAGCGCCGAAAATAACATGTTGTGCCAATTCGTTCGATGGATACCAATGATCCGTCGAATCATGATGACTAGAACTTTGTTGATTGACTCAACCAAACCGTTGGCTTGCGGATAATAAGGAGTAGAGCTATCGTGGCGCAAACCAAGCTGGCTTGTTAGCTCAGTCATCATGACGTTTCGAAAATGGCTCCCATGGTCAGTAATGATTGCTTGTGGGACACCAAACCTAGTTATGATATGATTGAATATGAAAACTGCAGCTGTCTTGCCGCTTGCGTCGAATGTAGGCATCGCCTCGGCCCATTTAGTAAAATAATCAACCGCGAGGATGATATACGCATGCCCCCCGGCCGAGTGAGGGTTACAAGTAATAAAGTCAATACCCCATTTGGCGAATGGACCAGCGGCAATTATAGGGTGGAGAGGAGCAGGTGGAGCGCGCATCTTGCGATCAAACACTTGACAGTTGTGGCATTTCCTGACGGCAATGATACAATCCTTAAACATAGACGGCCAGAAATAGCCAGCGCGCAACACCTTCTAAGCTGTGGCATACCCAGACATATGACCGCCACATGCTCCAGAGTGACAATCATTCAAAACTCTCTCAGCCTCTTCGTGAGTTAAACAACGTCGAAAAACTAAGTCTGCCCCCCGGCGATAAAGTGTATCTCCAATAATTCTGTATTGCTGGGATCGAAACCGAATTTTTCGACGGTCTTCCTTGGAAGCTTCAGGCCGAAAGGTTTGGGTTTGGAGATAGATGATTATATCCCCGTACCACAGATCTAACGTACTGATAAGAAACAAAGATTCGTCCGCAATGGACTCCTCTGCCACAGTCTCTGTTTCAGCACTCGGGAAATCACACATCAATTCCGCAAAAACTAAGGATTTCTTAGACTTGGACTTCTCGAACTCCAAGTCGAACTCTTGCAGGATGACAATCCATTTAGAGCACTTGCCCCCTAGCAGTTGTTTTGTCAAAATATAAATCATAGGGTTGCAATCCGAAATAACTATAGTCTTGCGGAGAAGAATGTAGTGACGGAATCGCTGGACAGCTTGAACGGCTGCCAGGGCCAATTTCGCCACATGCGAATATTTTAACTCAGTGGGATTTAAGGTCCTACTAAAATAATATATCACATGTTCCGCTCCGAACTCATCTTCTTGAACTAACACCATTCCGATGGTGGAATGCGAAGCTGCGAGGTATAAGAAGTAGTCCTGGTTGTAGTTGGGAGGATGCAACAACGGTGCATGGGTCAACGCATGTTTAAGTGCATCAAAAGATTGTTGGGCAATCTCGTCCCAAAAGAATTGTGCGTTCTGTTTCAACAACCGTGTAAAACCTTTAGTGACCTCGGTGTAGTTCGGGATGAATCGGCGTAAAAAGTTCGCTTTCCCTTGCAAACTTTGGAGTTGGCGCAAACTCGAAGGAGGAGGAAATTTGATGATAGCTTCGACCTTCGAGGGATCGACGCGAATACCGGTTTTTGAAACAACAAATCCCAGCAATCGACCTATTTCTATACAGAAAACACACTTGTGGGGATTCAACCGAATTCGATAATGCCTACACCTCATAAAGATTGCTCGTAGGTGGACAAGGTGATCAGCTCGATGTAAAGAATGAGCAGGCAAATCGTCGAGATAGGGTTGCACAATGTGCTTGATGTCATGAAATGCATAAGACATCGCCCGTTGAAAAGTGGCCCCGGCATTCTTAAGCCCAAAAGGTAACTTGCAATAAGCAAATGTCCCCCATGGACAAATGAATGCCGTTTTTGGTTGATCGGCAGGTAGAATATTGATTTGATTATAGCCTGAAAAGCCATCCATAAAGGAAAACAGTTCACTTCCGGCACAATCATCAATAATTTGATCGATATAAGGCATAGGATAGTTGTCTTTTGGACAAGCTTGATTTATATCCCTATAGTCGATACAGATTCTTATCGTTCCTTGTTTCTTGTTAACCGGAACAATATTCGATACCCAATCTGTTAACGGGATCGGATAAATGAAACCTGCTTTCAACAACTTTTCGACTTCTGCTTTAATCGCAGCCGCTTTTCGAGGGTGGATCTGACGCAACCGTTGCCGGACGGGTTTAGCATCCGGGTAGGTCTTTATTTCATGAACAACAATGGCAGGATCAATTCCCGGCATTTCCTCGTAAGACCAGGCAAACACGTCACGGAATTCTTGGAATAGGGCCTTGTAAATTTGGATTTCATCTTCGGTACAAGCGGCACCTATATGAATGTTTTCCTCGATTCCAGGCTTCACTGAAATATCAATGGGAATAGTACGAGAAATATTCCCTAAATTCAACTCTGAATCAGAATGTTTCGTTGGATCCTGAGCGTCTTTGACATATTCAGCGGTAAAGATAGATGAAAAATCATTTTCAAATGCATCATCCTTAGGTAAAAACGAAGATCTGTGATGGAGATCCTCCCATGGTAGATCATCTACACTTAGGGTTTCGCGAAGTTGTTCATCAGATGACACGACTTCGGGAAACGCTATCCGTTCCAAGGTTGAGGTGAAAAGTGATTCTTCATTGACCACATTCATTTGGTCGATTTCGGTTGAATGCGAGTCGGTAAAAGACACGACAGCTTCATAAGCAATTTCATACGGACTCAAAGGCATAACATCACCGAATGAGTCTATCTCAGAGTCAGATGGGACAATCCAAGGATCGTCATAAATAATGTTTTCTGATGTAATCATATGAATTGTTGCGAATGAAGGGTCTGCGTTAAGTGGAGGGAGAGGAAAAGTTCCCAGTAAACCAGAATCCTTAACTAAACCTACACCGACGTCCCTATAAGGGATTGTCGTCTTACCGACATGCTGAATACTCTCTGAAGAGGCTGGGTCGGATGAAAAGTATGTCAGCTGATCAATAGTCACGATCTTACCGTTATATGGAAACTTGATTATTCTGAAGACCGATGAAACGACCGCTGTCATAGCATATGACCAACTTCGACCCAAAAGAAGGTTGTAGTCTAGAGGGGCATCAACCACTTCCACATCTAGACTAACGGTTTTACCTTCTACCCCTATAGGCAATTCTTGTAAAATACCAAACGGACGGAACCCACGGCCATCAAAGGCCTTAAGGATGGTGGGGGATTGGTTCAGCGGAGGAGAACCAAGGGATCTCCAACATTGAATCGACATAATACACGTTGAGGCTCCCTCATCAATCACAGTCCGATGAATAGGCCTGTTTTTGACTATCACTGGAATTTGGAAAGCCATTTGATGGGGGAGACGCGGTGTACTATTTTCTAGATCAAAGATCATTAGGTTCGGGTCCTGAACATCGACAGCTCCGATAGCCGACAAAAGCAATTTCCGTTGTGTTGGGCATGATTGCAGCACTTCGAGCACCGACATTGCTGAAGGTGAAACAGCTAAGTCTTCAACAATGTTGTAATTCTGGGCTGCTCTCGCATGTGGATTGAAAGCAGACCTTCGAAGTACACCCTTAGCGGGCGGCTTGATCACTAAGTCTGGGTTAGGTTTTTCGATCTGTAGTGGATCGGAACCAGGAGTTGAAGTTGATGGATTAGAGTGAGAAGATTCTGCTTCCTTACCATCAACAGGAGCCTTACTACCATAATCTTGCGATCGAGTCGCAATCCTCACATGAGACATCATCAAAATGGGTTCTTCACTGGCATTCGAAGAAGAACCTATCATCTTATTCTCCTGCTCCGGAAATGGATTCTTTAGTCGCCAATTTGTCGTGGCGGAAAAATTTGTTTGTGCGGACACAACTGACCTCCCTAGGAGTCTAAACTCTCTAGCGACAAACAAGACAAAATGGAATGATCTTTCTCTAAATACACCTTTTAAAACATGAAAACTACAAGTGTTTAGGCTTACCTTATTCCAAAACGTTGTTGTTGTAGTCCGTCCTTGCCGATCCGGATGAGCTCCTCCTTCACATCAATTCCTGCAACCACAAACAATCAAACAATTACCAAGCACTTGCATTTCATATAATAAAACATATATCCAGCATGCAGACCAAGAAACACATGAAATAACTCATTAACACAACCTATTGAGAAAAATAAACCAGTTTGTATTAATAACGAAACAAAGGAAACTCTTACAACCTGGCCTTGGTGTTGTGCAAGTTCCTCCCAGGGTCCATCAAGGGTTTTCCTCTACTTTGACAAAGCTCACCCACTTCCAAGTAGAATCAAGCAAAGACAATCTCTCCTCACAAGGTTCTAAATGGGAGTCCTAATTCCTGCAACATTTACCCAAAGAAAATGTATAGCTCCAACCTCTCCTCCTTCTGGCCCAAGGTCTTTATTTATAGTGCTGTAAAGAGGTTATTCAGGTCCACCATCAATGGGATAATCCCCCTCTTTGGGTGGGATAGCTCCCTTATTGATGGGATAAGTTCCTCCTTAATAGGGATACATGAACCAACTGGAGGCGCATCCATTTCATCAAACCGACCTCTAGAAAGTTCTAGAAGTAACCACAAGTAACTTTTTTAAGATGAAACTTGCGCATTTTTCCTTTTACAGAAGGACGCACCTGTCCCTTGACATACAGAGCGTCCAAAGACGCAGTTTTTGTGAACATTGTGAGCGTCCCCGCAGGTAAGGCTTGAGAGAACCTGCGACCCCAGAGATAAACACATTTTTACAAGACTTTCTCTCATCTTTGAGTTTGAGATGGATAGCAGAGGCATAAGACTTGCCTGAGAGGGTAGCATGACTGTTGATTTGAGCCATACTAACTGTAAGCGGTCATGGTGACATTTTTTAGTGTAATAGTAGACAATGCTACAATAGGTTGTTTCTTAAAATCCCATGAAATGGCTCCTGAACCCATGTGAAAAGCATAATCGGATGTGCTTTTTTGATCATCTATACTTCCAGCCCAATCACTATCAGTGTACCCAATTAAATATGAACATTCTGAAGCAGTATATAAAATGCCAAATCTTTTAGTACCTTTAACATACCTCAGAATTCTTTTTGTTGCCTGCCAATGTGCTTCTTTTGGCCTCTCCATGAATCTGGAAATTAAACTAACAGCAAACATTATATCCAGCCTAGTTGCAGTCAAATAGATGAGGCTGCCAACTATGCTCTTGTACAAGCTAGGATCAAAATCCTTACTGTTGTCCTCTTTGCTGAGTTTTAATCCCATCACTGTGGGAGTGATTTCTGCCTTGTTGTCCTGCATGTTAAATCTTTCCAACACTTCATTAACATATTTTTCTTGTGAGATAAAAATCCCATTTTCATTTTGATCTACTTCTATTCCTAAGAAGTATCTCAGCAAACCCATGTCAGTCATTTCAAATTCTTCTTTCATGACTGCTTTGAAATTTTCAATGAGATATTCATCATTACTTGTGAAAATAACATCATCAACATATAACACAACAATTAGAATTTTACCATCCTTTTCTTTGATGTAGACAGTGGGTTCTCCCTCACACTTTTCAAATCCATTTTCCAGTAGATAGGAGTCTATCCTATTGTACCACGCTCTTGGTGCTTGCTTCAGCCCATAAAGAGCTTTCTTCAATCTGCACACTTTGTGCTCTTGGCCTTTCTTTTCATAGCATGGAGGTTGTTCAATGTAAACCTCTTCCATTAACACTCCATTTAGGAATGCTGACTTCACGTCCATTTGGTAAACTTTCCACTTGTTTTGTGCTGCTATGGACAACACTCCTCTCACTGTTTCCATTCTAGCAACCGGTGCGAAAGTTTCCTCATAATGTCTCCCACACTGCTGCTTATATCCTTTGACAACAAGTATTGCCTTGTGTCTTTCTATTTTTCCTTCAGCATTACTGTTGGTCTTGTAGACCCATTTAACTCCAATGACTTCCTTTCCTTTTGGTAGTTCAACCAAATCCCATGTCTTGTTTCTTTCTATGGCACTGATCTCCTCATCCATAGCTTCTATACATTTCTTATCCTTAATTTCATCTTCGAAATGAATAGGGTCATCAACATGACAATATAAAGCAAATAAAGAATTCATACCTTCATTTGCTGCCTCTTGTTCATAAATTTCACTTAAATTTCTGAACTTCTTACCTCTTTCATTTGGTGTGCAAGTGCTTGAAGAAGCACTTGAATTTCCTCCTTGTGGTGTGCTTGGAGAAGCACTTTCATTTCTCCTCAAGGGTGTCTCTTGCTGTCCTTGTGTTGGTGCTGCTGTTTGGGGATGCATTTCAGCCATCTCCTCATCATTTTCATCATGAGACAAACAGTTTTTAACATTCACTATTTTCTCTATGCTTCCATCCCAAGCTTCCTCCTCAATGAATTGAACATCTCTACTCACAAAAAACTTCTTGGTAGATGGGATATACAACCTATAAGCTTTGGATTCATCACTGTATCCAATGAAAATACATTTCTCCCCTTTTCTATCTAACTTCTTCCTTAGCTGATTTGGAATGTGTGCATAGGCCACACATCCAAAAACTTTCATGTGGGTGACTCCTTGCTTTCTCCCACTCCATGCTTCTTCCAGCACTTTGTTCATGGCTGCTTTTGTAGGGCATCTATTCAAAATGTACGCTGCAAAGTGTACAACTTCAGCCCAATAATCATTTGGAAAATGCTTTGCCTTTAACATACTCCTCGCCATGTCCATGGTGGTCCTATTCGTTCTTTCAGCTACTCCATTTTGTTGCGGAGTGTACCTAGCTGTAAATTGCTTATGAATTCCATTTTCTCTACAAAAGCGTAGAAATTCCTTGGAGATATACTCACCTCCTCTATCAGTTCTTAGAACTTTGATATGCAGCCCGCTTTGGTTTTCCACAAGTGCTTTGAAATTCCGAAATTTTTCAAACACTTCACTTTTGTTCTTTAGAAAGTAAACCCAAGTTTTTCTGGTGAAATCATCAATGAATGTTAGAAAATATTATCTGCCTGCTAGTGATGGAGTTTGCATTGGTCCACATAAGTCTGAGTGGACAATCTCTAAGGGTGCTTTTTCCCTTATGCTTTTCCCTAATGGAAAACTTTCTCTGTGTTGTTTCCCCAAGATACAACCTTCACAAAGGCTGTTCGGTTTCTCTATCAATGGTAATCCTCTTACCATTCCTTTTCTACTCAACAAGTTAAGACCTCCAAAGTTGAGATGCCCAAATCTCAAGTGCCACAACCAATTTTCATCTTTCGGTTCGCTTTGGAAAGCCTCTTGTGTCACTGCTGCTATTACTTCTTTATTTTTCAAATCTGCCCTTATTCTGAGAGGGAACATCCTATTCCTTGTCATCTTCACTTTAGCAATACATCTTTTGCTGGGTGCTCTATCCATGATGGTGCATACATCATTCTCAAAGAAAACATTGTAACCCTTTTGAACAAGCTGTCCAATACTTAAGAGGTTACACTTCATTCCAGGAACATAATAGACATCTGCTATGGTTTTCTTTTCACCTTTCTTTGTAAATATTTTAACTTCTCCTTTTCCCATAACAGAAATTTTACTATCAGTCCCAAGTGTGACTTGTGACTTCACACTCTGATCTAAAGCAGAAAACAGGGCTATGTTTCCTGTCATATGGTTACTACAACCGGAATCTAGAAACCATATATCATCACTGTTTGTTTCAACCATGTTACAAGCTAAAAGCACATTATCTTGGCTGATATTTTCTCTAGTGATATTTGCACTAGATCTATTATTCATATCATGCTGCTTCTTCCTACATTTATTTGCATAATGCCCATATTTTCTACAATAATAACATTGGACGTTGTATTTTTCATACCTTTGTCCTTGAGCATGATGTTGTCCACTTTGTTGGCTGCTGCCTTGGCCTTGGTTCTAATTTGGATTGCTGCCTCTTCCTTGAGCATTTGCTGGACTGTTTCTTCCACCTCTATTTTGGCGTCTGCCTCTTCCTCTCTTATTTCCTCTACCTTGACCTCTTCCTCTTCCAAAGGACATCTAGGTCTTGAAGGCTTGCTCTAGAGATGAGTTTTCATTTCTACTCAACCTCTGCTCATGTGTTATCAGTGATGCATACAGTTCATCAACTGAAAAGTTTGTGAGATCCTTTGTCTCTTCTATGGTGGTGATAATAACATTGAACTTTGAGGGTAGGACCCTCAACAGTTTCTCCACAATCCTCCTTTCTTCAAGAATTTCTCCATGAGATCTTATTTGTGTGACCAGACAAATCACATGTGTGAAGAATGAGTCAATATTTTCTGACTCCTTCATGCACAGATTCTCAAAATCTCTACTCAGCAACTGTAGTTTTGTTGTCTTCACTTTCTCCATGCCTTGATAGGTTGTCTTGAGAGTTTGCCATGCTTCTTTGGATGTCTTTGCTGCTGCTATCCTTGGAAACACACTCTCATGCACTACTTGATACAAAAATACAAGGGCTTTTGAATCCTTCTTCTTATTTCTCTTCAACAGATCTTTCTCTGCCTAAGTTAATCTATTAAACTCATCTTCATCTCCTGGTTCTTCAAACCCATATTCAACAAGTTCCCATAAATCTTGTGAGGCAAACAGGGCTCTCATGGTTATTGCCCAATAGTCATAGTTTTTCCCATTAAACTATGGGAGCTGAGTATTAAAAATACCCATGCTAGTGCTGGTGCTGGAGCCAACCATTCCTTGCACTCTAAACTATGCTTCAAATATTTGACTGTGTATTTAAAATCACTGACTGTCTTCAACAGCTACACACAAAAAAAACTTTGAGAAATACCTGGATCCTTTCTTGACTGAGAAGTTGCTGCAGCAAGAAGTCCTTCCTTCAGCTTCTTTGACACCTTCAAAGAGCCTGGACAAGCTCTGATACCACTGTTGGGAATTTTCTGGTAAATTCCAAAACAAAATCACTGAACAGAGAGTAATACTCTGTTTTTGCCACAGGATCTTTAACACAGGGAAGCTTAAAATAGATTGCTGGAGAAGCTCAAAGTTTTTCACACACATAAAAACTTTATATTCATTAATAAACTGCCTGATACAAACTTCATCCTCTTAACAGAGGGATTCACCAAGAACTTAAAAAAAAATTACTCTGTCTCTTTTAGAAATTTTACACTACTGTGTGTAAAAATTTCTTTTACATTTACTGTTGTAAATAAAAAAAATTACATGGATTTACTGCTGTAAAAGAAATCCCTTACATATGCTCTACTGCGAGTTTCGTTTCATATGCCCAACAAAAAAAAATTACAATACATTTGCACTGTTGTGCGTTACACTTCATTTTTCAACGAACACCCAAACAAGTTTCACGCTGCTGCATATTACATTAAGAAACAATCTGCCACTGCATACAAAATGTTACACTGCTGTGTAATGGTTTTTACTCACACGCTGCTGTGTGGTTCACTCTTTTTTTTTTTTTAACAAAAACAACAACAAAACATTACATATGCAAAAAACCAAAAAAAACATAACAAAATACGTTGACCTATGCCCATACTTCCGTAAAAATAAAAAACATTAAATTTAAATTCTTTTACCTACAATCTATGACCATAGTAAATTCATTAATTACTTTTCTAACAAAGGCTGGCGGTCAACCAAAAACTTTCACGCCAACTCCATGTTTAGGCCTGTATGCATCTTTGACTTCAATCAACGGTTTCAAGCCTTCATTTTAATCGAACGGTTATCACTCAGTTGAACCAAACGAAATTTACCGGCCGGGGAATGAGTGGTTTTGAAACTGTACTGTGGACACACGTCGATCAGTGAATGTGATCGGAGCCCCCTCAGAAAATACCACGGTGCTTGAAAGGTGGTGCGGGGAAGATTGTTGGTGGTTTTTCAGTCGTCGTTTACTAGCGGCTTCCGGCAACACGCAGTTGATAGTATATTTCAACACTCTTTACTCTCATGCATGCATATATCCATTCCATTATTGTTGAAAGGTAATGAAAGCATATATCCATCATTAGAACAATGTAATTAAAGAAAATAAAACTAATTTGCTTTCATTATTTTCATCACTGTATCTAGAATCATAATCCTTTAATGGATGTAATAGGATTAATGATGTAACAGGATGAAGAATTTGATTTTTATGGCTGTCGATCTATCTGCTTGGTTTATTTCAGAAATAAAGTATTTTTTACAAAATATCTAGCTTTCTTTGAGAGAGGAAAGAAAGAATTTGTAAGTTTCAAGTTGGTAGTTTGTAATATGAATCCATATATTGCAGCCTCAGTATTTTCTTTCTAACTTAACAAAGATCATTTAACCATTTTATAACAAAGACAGAGAATGAATAACTAACACAGGAGCAAAAAGAGTACGCGGACAAGTTCAGCAAAACAACGAAGTGAGCTTGTAGAATAATCAAGTAAATCATTGTTGAAGGAATACGCCAATAGCTACAGGTACCAACAGAACTCATATCATTCTCCTTTGCTATTTAATTAACAAAAAGAAATCACTGTATATATATATATCGATATCGAATAGTTACAGTCCACTATATAGTCACCAAATACAAACAAGCCATGAAAACAGAGTTCCTCTAGTAACAACGCCAAAATACAACCACGAGGTCACCATAGGACCGATATAATTACAATTCATAAGTTAAATAGCTGGAGGCATAAATACATAGGCCAAGACACAGTGAGGCCGAAGCCAAACCCCCAACAACAGACTCAGAGAAGACTACCAATAGAGAACGCTTCGGACAGACAGAAAGAGGCAAAACAAGGAGCAACCTTACCCGATACAAGTGCAGGTGTCAAGGCACGAGACCAACGAACGGAGAGCCCAGCCGTATACCTGCGTGGCCAACAAACAGGGTCATTAGAACCCAGTAAATTGAGCCACAAAAACAAAGAACTGAAAGTAGAGGCAAGGGTTTAAGGAGAGACTTACCGAAGGAGCTGAGCCCGTGCGAATGAGGAAGGAAGCTGTGGACCAAGGTCACAGTCGTAGAGTGGCCACTACTCACAAGGAGCAAGAATAGCCAGTCACAAAAGAAAATGAGGCAGAAACGCAATGTAAAGAAGGAGAACTCACCTTTGGTGGAATGTCGAATGAGAGCCGATAGCCGAGCCACCCTACAACCATGACCTGCAAAAAAAAACCAAATTTACAGTCAAACAACAAGGCGAACATCTAAAAATCAGTAGCATAATCAAAACTAGAGAACAACAAGGACCCAAGACCATAACCAGAGCCGAATAAACAGAAATCCACGACTGAGACCGGGGGTCCTAAAACTTCATAATAGGGTGCAAAACAGAGGACATTTCCGAGTGTGTAAACGAAACCTTAAGGGGTAGCAACCCGAGACAATGCAGAAACACTCACCTTGACGGCGCAACAGAAGACCGGAGCAACAATGGAATGAGCCGAGCTAGGGTTTCTTGGGTACGGTAAGAGGCGGGAGGAGCGAGCCCCAAGACTAGGACACTTGTCCTAAAATCAATCAAACCACAATACTGCACCATAAAGTTAGCCAACCACAAAGCAATCAAAAATACAATCAACAATTAATTATAAGCCGTAGATGTTCAGGGCTGGTCCCATCAATTAGCACCTATGGAAACAACCAAACAATCCCATGACTCTAATAAAGAACAAAACAAATCGATACACTTACCTTCATATGATAATATATAATAGTTGAATTACCACAATATGGAAGGCATTTATATGTTTTATCACTGAGTTTGAATTCTTCATCCAAAGGTTATATGGGATTTTCCATTGCAAAATTTGTTCACCAAGGAATTCAACTGGAATAAAGTCCCTAACTTGTTCCATAATGGCTTTGTTTTAGCTTCTCCTTAAACATTCACTGATACTGAATTCGAGACACATAATTGTATCGTGTACTTCATCTTTCTATCCAACTTGGTCCAATATTGTGTCGACATCCATGCTAGTGCACTACCTAAATCCACAAAAACAACTAATCTTTGTCCACCAACAGATCTTCCATTTTGATTTTTCATAGATTAAAAATCAACCCATTGAATTGTTCAATCTCTATCTTTGAACTACTCCCATTTCCTTTTACCACAATAATCAGTTACATAGATCTCCCATTGTAACAGGGTCTACCACAAACCCAAGTAAGACCGGTTAGCCACAAAAGTGTCCCCTTCAAGCCAAACCGCTCTGACATGAAATGTAGGGTTTAATCATATATAATTAATTGTTGCAAACAAATGATGAATAAAATAGAAAACAAAATGGCACATACACACATTCACATTGAGATTCGACCCTAGAAAACTAAAAGTATTTTTCAATGTATTCATCTTTATAGTATTACAATACAATATGTATATCCTGTGACATATCTAAACTACCAATCCATTTATGCTATATTAAAATATAACCGTAGTACCTTAACTGAAAGTACAACACCATGGAAAAAACCACCTTGCACCACAAAATTTCTGAAGGTGAGAACCGTTTGCTGAAAATTTGTAAACAATAATGCAAAAACCATCAAATATTTGGAAAAATTTACAAAAGTTGATCTTTATGAGTGAGTGATAGGAAATCACACATTTGTTCCAATTGTGCAAATAGTAATTACAAGATCCACATGTCTATTTCTTCAACATCCACGTCGTTTGTTTGCCTAATGCATATACACAAATGTGATAAACAAAGATCCAACTAAAGGAACTTATGTGTTGGAAGAGGTCTTTGATAAATGATTGAATGAAATTTGGACATAAAGAGTATTCCTACAAAAAATAAAGGTAAGATAAAGAACATTGGAGTCATCAATATGTAGTGTGGATTTTATTGAAGCCTTAAGTGAACTTCCACTAAATTTGAGAGGTTGTTGTTACCTACATAAAACCACAAAAATAGTTAGACTAGAGATAAACAAAATAAAACATAAATAATGTTGCACATATTCTTAAATGGATAAGTAAATCAACAATTGACAAAAACAAGAAACAATTTGGATTATGGGAAGCAATGACTCTATCTTCCAAATCGTTGAAGAAATTTTGTCTACTAAGAGACACAATGGAGGATATGAGGGTTATGGAGCTCTTTTCTAGTCTCTAATGGAAGGTTATCCTTCCATTCCATTTGAAATATCTCTCTCCCAAAAGTGTTGAACAACTTGATGATGGATGCTCAAAGGTTACAAGGAAAATGCTATCAATATTTGAGAACTTGTGATGAAAAAAATAAAATTGATTTTGGGAACGTGACCTTACACTCTTTCTCTTCATGAAATGACTATCTTAAGGGTCCTATTTGTAACTTTTTCCTAGATCATCGTCATGGTTGTTGGTTCTTTGAATGAGTTTGGATGCCATTTTGTGATGATCATGCTTGGAGGACATGAGGAGTACTTTGGGGGACCCAAGTCGTCTCTCTCAAGTCTGTGGGAGGTGGAGGGTAGCCATGCAATATTAGTACTTTATTTATGATATGATATTAATCTCTCCTTGTGTAATTATTTGGTAGAAGGTTACTTTTTGCATATATGCATAGCTACCGAAGGCTTACGAACATGGATCTGTGTAAATCTAGACTGATCATTTTGCATGGATTAGTAAAACTGAATTTATATTGTTTATTCAATTATTTTTAGGTTGTTTATTAGAAAGGTTGCATAACCATTGTTCTACTTAATTAATGATGTATTCCATTGATAACCTATGTAGTTGCATGAGAAATTTTTAGGAAATAACACCCTCGTACACCCTTACACACACAGACTCTCTCTCTCTCTCTCTCTCTCACACACACACACACACACACACACACACATATAATGACCCCCTCTATCTCTATCCCTCTAGTTCATTATCCAATTCAACAGTCCAAAATTATGGACATTTGGTGCAGTGGGTGTTTGCAATGATGAGGAATGGGAGAGGGATTGAGGAAGTAGTGGATCCCAAATTGCATGGAAATTTTGATTCAGAAGAGGTGGAGAGATTCTTGAAAAAAATAGTTCTCTATATTGAGTATGAAAAGGATGTGAGACCTTCCATGAGCGAGGCCGTCGAAATACTTTCTAAAGTAGATTCCTTTACCACAACAAATTTCATGTTTCCTTTCGACTCGACGGATTTCTCTTCCACAGCAAAGGGTGATTCCTATTCCTCGTCTTCCGCAGTACAGAGTTAATAGCGTGCCAACCAGAGGATTCCTCTTTACTCACATGCATTCATATATCCATTATTGTTGTAATGTAATGAAAGCATATATCCATCATTAGGACAATGTAATTAAAGAAAATGAAACTAATTTGTTTTCATTATTTTTATCATTGTACCTAAAATCATAATCCTTTCATGGATGTAATAGGATTAAAATCATAACCCTTTAATGGATGTAATAGGATTAATCATGTAACAAGATGAAGAATTTGATTTTCATGGCAGTCGATCTATCTATTTGGTTTATTTAAGAAAAAATATTTTTTTTCTTATAAAATATCTCACTTTATTCGAGAGAGTAGAGAGAGAATTTGTAAGTTCGAAGTTGGTAGTTTGTAATCATAATTTGCGGATTTTGTTTTTTACAATTTGCAATGCATTTCCCCTATTTGTTTAACGATTTCTTGAGGATTCACATTTTATCACTTTTCTAACTAGTGCCCTTTCTAAGGAAGAAGGCCCCCTTCTTTAGTAAAGTATGGTTTATATCCATAACTTAGTTATAGTTAAAATTTATATTTCTATTTATTTATGTATGTATTTTATTTTTGGTATGGTTGTAATTCTAATAAATTGCTAATTTCTACAACTTCAATCTTTATTCATGTATTTGTTAAGGAATTACAACATCATGTGAGTTAGGTTTTTTGTTGTAACTTTAATATAGCTCTAACATTGCTCTATTTCCAAAATCTTAAACATTATGCTTTCTTAAATAGTTTGGATTAGTTAACGTATGCATTTGGGTTATTGTTTCAATTTTCTTTCTAGAAAGTGTGAGTTAATGATTTATTTATTAAATGCATTTCCATTTTACATATCTGTTACAACAATCAAGGTTATTCATGACACTTAAGAAACTCATCTTTGGACATGGGTGTGATTTATTTTTCACACAAGTTGATTTACTTTCCTGTAATTTACTTTTCTTCAACATAGATTAAATAGCGTGATATATATTCTTACAAGTGTGGATTGTCTTGAAGGATTGAAGGTGTGATTTAGATTGCTAGATGACTTGAAAAAACATCTATCTTGAACTGTGACAATCATTTAGTTATTACAACTTCAAGAAACATACATGATTGTACTAGGATATATTGTGCATGACAATTTTCAAGTTCCCTTACAAACCATGGGTCAACAATTAAATGATTAGTCTTTTGGTTGTCTCTCTAAGGAAACTGAAAGGTAATAAAAAGCCACAAACAAAAGGAATCCTTCTTCTGACATTCTGTGTTTTTTAATCTCATCTCCTCTAATAACAAGGATGAGATTATATCATTGAAACTTAAGCATTAGTACCTATGGAAACAACCAAACAATCCTAGGAGTTGAATAAAGAAGAAAACAAATCGGTATACTTATCTTCATCTAAAATATTAATATCAAGATATAATATTTGAATTACCACAATATTGAAGGCATTTATATGCTTTATCACCAAGCTTTCATGCCTTATATTAGGGTTATATGGGATTTTCCATTGAAAAAAATCGTTCACCAAGGAATTAAATTGGAATAAAGTCCCTAACTTCTTCCATAATGGATTCGATATAGGTTCTCCTTAAACATTCAGTTATGTTGAATTCGCGAGCCATAATTGCATTGTATACTTTATCATTCTATCCAACTTGCTCCAAAATTTCGTCGACATCCTTGTTAGTGCAATACCTAAATCCACAAAACAGGAGATCTTTTTCCACCAACAAATCTTCCATTTTGAGTTTTCATAGATTAAAAATATACCCATTTAATTTATCAATCTCTAACTTTGAACTACTCATATTTCCTTTTACCAAAATAGTCAATTACATAGGTCTCCCACTGTAACGAGGCCTAGCACAAACCCAAGCAAGACCCCTTAGCCACAAAAGTGTCCCCTTGAAGCCAAACTGCTCTGACATCAAATGTAGGGTTTAACCCTATTTAATTAATTGTTGCAAACAAATGACCAATAAAATAGAAAAGAAAAAATGTTACGTACACACATTCACATAGAGATCATACCCTAGAAAACCAAAAATATTTCTCATTGTATTCATCTTTATAGTATTACAATACAATATGTCTATCCTGTGACATTTGTAAACTACCAATTCATTTACCCTATATTAAAATATAACCATAATACCTTAATCGAAACTAAAATACCATTGACAAAGCCACCATGCACCATAAAACTACCAAAGTGAAAACCATGTTTCAAAGCCTACTAAAAAATGAAACAAAAGCCACACATATTTGTTTCAAGAGCACTACCCTTGAACCCTTATGTAGGGGGCTTCCACCCCATTTCCACCCTTTCAAACAAAGAGGGCTACCAAGGAAAACTTTAAGCATGGAAAATTTTCTTGAAGCCTAAAAACATTGGCGAATATCATTAGTCCCTAAGATGCAAACTATAAAATGTTTATTGATGTATTTGTAAAATTATTCAAATTTATAAGGATTTTATATATACTTTCTATATAATGTTGGCGAATTTTAAGGTAAACTAATTTTGTATTATAAAATTTGGGCAAATAATTTTTATAAAGAAATGGAAATTGGCAAATCCTTTTTTGGAAAAATCATGGAAAATTAGCCCACTTGTGAATATTAGCCCACTTTTGAATATTAGCCCCTAAATTCTTTCATGAGGTCTACCACCTCCCCACTTCGCCCAACATGATGTAAAACATATGGAGGTAGTTAGTTAGAGAATATAGCACATACCAAAATTGATATTGTCATTTGCGAAACAAAATCATGTGCATAATTAAAGTATGTGATCTTAGCTTAGAAAATAAAAAACAATTTTCAATATATTCATCTTTATAGTATTATAATACAATATGTAGATACCACAACATCTGTAAACTCCCATTCCGTTTAGACTATATTAAAACGAAACCATAGTCCCTTAATCAAAACTACAACACCATGGACAAAACCAGCGTGCGCCAAAAAACTGATCAAGGTGAAAACTGTGTGCTGAAAACTTCTAAACAATAATGAAAAAACCACCAAATATGTGGAAAATTTTACAAAAGTTTATCTTTGTGAGTCGGTGATAGGAAATTAAACATTTATTCCAATTGCGGAAATAGTAGTTACAATAGACACATGTCTATTTCTTCAATGTCCACGTGGTTTATTTGCGTAGGGCATATACACAAATGCGATAAACAAAGAACCAACTAAAGGCACTTAGGTGTTGGAAGAGGTCCTTAATAAATGATTGAATGAAATTTGGAAATAAAGGGTAGTCCTACACAGAATAAATGTAGGATAGAGAACATTGGAGTCATCAATATGTGGTGTGGATTTTATTGAATAGTTAAGTCAAATTCAACTAAATTTGAGAGGTTTTTGTTGCCTACATAAACCCACAAAAATAGTTAGACTGGAGATAAACAAAATGAAACATTATTTATGTTTCATATATTCTTAAATGGATAAGTAAATCAACAATTTACAAAAATAAGAAACAAGGTGGATTATGGGAAGCAATGACTCTATATTCCAAATGGTTGAAGAAAATTGGTCTACTAAGAGACACAATGGAGGATGTGAGCCTTATGGCACTCTTTTCTAGTCTCCAATGGAAGGTTATACTTCCATTCCCTTTGCAAGATCTCTCTCCCAAAAGTGGATAAGAACTCTAATTATGGATGTTTAAAGGTTAAAAGGAAAATTCTATCAATATTTGAGAACTTGTGATGAAAAAACTAAAATTGATTTTGGTAACATGACTTTGCACTCTCTCTTCATGAAATGACTATCTTAAGGGTCTTATTTATAACTTTTTCCTAGATCATTGTCATGGTTGTTGGTTCATCGACTGAGTTTGGATGCCATTTTATGTTGATAATTCTTGGAGGACATGAGAAGTACTTTGGAGGCCCCAAGTAATCTCTCTCAAGTGTGTGGGAGGTTGAGGGTACCCGTGCGATCTTAGTACTTTAATTATGATATGATATTAATATTTCCTTGTGTCATTCTTTGATGAAAGGCCACTTTTTACATATTTGCGTAACTACCAAAGGCATATGAACATGGATTTGTGTAAATCTTGACTCATGATTTTGCATGGATAAATAAAACCTAATTTATATTTTCTAGTCAATTGTTTTTAGGTTGTTGATTAGAAAGCCTACATAACCTTTGTTATACTTAATTGATGATGTCTTCCATTGATCACCTATGTAGTTGCATGAGCCATTTTTAGGAAATAACACCCTCGTACCCCCTTACTCTCACTCACCTAGTCACTCTCTCATTCATGCACACACATACACACCCACACACACACACACACACAATGATCCCCTCTAACTCTATCCCTCTATTCTCCCCAAAACCCTCTCTCTCTACCCCACTTTTCCTCTCTCCCTTCCTTGTGCTTTTTCCTTACAGATTGCATGAGTAAATAGAAGTTTTCAAATAAACATGGTAATTGGAATGTTGAGGTTTTATTAATGACCCAATATAACTTCCGCTATCATCTTTCACGTAATGAGACTTGGAAGGAGGACATTAGTTTAATTCCCCTACTTTAGTATGCCAACATTCTATGCATAATATTCAATACCCAATAATGCATTTCATGCAATTTCACGCCCATGTACATATCGTACTTGGAAAACCACAAAGGAGGTTCCTAGGCATTGCATTAATGTTTTCTTCAATACTTTTCAACACACATGCAACTTTCACTTTAAGGATATTATTCCACCAAAATGGACAATAGACCATAGCATAAATAGTGGTGATTACATTACAAGTTTCATGAACTTCACACAAAAAATCACAAAATGTGCATGAACATCAAATAAAATGTATATGTTTATTTCTATATGTGCTAATTCACACCATTATATTATAAAATTGACATTGATTTTTTTGTCACTTATTATTTAACTTCCACTAAGCTTGACACACACTTTTGGATTATGTATATTCAATCTAAAAAATTAACTCAACTAATAACAATCAATATTAACAACTTATAGGACAAATAATTAAGTTAACCTCATCATTTCATTAACATATATTAATAAATAAACGATATCTAATAAATAAGATTAATTTAAGTAAATGCTACATAACATACATCACCTTCCTCGTATTGTCTTACTAACCTCATTTATCATTTATTAATTTATATAGCCAAAATCACATAAGCTATTTCGCATTGTCCCACACAACTTAATATATTAATTTATATAGTGAATAATGATTAATCTTTAACAATTAAGCTTAATTTTATTTATTAATTTATATAGATACCTCACATCACCTGCGTCACCCTACCCTACTATTTATTGTTTATTAATTTTATATTTGCTAATATCACAAAATCTTAAATTATTCCCATCACTTGATTTCACTTATTTTATTACATTTATTAATTTCTATAATTAATAATCATCAAATTTAATATTAATATTTTAAATGTTTAATTTGAAAATAAATTTGATTAAAACCTATATATAGCCACCTCACATCTCACATCACACATCACCTGCATTAGATTACCCTAGTGAATATTATTTATTAATTAGCCGAAGGATTCCTATTTCACCCTCACGTGGATGGACCCACGTTGAATTTTTAACCAAGGGTTAGGATTTGATATTCCTTCAGATATGCTTCATCTAAAAGTATTTGACAGCTCCACCTTTTCCTTTGCACGTTACAATCTGTCAGAAGGGCAACTGGAAGAGGTGATTCGAGGACAATTAAGAATTCAGTTTCTACAGGGCATTGCAACTTGATCAGACAAAATCACAGAAAGCAATGTGGGGCGACATGTTTTTTAATGTGCAATAACTGAGCTGCATGTATTCCTCTCCTCCCACCACATCTTTAGTTAGGGTTTGTAAGCTTGACATGACTCATAATAACTTTCAACTCATATCTTTGATTTGTTGCAATGATGTCGTTGGAATATGAATATTATAAAGTAAAATTGTAGCCAAGAAAAAAAATTGTTAGCTCCCTATAATAGTAGTATATTCCCCCATTAGTATTGTCATTATAGCCCCTATTGTTATTTTTGTTTCCATGTTGTCCCCATATTGTTATTATTGCGTCCCATAGAGGCCCACTATTGTTATTGTTGTGCCCTTACATTATTATTGTTATGTCAGCTCTGATTATATTGTGACCCCTTAGAATCCTATATATAGAAAGGAGGTCTTGTCTTTGAATCATCCAATAATTACTCATTTGTGTAATGTAAATGAGGTTTTCCCCTTAAAGAGGTTGATTTTGAAGTGGTTGATCTATCTTTTCTATCATTTTGTGAGCTGGTTGCATAACATTTGGTATCAGAGCTTTGGATTCTAGGGTTTCGCTACTTCAAATAAGTCCTCATGGAATGTTTGCCATAACATTTTTTCTACAAAGCTTCAGAAGCTTAAAACAAAACCCATTTGAGAAGAAATCTTGATGAACGTTGTGACAGAATTGCAAATCTTGTATCGCTATATTTGCGGAAATATGATCCAAGGAAGTTAGGGTTTTTGCAGGCTCCCGAATTCCATCTCAAACATGTGACCGTGGGACAATCGTCATAACTTTCTCTCTTTTCTGATCTTGTAATTTATGTTTTTGAACTGCCAAGTGTGATTTAGTTTACAACATTTGAATTTCTATCTGAGTGAAAGCAGATCTGCAGCGCGAAGTAGTTAAATTTCCTTTTCTGCATCTAATTTTGAATTGGTTTTCCCCACCCCGTTTGAGTAGGAGAAATTACTTGCACCAGTGCATGTTGGTGTGCTATTCACTTTCTGTACGATTGGTTTGGTTTTCCCCACCTAGTTCGAGTAGGAGAAATTACTTGCACCAGTGCACGTTGGTGTGCTATTCACTTTCTACATGATTGGTTTGGTTTTCCCGACCTGGTTCGAGTAGGAGAAATTACCTGCACCAGTGCACATTGGTGTGCTATTCACTTTCTGCACGTTTGGTTTGGTTTCCCCCTGGTCCGAGTAGGAGAACTGTTCTTGCACCAGTGCTAGACAGTGTGATGCAGTAAGCCTCTTTAGTTTACTTCTAACAGCTTTCTTGCTTTCATTAACATTTCACAATAGGATAAATTGAAAATATTGTTTCTTTATTTCTTCAGACATTCATCTTTTTGATATTCATAACACTTGCAATAATCAAGCATTGATTTCAAGAATTAAAAGTTAAAGTGTAAGAAGCTCTGATCGAGTACAAGAACCAGTTTCTTGGTACTATATCTGAGTGCTTTGGACTTGAGAAAGTTGAAGCCCTTGCACGAAGAAAAGCACTTTTAGTACAAACATTACTTTACACCTTCTGCATAAATCATTGTTCTTGCACTAGTGCAAGCAGACTGCACTAGTGCAAGATCGATTCCTGCGAGAAGGACATCTTTACATAAGCAGGTTTGAAGGGGCCCATCTGTTGAAGACTGCTAAGGTGTTTTTGCTAAAGAAAACACATTCTCAGTAGTTAATCAATAGTTAGCTAGAGTAATTGCCTCCTTTTATTTCTGAATGGCTTTTGCAAGTACATTTCTTTTTTTTCTAGCCTTGGATTATTTTGATGGTTTGAGTTGCCTTTTCCTCTATAGTTTGATTCTTCAATTTTTCCTTTTAAGAAAGTAGGAGTTGATATTAGAAATATTCATACCATCTCTGGCATTGCTTGTGCTTCATCTCTAAGTTTACGAATCCCCTGGGTTGACAATTTAAGCATTGAGGAGTTTACTTAAGTATAATTCCTGCACCCAACACTATAGTTGTCATGCGGAGGGGCCCTGTCTGGAGGTCGTGGCCACCATCTTCTTCTTTCCTTGAGGGTGTATCATCAAGAAAACAAATTTCCCTTTTTTGGAAATGAACTTACTGCAATGTTTTGTAGTAACCAAAGAGATGGCGGTAGGCGGTGCTACCTCAGGTATCCTGTACAACCTATTTCCCAAAGTAATAATAACAGCACGAGGCCTTGATTCATACAAAGCATGTTGCTTCCACAAGTATGGTTGTCCTAATAATACATCACAAACATCAAGGGGAGCAACGTCACATAATACCTCATCCGTGAAGGGCTTGATGTTCTATGGAAGGCGACACTACTGGCTCACACAAAGATCCCCTCCTTGGTGAAGCCATGTGATGGTGTACGATTGTGGATGTGTTGTGGTTGGTAAGCCCAACCGCTTCACGACCTCTACCAAAATGAGGTCCTTTCCACTCCCGCTGTTGACAATGAACTATAGCAGGGAGCCCTTTACCCACATCTAGGAGTGGAAGAGGTGCTCCTCCTCCTCTGGATCTTTAGGTTCCTCCTTTTGGATCTTCATGGTGGCAATGGTGGCATTGGGATCCGCATCGATGATCTACTTCCCTTTTTCATTCCCCTTGTCGAGTTCTGACATAGAGTCGGAACATGCATCTAATTCTGAGGCCTTTAGCTCGGCCACCAGTGACTGCTTGGCCTGACACTCACTTGTGTTGTGAGTGGAGCTCTTATGGAACTCACACCAGTTTCCATGTACTTTTTTAGCTTCACGATGTTGTTCTTTGCTTGCAGCTTTGGTGGGTTGTCCTGGGCCACCCCACCTTGGCTTTGTCCTTTCTTCTACAGTTTGGGGGCACCTTTCCCCTACTTCAGATTCACAGATCCAAAGTCTCGCTTCTTCTGTTTAAACTTTTGCTCGATCTTAATGGCATATTAGTATGTCGTGCCGAGCAAGAAGATGTTCAGGAATTCTATTTCCTCTTGGATGTACATGTGCAGGCAACCACGCTATTTGAGTACCAAATGCTGCTCTGAATCCTTAATACCCAACTTTGTGTGAAGGGTATGAAAAATATTGGTAAACTCTGGAATGTCTTGGTCCCTTCCCTGCCCCAACGTGGTGCACTTTATGTATTGATCCTCATAGCTTCCGACAGGGTAGTACTTCTCCTTGATGGTAGCCCGAAATGAATTCCAAGTGGGTGTGGCTAAAAACAGTGAGGTCATACTTTCATCCTTCTGCTTGCAGTAGGTTTCCCACCAGTCCTTAACGTGGGGGGTGACTTTGAAAAGAGCAAATGTAATCTTTTCCCGGGAGGAAAAATCATGAATAGAAAAATACCCTTCTAGAAGATTTAACCATTTATCTACAGCGTCTGCATATATCTGACCCTCAAATAAGGGAATGTCAAAGTTAACTTGTACCTTAAAGGGTGTGGCACTTCCAGAGTAGCTGATGTAAGTAGATGTGTCACCCCTGGGTAGTTGCTGAAGGATCTGGGCAAAGTTATCCATCATTGTGTTCCTTTGTCACTTGAGGGCCTCTTCGAGCAAGATTTTGATAGGATCTCGTGCCCCCTCGTCTTTCTTTTCATCTTCCATGGGAGGCTGTTAGGATTTGCGAGGCTGATCTTGCAAAGGTTCGACCAGTTCAAGCCCTAACTCCTTATATCCCGACCTCATTGGGGGCATGCAAGGAAAAACAGAGAAAGAGAAAACCGCTCTGGTACCAATGATCTGGATTTAAACAGGAATGCAATAAAGTACATAGATAAACACAGATACAGAGATACAACAGAAATAATACTTCATTTCATTAATGGAGAATACTGAAATATGCTTACAAACAAAAATGGAAATAAACTAGCTCGGGCGATGGTAGCTTATCTCTGAGAAGAGATGTGGCAGATACATGCCTCTGAACTGCCTTACAATGAGGCTCAAGGGCCTTTTTATTGTTGATCAATAAGAGAAAACCCTAAACAACCAAAACCCTAACCCGAGGAGATGTAACAAGAAGAGTTTATGGGCCCCGTTAGGGTGAGTTGGACAACCAACTTCTCGGGGTCGCGACTTGGTCATATTATCTTCATTTGACATGCATGATAACCTATTGGAAAGATATCTTTGAGGACTACAATGGAAAATATGATTTTAGATAGAAACTTGCTCGCGGTAGATTTCCAAAAAAACGTCGTTTAGGGCCTCAAAACGGCTCCGGAAGTTTAGGACCCAAAAAAATGCTAAAAATGGTAAACTGTGCTACAATTAAGGAAACTGAAAAACTGAAAGAGGCAATGGTGGGGGTCCAAGTAGAATTTGCAGGTGGCCACCAATATTCTCCTGGATCAGAACACCACATATCAGCTATACACAACCTTCCTTGTTACTGGGTTCCAAAGTTTATAACCTTTTAAACGATCCTTATACCCAATAAAGATGCACTTTTCAGATTTACTATCCAACTTTTTTCTTTTCTCCTTTGGAACATGTACATATGCATCACATCCATATATCCTCAGATGTGAAAGAGAGGGTTTCTTACCAGTCCATACCTCTTGTGGAGTCTTATCCTCCAACGCTGATGAAGGTGATCTATTGACCAGGTAACATACAGTCTCCACTGCCTCTGCCCATAATTCTTGTCCTAACCTGACACCACTGAGCATGCTTCTTGCCCTTTCCATCAATGTCTTGTTCATTCTTTCTGTAACTCCATTTTGCTCAGGTGTGTATGGACTAGTCTTCTACCGTGCTATACCACACTTCTTACAAAATTATTCAAATTCCTTCTTGCAAAACTCTCCACTGTTATCTGTTCTCAGCACCTTTATCTTCTTCTCTGTCTAGTTTTCCACCAGAGCCTTAAATTCTTTAAACCTAACAAAGACTTCAGATTTATTCTTGAGGAAATATAAAAATGTACATCTACGTCTAACTTGATTCTCTACTTTGATGTCGGCTTCTAGTACCTATGTTTATAGTCCCGCACCTTTGTCCGACTTTTCAGGTCACGAAGACTGTGCTTTGGTCAGTTAGTCAGACAGCTGGCCTACCCGTGTAGGGCTTCAGGAAACTACCATTTAATCTTCCTGGGAAGGGTTCTCCATTAAGTTTGACTAGCTGGACCGCGCCTCCATTTGTGACCTCTTTTACCACATATGGTCCCAACCAATGCATTCTAAATTTTCCAGGAAAATTTTCAAACATTCTATCATACAACAACACTAAATCATTTACCTTGAATGTGCACAACTTGATATGGCGACCATGTTAGGCTTTCTCGCACTGTTTCTGTACCTACTGATGGAATCCCGCCAGAAACTATTCTTCCTCAAGTTCTTCCAATTGTGTGAGCTTCTCTTCCAAGGCTTCATGGTCTGACATGCCTGTAAGTGCTACTATCCGCAAAATGGGTATGATGTATTCCATTGGCATGATTGTTTCCGTGCCATAGACTAACCTGAAAGGTGTCTGACCTGTCAATTTTTTGCACGTGGTTTTGTATGCCCATAATATGGCAGGTATGCACAGGTCCCAGTCGTTTCGCTGTGCGTTACATACTTTGGTCAGCGTAGTCTCCAAAATTTTGTTAAATGCTTCTATTGTCCCATTAGCTTGTGGATGGTATGGTGTACTTTGATGATGATACACCTGGAATTCCTCGGGGAGTGCGCTGATGGTTTCATTCAAGAAGTGCATTCCATGGTCACTCATTAAAATTTTTGGGCAACCAAACCATGTCAACACATTGTCGAACAAAAATTTCATAGTTGTAGTGGTCGTGCAGTCCTTAACCAGCTTTGCTTCTACCCATCGAGTTAGGTACTCTGTCGCAGTGATGATGTAGCACACACCCATCTTTCCCTGAGGTGTGATCAGTCCCATAAAGTCGATTGCCCATTTTTCGAATGGTTGCAGCGTCATCTGTGGATTGAGTGGCATCTCATCCCTTCGTGATGGTTTCCTAGTCCTTTGACATATGTCGCAAGCTCGACAGTGTGCTTTCGAATCTTGATGTAGGGTTGGCCACCATAGCCCAGAGCGAAGAATCTTCTGTGCAGTCATGCATCCTGCATAATGTCCTCCTACAACCCCCCCATGTGCTTCTGCAAGGATCTGTCCTTGTTCAAATTCAGGTACATATCTTCGCAATATCTCATCGTTTCCCATTTTGTAGAGGTGCCCCGGGATCACAGAAAAGTCCGTCGTGCGCACCACCAATTCCTTCTTCTACTGGACTGAATATTCCTTCGGTGTAGTCCCTGTGGTTAAAAATTGAATTATATCTTCGAAGTGACCATCCGCGACACGCACTGCAAAGAGGTGTGCATTCGGTAGTCCCTCCTCCAAATTTGTTGGCTCCTCGCCTGTCTCAATTCATGATAAGTGATCTAGTCCCGCATTTAGGTGTCTCGGCTTTACGATGACCTCAAAGTCGTATTATTGAAATAGTAACAACCATCTACATATGTGCCCCCCCAACACAGGCTTGTTCACCAGGTATTTGAACACGGAATGATCGGTATACATCTTGAAGTGCCCTCCAAGTAAATAGTGTCGGTATTTCTAGAGCTCATAGACCATTGCCAACCCTTCGTGCTCAGTAGTAGAGTAGTTCTTTTCAGCTTTGGATAGCCACTAACTCACGAACGCAATCGGGTGATCTATGCCTTCCACGCCTTCTTGCATAAGTACAGCTCCCAGCACAATACACGATGCATCAACATGTACATGAAATTCTACATCCCATTTTGGGAAGACCAGGATGTGAGCGGATGCCATTTTCTCCTTGAGAACATCCAAAATTTTCCTACAATCATCATTCCAACAATATGTAGCATCATTTTTCAATAGTTTTTCCATTGGTGTTGTTATTTGTGCATAGCTCTTGATAAACTTTCTATAGTAACCAGTGTGCCCAAAAGTAGCGCGTAGTTGTTTGACACTTCGCAGTGCTTCCAGATTGAGAATATCAGTAGTCTTCGTAGGGTCCACCATCAGGCCTTGTTTGCAGACCACATGGCCGAGCAGGTTTCCAAAGGGGACGGGGAAGGTGCCCTTCTTAAGATTCAGTGCAATCTGGTGTCATCAACAAGTATCCAGCATCAAATGTAAGCATGCTATATGGTGTTTAACTAACCCAAATACAGTCCAATCGTCCAGATAGACCTCCAAGAACTTGTGGATGTACTCCTTGAACGTGGCCACCACTATGTGTGAAAATATTGTTGGCACATTCTTCAGTCCAAAGGGCATAATGGTGTATTGAAAGTAGCCCCATTCAGTTGTGAAGGTTGTCTTGCTCCTATCTTCTGGCACGATCTTGATCTGATGGTATCTTGAGAAGCCATCTGTGAATGAGTAAGCTTCCTAAGTACCAACATTCTCTAATACTTCATCTGTGTGTCGGGAATGGATCGTGAAAACAGGCGTTGTTAAGCTTCCTGAGGTCCACACATATTCTAATTTTTCCCTTCTGTTTCTTCTCCTGTACTACCATAGGACTCACCCATTCAGATTCTTCCACAGGTTCAATAATTCTGAATGCGAGCATTTTGTCTAATTCATCGCAGAACTTTTCTTTATACTTTGGATGTAACCGGTAAGGCCGTTTCTTGACTAGCTTCACGTCCAGTTTCAAAGAGATCTTTATTATCCCTAAGTTGCCAATGATCCCCTTTAAGTGCGTGATTTTGGTCAGGAACAAATCTTGATATTCACTGAGTAACTTGGCGACCTTATCTATCATAGCATCATCCCAATAGTCCCCAAGCATCATCTACTTCAGCTCCACATTTGTGCCAATGTTTACCTACTTTGTTTTTAGCGGTGCAGTGATGTCGGGATCCTCAATTGATGGTCCTCGAACCTCGCAATAGCCTTCAGTTTCTGGAATATTAATATTATGGGGGTATTCATCATCCTCCTCTACTTGCATGTTATAACATTCTAGGGCACTTCTTAACTGGGTTGCCCATGTTGGTTGAACTACTTGCAGTGGCTCCTATGGTATTTTGAAGATGGTGGCTTTTATTGCTTGTAGCGCGTCATCAACAGTATCCAACCATCGGTCTTCAAATGTGAATGTTAACAAAAATCCCTTGCACAAGACATCCCATTCACCTGTACCATGTTGGAGTTCTGTCTTAGTATACCAATTCATGGGTATGACATCCAGGGTAGGGTAGAATAAGTGTACCCATTTAGGCTCTGATTCTTCCCCATAGGCCTTGGTCCATTTCGTGAGGTGCATGCGTGAGTCATCTCGTCCATCATATTTATCTTCTATCCATTAGTTGTGGTTTCCCAAATCATAAGCACATCACCCTTCTACATCTGCTCCAGTTCTCAAAATTTCCTTGGTGTGTTCCCAACTAACGCATAGGTGTTGTGCACAACACCCACTTCAACGCATCAAACCGCTGTTGTTCTGGTACTGCGCTTTCAAACTTGCTCAAGAATTCATCCACCATTGTCAATCCATCATATGTTGGCAGATCTCAGGTCTGTGTTGTTACACAACGCAGTGATCTAATCATCATGTAGCAATTCAGCGTTGCCACTTCGTTCAACCGATTGTGCTAGCAATCATCTTCTTTGTCTGAATCTGAGGTGCAAGAACTTGCGTGCTCCCATGAGATCCTCCCATTTGCAGTTGGATTCACCCAATCCTGATCTCGCGCGGTTATCTTGTAAATACAATCCATCTAATTGTCGCTTCCATCATCGTGCACAGGTTCAATGTAGTGCACTCCTTCGGCTGGTTCTAGTGGGACTACTACGCGTAGGGATTTTTTCTCGAACATCATCTTCCGCTTCTTCAGGTTGATGAGTCCATTCACATCAGTGGCCCAGTCTATTCCTAGCAACGCAGGATAAGGATTGTTGTCATTGACAATCTCTATTACTTCAAAGTCTTTCTGTGTACTCGCACCTTCGATATCAACTATTACCCCATGCAACCTCCCCATGGGAAAAATATTATGTTGGTTCACAATTCGTAAATGAATAGGAAATCACTGTAATGCGGGCCAGCCCATACGTTCCCATGTCTCATTTGGTAATACATTCGTGTCCGAACCTAGGTCTAGGATTATCTGATCCATTTCATACTTGCCAACATGTGCCGTCAATCTCATTTCCCTCCCAGTGCACAATGCATTCTCTCCCAGTTTCTGGACTACATGCAATTCCCTTGACCCTGCGCACCTTGTGATCAACTCCTATAGTCCCTTAACTACCTTATTGTCATGCAACAGTTTCATGCATGTCTCCAAAAAGGTAGTAAGCATATAAGGATCCATCCCTGGCTCTGGTTGATCCTTGCTACCTGAAGTGGAGGCTTTCATGAAGCTCTTCTTAGCTTCCATGAACATCTCCTTTGTGCGTTCTAAGTCAAATTCAAGTTCCTTTGTAGGAGCCTTGTGAACGCATGTATCTTCCTCGGGCTGCTTCCCCTTATCCTCCCCTATGGTCGCACCGCTTCTAAGCATCATGTTCACATTTGGGTCTTCTTCGCGTGGTTCAGACATCGTCATTTGAATATTCTTAGTCAGAGGAGGCTGGAGTACCCCTTTCTCGTGCATTTGTGTCATCAACATAGGACAATCTACTGCTTCATGATCGAACTAAGCAGAGTATGAACATGATATTCTCGTTGGGTTGGTACAATCACGGGCGTAGTGCCCTAGTCCTCTACAATTGTAACAAATTAACTGTCTGTGGCCCCTTCTTGGTCCCATTCCTCCTCGTCCTCGACCTCGCCCTTGAAATCCAGTGCCCACCATCCCCACCACTAGGTCGAGGGCTCATGTTTCTGTCTGCATCCGATAAGCTGGGGTCTGATCCATCATTAACTCGTAGCTGTGACAAGTATGCTCGTTGTGGCCTACTGACTTGTAGAAATTACAAAACAATTGCTGGGGAGTCTGTATATAATTCTGCAACAAATGAAAATTATCCATCGTGTGTTTTCCTCCTATATGATAGATTTGTTAAGAAATTTACTACATAACATAAATAATTATTGATAGGAATAAATATAAAAATAACCAGCAACAACCATAAATAAATAAACACAAATGTTTATCTGGGAAAACCCCAAATCCGGGGAAAAACCCAACCTAATAAGATCTCATTAGCATTGGCCAAAACCCTGGCCAATCCGACCAAGTGAGCCTTCACCGCTCACCTCCAGGTCTTGCATTACAATGAAGTCCTTCCAACTTTTTATAAGCTCCATTACATATAATACCATGGGAAAAATAACATGGGTGCACAATACCATGTGCCCCAAAACCATCACTATTTAACCTAGTCAACTTTGACTCTATCCTGAGTCAAGTTTACCTAACAATATCCCCCCCTTAAACTTGACTTGGGGTTCCTTGAATAACTCCAGCCAAACCTGCTAAGTGAGACAATCCCACTCACTCTAGCTCTTACCCCCCAGAGTTTTTACTCAGGGCATTGTTAACCCGACATCCCCCCTGTCACCTAGGTCTAACCCAGACTTTACTGGTGATCACCAAGGGGTACACATGCCTTACCAGGTCTTACAGTAGTATGCCCATTTACATGCAATAATTTTGACTTCATTAATTTTTTTTATTGCTGTTGCAATTCTGATCCATCCTCTCTCAATTTGATTTGCTCAAAAACTTCTATCAAACCGCTCCAACTGTGAGCCCGAGAACCTCATAGATTCCAGCACCAGTGGCCTCACATAGCAAAAAATGAACAATTTTCGAAGCCGCATGAACAATTTTCTTCTGCTGACCTTCTTTAAATAGCCGCATGAATCCCGAACAATTCGTCAGCATGTTCCAAACCGGTAAATATCGCAAATGCATTGCGATCCCTGGCAGTTATGGCATTATCTTCTGCACATTCTTCCTTGAGGTTCTTCCGATTGTTCCACCATTATTTTATAGACCCAGATCTGTAAAAAGGCTACATTAATCTCATCAGGCACTATAAACCCCTAGCATCAAAGAATCCCTTTGAAGCCAATATCTGGCTCTGATACCAGTTGTTAAGAAATTTACTGCATAACATAAATAATTACTGAGAGGAATAAATATAAAAATAACCAGCAATAACCATAAACACATAAACACAAATATTTATCCTGGAAAACCCCAAATCCGGGGAAAAACCCAACCTAATAAGATCTCATTAGCATTGGCCAAAACCCTGGCCAATCTGACCAAGTGAGCCTTCACCACTCACCTCCAGGTCTTGCATTACAATGAAGTCCTTCCAGCTTTTTATAAGCTCCATTACATATAATAACATGGGTAGAATACCATGGGTGCACAATACCATGTGCCCTAAAACCATCACTATTTAACCTAGTCAACTTTGACTCTATCCTGAGTCAAGTTTACCTAACAAGATTGTGCACCATAACATGAGTGTCGCACTCAGCCCTGCCTATGCCTTTTGTCTCAATGACATTGGTCCCCCTCCTGCCAAGTAGTTCATGAATACTAGACAGTGATCCTTGTCATGGCCCTGGCCCTTGCATTTTATGCACCATACTTCGTCACGTGCCTCCAGCCGCGGTGCCCTATCCTGCTTCAAGCTCTGCATTTCCATGCAAAGATTCTGTAGTTGCACGTGGATTTGTTGAACTCCCAACTCTGGATCTTCTATCGGTGTTTCATGCAACCTCATCACCATTTCCAATGCTTTGGCCTAGGTTGAAAGTTTCTATTATGACAGTGTCATCCTCAGGTGCAGTGTCAGAGATTCCACAAACCATGCGCGGTGTTGCGCATCCGTTAGCATCATATTAGCCTCGCGGATCGTGCACCTTAGTCGTTGATCCAGATCCCATGGGGTCTCACTTGGAAGCATCATGATCTCTTTAAACCCGATGATTGACTGTGTCTCTGATTTCAGTTGACTAAATTCTCTGTTCAATGCATTCTGGATCTCTGCTATCCCTGCATTTGGGTGGTCATTAGAGTGCTTGATATACCATGTCAATGCGCGATCCTGCAGCACGCTCACCAATGTAGCCTTCTTAATGTTGTTGTCCATGACCCCTTGCGCTTCCCACACTGCTCTTACCACGAACCAGAACTAGTCTGGATCCTCATTCCCTACTCCTCTGAATATGAGTAGCTTGATCATGCTCGCCATGCTGAACTGTGTTGGGTCATGGAAAAGGTATGCATTTACTATTAAACTCATCATCCTTTTCCTTTATTCTTAACCTTTCTATATCTCAATGCGCTAATCTATTAAGGAATTATGGTAAGAAATGAAGAAATTACCTGCAGTTATGACTTAGCTAATTATTACTTTCCTTTATGCAGGAAAACAACAAAAGGGACAAATGTTATTCCCTAAGAAGGAACAACAAGAAACGAAAAGCTAAAGAAGGAACGTGGCGCTTGCAGATACGACCAAAAGCAAATCAAAAGGATAAACACAGGAAATGAAACAATGTCTGAAGATGGAAAACTATTGCGAATCCTTCAGGATCAAGAGATCCTGAGGGATCACATTTAGCATTTATCTTTTCACCCTTTCCTATTATAAAAGGAGATGCTTTGTAAGAAGAAAGGGAGGAGGAATTTTTGTATTATTGTAATTGTAATTGTAATCACAGACTCTCACTGTTGAGAAGAACACAAATATATTGTAATGCTCATTCAGTTTGATGATTAATATATAAGTGAAGTTGTTGTTCCCTCGCATTTCCTGAAGTAACTTAGCAGTGTTTCGCTAGCGGCTAAGGGCCCGACCTCTGGTGGATTCAACTGCTCTTCTTGTGTCATACATTTCCAATTCTCGCAAGTGTGATGTTTTGATAGTATTCTTGCTTTCTGTGATTTTATCACTGCGCTGTTTATTATTTTCCATTATTGACAGAATCTCTTTATTTTATAATTTGCAGGATTGTCATTGATTTAAGTTGCTTTCATTTTAGATCAAGTTTCTTAGATAAATATTCCTCTTTATATAATCAACTGTAAAGAGTATTAACTATTGTTATTGAAACTCTGAGATTGATATTCATTTGTTGTTTAAATTAATTATTGAGGATTGGGTTTGATTTAGATTGAATCAATTAAAGAGGGATGAGTTATCATTACTGTACTCTCAACTGATGTTGTTGTTACTTTGATGAATGTAAGATTTGATTTAGTTAAAGGATTGAGTTTTCTTTAATTGCAATTAGAATTTACTAGATGCATCTGTTTACTCTTGTATTTAAAATATCTATATTGCAATTTAGAAACATTACTCTTTGAGTAAATAGCAGCCACACACTGTGTACACTCTTGAAATAAGAATACTTGCCCGGATTGATAATTCATGTGAGGATAATTAGGAGTTTTAAAAGGCACCTTTTATCGACCAACATTTTGGCGCCATTGTTGGGGAGAATGTAGCCATTTCTAAAGAGTAATGTACATCTGATGATTGTTGTTGAAGAAGAATTGGGTATTGAAAACGGAAGGTAAGAACCTACGTAACGAGTAAGTAAAGTGCTTTCTCCTCTGCCCGCTTTTCAGCACAATTACAGAAATTTGAAGTAGGTATTTGCTGCTTGTCTGTTGAGAAAGAACTGGGTATTAAAAATGAAAGGTAAGAACCTACGTACGGAGCACGTGAAATGCCTGCTCCCCCGCCTGCTTTCCAGTAGAATTGTGAGGAACTTAGGGTAGAGATAAACATTTGAATTGTTTGCATGAATGACTAAGAAGAAAAAACCCGAAAACAATCCAATTCCACTACCCAAACCTGACAGATCTAAGGGAATGGTGACCCTTGGACAATCAACTTTCATAGATGACATCTTAAAGAAAGCCGAATCTTAGCCATCAGTAGGTCCCAGAAACGTTGCTTCCAGACAACCTACTATCTCCCTCTAGGCCACAGGCTCACCATCTGTAACCTATGCTGAGGTCCACAGTAAAACAGTAGGGACTGAGCAAAGTTTTCAAGAAATTGAAAATTCACGCCCAATTTCCTCACAAGAAGGGAATTCTTGTAATATTCATGAAGGAGGAGGAGAAACAGGGGAAACAGAGGAGCCAAGATCCCCTCAAGTAGTAATTCAACAAGGAACACCCAGTATCCTAGACCGAGGGAGTGTTGTTAAGATCATTCCCACCCCTTCTAACCATCTTAGGAATAACTCTCTAGAGATCCCAGAAGGGTACTGGCATATATTTGATCAAATGGCCAGCAACCCACAAGCAACCTAGACTTCTACATTGTAGTATCCCATCGTTGACACAGCTGTCAATGCACCCATGAAAGCCATCCCTTTGCAAAATATTCCCACTTTTCATGGACTCACATCAGAGGATCCAGATGCATTTCTGTTTGAATTTGATGTATTATGTCGGGGTTATGATTATACCACTGACCCCCAAAAACTAAAGTTGTTTCCTTCTACAATGAAAGGAGTAGCCTTGCATTGGTTATGGGATTAGGTGGTGGTACAATAAATGATTGGGATCAAATGCAAACCGCTTTCCTTAAAAAATATCAAGACTATTGCAGATCTAGGGAATTGAAGGAAGAAATATTCCAAATGGTAGCAAGACCCAGTGAAACGTTAGAAGAATATGTGGAATGCTTTCAATATAACCTCCAGTGGTCTCCCTATGCAACTTTGCCTTTGCCTGATAACGTGCTAAAAACTACACTGATTAAAGGGATGAAGGAACAATGGGTAGAGACATTAAATATTATGGGTAAAGGTGATATATCTCAAGAAGACTATGATGATATTATTAAATTGTGTATTAGGTGCTCAAGAGGCAATATGAGATTGAAACCAGCAGAACACGACATGAACTCCAGGGACAACAAAATCTCTGGTGGAGGTATAACTCATGTAGAAATTGGCAACCTGCTAGAGGATTTCAAAATAGATATCTTGGGAACTCTGACAACGCAATTAGACATTATGCAAGCCAAGAAAAAGCAGGCTGAAGCAGAACAAAACTTGGTGATATTCTATCCTAGATGCAGGAAGAAGCATAGTAAAAAAGAGTGCCTGTTGAATATGGTGCAAACCTATGCCATATGTACTAAAGATCATGCCATAGAAAGCTACCCATCACTTCCAGGGTTAAAAGTAGTCTATAAGGAGGTAGAGGAAGAAACAGAACCAGTCTACCTGCTAAATCAGTGTCACCAATGGCAACCATGACAAACAAGTACGCCTACTGGTCCGTCTTTCAACCCTCGCAATATAATTCGCAACAATACCCAGGAGCTATGTGGCAGAACTAGCCACCTTTTTCCAATTGGTCACAAAAACCATTCTCTATGCCACCTTGGCCCAACCAATCAAATCAAAATAAAAATTGGCCAAACTCCTCTTACTTCCCACTGTTCTGGCAGAACAATGCATATCAATCTCAATGGTCACCCTCCACCTCACAGAACCAGAATTGGCAGTCAAGCTAGCAAAGACCTATGAACCAGCTAGCAAGAACAATCCCCCTACCTCAACCCACACTGCCAGCACCCTACACATTACAACAGAACCCTCAGACCAACCTACGACCGCAGCTCCCAACCCAACCCAACCCAAACCCCAACAACAGACCGGTTCAATCTATGTAAATTATTGAAGGACCAGAACCAGAAATCGAGTTGAGGGAGTGAAATGAGCTTCAATTAAGGTCTAGGCAGATAATAGAATCAGAGAGGGATAAAAATAAACAAATTGAGGATCCATTACCTATAGAACAAGCATCAGAATTGGATAAAATGGTTAAACAAAAAACTCACGATCAAACGATCACCTCTTCTCCACCATTCCTAGAAACATTAATCATACCCCGCCCAATAAAATATCCCGATTTTGATCTTCTGGGAGAATTGAAAAATTTATGTGTAAAAATACCTCTCCTCCAAGCTATTTAGGACATTCCAATTTATGCAAAAACTATTAAGGAATTGTGCACGAAAAATCCAAAGAGGAAAATAAAAACAACCCCAACTGTCCATGTAGTCGGTACCTTATCTGATTTACTATCAGGCAGAGAAACACCTGTAAAATATGAGGACCTAGGAAATCCTATAGTCACTATGAAAATAAATGGATGCTCATTTCGCAATGCATTAGTTGATTTAGGGGCAACAATCAATATTCTTACAACAACAACTTGGAAAAAGCTTGGCATTACATCCTTGGACCCAACCATGACCTTGTTGGAACTGGCTAACTGATCGATAGTCGAACTAGAAGGCACATTATAGGATATAATGGTGTCTATAGACTCCTGGGAATACCCTGCAGACTTTCTAATCATCAATCCTAGAAACCGACTCGATGGACATCCCCTAATTCTAGGTAGACCTTGGCTAGCAACCGCAGATGCTTACATAAGTTGTCGAACAGGCAGCATGACTATAGCAAGAGGAAGCAATGTGAATAATTTAGCCTTATACCCTCCAACTCAGCCAAGTTTAACAATAATCAAAACCAAAAAACAACCTGTATCATATCTAACTGAAAAATTAGATCACCGCTAACTATAGAAGATTCTCTTGAATTCAGGATCAAACAAAAGATGACATCATTAACACTTACAGTAACCAACCAGATGCCATATCCCATCTAAAATGTCACATGATCAAAGTAGCCCTCGATAACGAAATAAAAGAAGATCCCTTAAAAGAGATTAACGACCAGTAAATACCAACAAATTCTGTTTATAACAGCAAAACCATAGAAATTGGACCAGGAAAAACTTTAAATATTAACAAAAACCTAACTGTTGACCAGGAGTAGAAGCTTGTTCAACTTCTTAGAAAATATAAAGAGGCCTTTGCATGGGATTACCCAGACATGAAAGGGATTGATCCCCAATTATGCATGCACCACATCTATACAGAGAAAGATGTTAGGCCCATTTGACAACCTCAACGGAGGTTAAACCCTCACCTTAAAGACATTGTTAAAGTTGAACTACAAAAATTGTTAGATGTAAATTTCATCTACCCTATATCTGACAGCAAATGGGTCTCTCCTTTAGTAGTGGTGCCAAAAAAGAATGGAAAGTGGCATATATGTGTTGACTATAGAGAGCTTAATAAAGCAACCCAAAAAGACCATTTTCCCCTTCCGTTCACTGACCAGGTCTTGGACACATTGGCAGGAAAAAATTTCTTTTCTTTCCTAGATGGCTTTAGTGGCTACAATCAAATTCAAATAGCCCCTAAAGACTAGGATAAGACTACCTTTACCTGCCCTTAGGGGACATTTTCTTACAGGGTCTTACCTTTTGGGTTGTGCAATGCACCTGCCACATTCCATAGGGCTATACTCAGCATTTTTTCAAATCTGATAAATGAAGGGCTCGAGGTGTACATGGATGACTTTACACCTTACGGAGATGACTTCGAGCCAGCATTACAAACATTAGAGAAATTTCTGCAAAGATGCATTGCTACTAGGCTCTGTTTAAGCCATGAAAGATGCCACATGATGATGACCTAGGGCCTCATCTTGGGTCACTATATCTCAGCAGCTGGAATCCAGGTAGATCTAGCAAAAATTCAGATAATTCTTTTAATACCTACCCCTTCCACATAGACTGAGGTACGTAGTTTCTTGGGATTTTCTGGCTATTATAGAATATTTATAAAGAATTTTTCTCAAATTGCTACACCATTATATGCATTAACAGGAAATATCGATTTCATTTGGACTAACAAATGTGACATTTATTTTGAATATTTAAAAAGGCTTGTATCAATAGCCCCTGTATTACGGGGCCCAAACTGGGATTTGCCATTCGAGATTTCATCCGATGCTTCAGACATAGCCATTGGAGCAGTTCTCAGCCAGAAGCAAGATAAGAAGCCATATGCAATATACTATATCAACAAAAATCTATCTCCTGCTAAATTAAATTATACTGTGACTGAAAAAGAATTTTTGGCTATAATCTATGCTATCAATAAATTCAGACATTATATAACAAGATACCTTGTGGTTTTGTATACTAATCACTCTACTATTAAATATCTAGCTAATAAACCTGTTACAAATGGAAGAGTGACAAGATGGTTGATCCTTTTGTAGGAATTCGACATAACTATCAAAGATAGATCAGGAAAAGAAAATCCAGTAGCAGACTTCCTTTCACAAATGCCAAAGACAGGCGACTCGGCAGCAGTAGAAGACCAGTTCCCTGATGAACACTTATTTTTGTCACCATGAAAACACCATGGTACGTGGATGTTGCAAAATACCTAGCAGTGGGAAAATCACCTAAGCACCTGATGCCTAATGAAAGAAAACAAATAGTACAACATAGCACTCAGTTCTCCTGGATCGACAGATATTTATTTCATACAGGGGTCGATATGCACATTCGAAGATGTGTCAGGGAAGATAAAGTTTTCGACATCCTTAAAGCTTTCCATGATGGGCCTTGTGGTGGTCATTTTGCAGACCACAGGACTGGTCACAAAGTCTTACAGACAAGCTATTATTGGCCCACCATTTTTAAAGACACCAAGAAGTTCGTCTAGGCATGCGATAGTTGCCAAAGAATGGGACACCCTGGGCAGTCTGATGAGATGCCCCTGCATCTGCAATTAGTCATTAAACCTTTTGAAAAATGGGCGTTAGATTTCATTGGTCCAATAAACCCATCATCTAATCAAAAGACATACATACTAGTCGCAACAGAATATGTGACTAAATGGGTGGAGGCAGAAGCATTACCAAGGGAAACAGAGGACTCGGTAATCCACTTTCTTTTCCAACTATTCGTGCGATATGGCTTGCCTAGAGAAATAATTATGGATGGAGGGCCACAATTTATAGGCCATAAAATTGCTGCAACATTAAAGAATCATCATATCATGCATAGAATCACAACTCCATACCACCTGCAGGCAAATGGCCAGGTAGAAAGCACCAATAAAGTAATCGAGGCAATACTCACAAAGACAGTTGCATCACATAGACGTGACTGGGCCACCCAATTTCCAAAAGCACTGTGGGCATACCATACGACATGAAGAAATAGCATTGGATATTCCCCATATCAGCTAGTGTTTGGCAAAGAACCTATGCTCCCAATCAAATTTGAAATCCAGACATTGAGGATAGCTCAGGAGGTAGCCTTGGACTTAAATAAAGCACAGATTAATAGGCTACATCAAATCAATGAATTGGATGAAATCCAGCTATCATCTCTTCAGCATACTATACTGATCCAACAACAAAGAGAGAAATGGCATGATGCCCTTATCAAGAAGAAGATCTTCCACGAAGGAGATTGGGCACTCATGTATGATTCTAGGTTCCAGGATTTCGCGAGAAAACTCCAGACCAGATGGTTAGGGCCTTATGAGATATAAGAGGTGCATGATAATGGCACCCTCACATTAGCCACCACTGATGGGTCTGGCTACTATTTTAAAGCGAATGGACATCGAGTACGACTTTATCACAAACCGCTTACCAGGGAGTCCTTTTGCCAACAATTACGGGAAGATTCCACCATACAAATTCATGTTGAGGAGGGCAACTAGTCCACAACATTGGCCTAGTGGAGAATTTAGTTGTTTTTGAAATTTGTACATAAATTCTCCTTTCTATTTGATTGAATTTGCTTGTATAAATTATATATAAGTTCTTTTTTTCCCTTTGTTGTTCCCTCTAAGGAACAACTATTGTTCCCTCTAAGGAACAACTATTGTCCCTTCTAAAGAACAACAATGTTTGTGCAGGTTTTTCTTGCTATTCCCTTCAAGGAACAGCTATTGTTCCCTCCATGGAGCAGCCTATGTTCCCTCTAAGGGACAACAATTTTGCCAGCAATTTTTCACTTCTTTGTTTTCTTGTTGTTCCCTTTAAGGAATAGTAGTTCAGCGTGTATTTGTTTTCATGCTATTCCCTCTAAGGAACAACCATTGTTCCCTCTAAGGAACAACCATTGTTCCCTCTAAGGAACAATCGTTTCATATGAATTTGTATTCCCACTATTCCCTTTAAGGAATAGTTGTTGTTCCCTTTAAGGAACAACTATTGTTCCCTCTAAGGAACAGTTGTTGTTCCCTCTAAGGAATAGTTGTTTCGTATGGAATTGTTTTTCCACTGTTCCCTTTAAGGAACAATTGATGTTCCCTCTAAGGAATAGCTACCATTCCCTCTAAGGAACAGCTGTTGTTCCCTCTAAGGAACAACGATTATGTGTGTCATTGTTTTCCTGTTGTTCCCTCTAAGGAACAATTGCTGTTCCCTCTAGGGAACAACAATTTCACGTCCAATTTTTTCTTTCTTTTTGTTGTTCCTTAGAAGGAACAGCTGATGTTCCCTCTAAGGAACAACTGTTGTTCCCTCTAAGGAACAGCCACTGTTCCCTCTACGGAACAATGATTTTTTTTAGCATGTATTTCCTTTGTTGTTCCCTCTAAGGAACAACATTTTCGGTGTGCAGTTTTTCTTCTTGCTATTCCCTCTAAGGAACAGCAGTTTCGGTGTGCAGTTTTTCTTCTCACTATTCCTCTTAAGGAACAGCTGTTGTTCCCTATAAGGAACAACACTTTCATGTATATATCCTTTTGTTGTTCCCTACAAGGAACAACACCATCTACATGTATTTTTCATTTGTTGTTCCTTACAGGGAACAGTTGTTGTTCCCTATAAGGAACAACACTCTTCAGGTGAGGTTTTCTTTTTATGTTTCCTTTAGGAAATAAGCACTTTGTGAATATCATCCCTTTCCTTTGCTCACTCTTTATGATCCTCTATAGGGAAAGTATACAAATATATATGTAAGGATACAAAATTTGAAGTTTAATGGAACAAGCAAATCGAATATTATCATCTTTAATGAAATTGCTTTGTATTGATTGAAAAAGGAAGGATAGAACCATCTATATCACTTCACTATCCTTATTTTCACTATAAATCGAATTGATTGATTATTTGTACCATGCTGGTTCTTCCCTAACCCCTATAATTCTCTCTGTTCTTTATCATCAAATAAGGTTAAGGGCACACTTTTTTTCTATTGATATGTTCAGACTTATTCCACCATCCCTACTCTTAAGGACTGTTGAGCCACCCTCTATATATAAATAGGAAGTGTTGTATAACAATTCTATGATTTTTCAGATGGAGGATAGGGGGTCTCATCATAAGCCAGCCTACCATGATCATGAGGAAGCAGCGAAGTGGCATTCTCACTATGGCCACCGCACCAGGGATATGATCCAATGGATGCATCAGAAAAATAAAATCCTTGGAACAGGAGGTCTCATCACGAGCCGACCTACCCACCTTTCACTCCTTCCCAGTGAATGGAATTGTATTCATCTGGTTACCAAGTCAGTACATTGGTGTCTACTCTGACATCATAATGCACTTTCCTAATTATACATAGAGGATCATTGTTCCAGAAGGTGAAAAAGCAACTCTGTTGAGGTTATAAACACCTGTGGGCAACAGAAGCACTGCTGATGGTATTGGAGTCTTATTCTTAACATCAATTGTTATTATAACTCCCTTTTCTTATTTTTTTTACCTTTAGTACAGAGAAATTATGTTCCTCATCTATTTTTGAACCTTTATGCATGTGATATTTTTTAAAAATAAATCATAGTCGTTTAAGTGGAATGATGATGGAAAGGTATCTTTCCTGCGTCAGATGTCCTTTTTCTTTTTCGAATCACCTCACGACATCTCCACACTTATTGATAATTTTCATTATATGCATTGATTTCAGCACTCCGATATATTTTACGATCCTATCATTAATATGCATACCTTGCCACTTTTATCACCCCTATACTTCACCGCCAGCACGTCATTCCTTCACTCATTCGGTCGAAGGCGACCTATCATTTCAAAGGGGAGAGAGAAGCAACCTCCAATGTATTTATGTATGCGTTCTAGTCCTTTATTCGATTGTGTAGGGCAATACGACATCCCATAATTACGAAGTATGTGGAACAATATCAAGTCCTAGTTAATGGTATTTATGCCTGTAAAGTATCATCCGAAATAACCATTATAACAACTTGTTGTTCTGTCACTCAGCTCTATCTATTGTTGTGATATCTCTGCTACACTAACTATTTGTTGAATCCAGGTAGTATGGGAGGAAGAATAGTGTGCAGGGAGCCGCTAATACTGGCTGTTTCTGATGCAGCCAGAGAAATTCTAGCTCGAGCTGGGTGGATAACATATTTCACACGATTTCAGCAACCCAACAAAGCAATTGCTATTGAATTCCTACAAAATTTATAGAACGAGAAATCTATGATAAGAGGGAGGCAAATCATAGTGTCAGATGCGATGATAGCTGAAGTGTCTGGATTACCAGTAGAAGGACCCGTATGGGATAATAAAAGATTAAAGTTGCAGGATGCTATTGCAATCTTCAAGGATGAGGGATAGGACCTGATCATCAAAGGAAAAGGAGTTCGACCATCATCCCTGGGAGAACCGTGGGGAGAACTAGCCAGAGTCATCCAGAACTACATCACATATGATGGGTGAAAACACATGGTAAGGCTGCATCAACTTAAACTCCTAGAAGTTCTGAAACAAAAATTCTCTGTGAATTTTCCTGCATATTTGAATTTTCTATTGCATGACACCGCTCGAAGCATGAAAAAATCCCAACATATAGAAACCGTCGTGAGCCACCACTGCTTCATTAGGTTGATAGTGAGTTACAACCTCGCTGGGAGGAATTAGTATTTTCCATTGAAGGGGGCCTAGCTCTGCTTGCGCCTAACCCTATTCCGAAAAGGAAGAGGACTACCCTTACAGCAGACACTCTCGAAAAGTGTAGACATTCCACTAGGCTGCGGATAGACTTAGGAATGGCCGAAAACCCCCAGGGCAGTATCAACCAGCCCATAGAATTATCTAGCCCGGGAAGTGAACAACAATTGCAGATAGAAGGCCAGGATAACTCTGAGTCAGACCATGGGGAAGAATCAAGGCATTCTGGAGAAGAGGAAAGCAATGAATCAGAACTCCCCTCAACATCAAGTCCCCAGGTGATTTACTGCATGAAATTGAATTGGCTAAGATTTTGGCCAATATGAATGAGTTCATACAGCCCGAAATCCTGCTCAATTTGAACATTGGAGCAACCCAATCTGCAATGAACTCTGACCACGATAGAATTATATAAGAAAACATAAGCTGTGAAGTAGAAACAAGGGTAGAGGCCACTCAAGAAGAGGTGAACCAACTTGGTGATATGCCTCTAGAAGAACCCAGTCAAGTAGGCCTAAATATAGAGAATGTAGGCCAAACAGGAGAAATAGAAACAAACCAGGGAGATGACTACCAATCTGGGGACATAGTTCTTGTAGAACAAAGCCAAGATGAGCAACCGAGCTCGTTAGGAGCAGAGATGATTAGCAGAACAATTGTTCCTCCTAAAAAGAAGAAAAACAAAATTAAGAAGCTTAGGAAGGAACAACAGAGGCTGTGGAAAATAGTAAAAAGGCTCAGGCGAAAGATAAGAAAATTAGCAGCGGGGAAGGTTCCAGATAAAACCCCGGAAACAATAAACGCAGCCGTTCAAACTGAATTACATGAAATAAAAGCTACGGGGACTCAAACTGAGCCCTTACTCACTAAGCTTGTTAAGGAACAACATGCAATTTTTGCAAAAGCAGCTACCCAAATAGAGGCTATACCTTCTCATGACTTAGCTATTCAGACGGAGACGGTACCCTCCTATAGCACGGATACCTAGATAGAGGCTTGGGCATCCTAAAATAAAGAAACACAAATAATAGGCATCTGTTCTCATAGCGGGAGTACACAAAAAAATACCCAAGCCAAAGATATCATGATGAGAGACGACCCTAGCATAGTGAAACTTCAAGAATATTTAGCTCAGGCTCAGCTTACCATAGAACGGCTTGAGCTAGAAACTGTCTCCTAGCAAAAATACAAATAATTACAGAGGCAACTTTGGGACATAAATACATCAAAAAGTGAGACCTTCGATAAATACCGAAAGGAAGAGGAAAGAATTGAGAAAATGAAGCTCAAATTAGAGAAGGTCATGAGTCAAATGGACACTATTTGCTCATTGTACATTGATGTCCTGGATGCAGATCCCTTGTTATGCCTTATTTTTGCTAGAAAGATATATGCAGCTGAAAATCAAAGCCGTCAGGGCTGGAAAACCGATAGAATTAAAAACAATTGAGGATTTCATAAACTATTGCAAACAACATGGGGTAAAAGTTCAGAGATTGTTGTGTGAATTTTAATTACATAATTTTGTATTAGAGGAAGAAAACAAAAAGAACCCTAGTCCTTTTGTGGGGGATGTGCAATTCCAAGCTTTTATTTCATTCGTTGTTAATCAACTGAAATGGTTCAAGGCTCATAACACGTTCCAGAAGCAGGAAAATGGATTGGACCTTTGGGTTAGAGGTGAACCAAAACACCCATTACAAATGTTGGCCAATCACAAAAGTTTGATGAAAAGGGAAGGAGTAATCAAAATTTTGGGGCCTATTTAGAAAGAAATTGTCTAGAAGGGAGTAGAATACTTCCTCTCCATTCAGGAAAGCTCCTTGGCCATAGCCAAGTTCAGGTGGACAATTTCTAATAGCAATGTATAGAATAGAAAGCCATTTAATTATAAAAATTTTAAATTGGCTGCAGAACTCTTTGTCACTTATAGCAATCTCATCCTAAGAGAAGGCCCTTATTGGCTAGGTTGTCGGTTCCACAACCCTATTATTTGGTATCCTGCTGAAGGGTACTGGGCTATATATGAACTGCCTGAAGGATAGACAGGGAACATCTTTGAGCTCTTGGCCAAGAATCATGGTTTCAGACCATTTTATGACATTCCTTCTCCAACTTATTCCTTGACTGCTCTTTTTACGAACTACATGGTTTTCATGAGGACATGAAAAAGGGTAAGCAGGGGAGTATGTTGGGTCATGGAAAAGGTATGCATTTACTATTATACTTATCATCCTTTTCCTTTATTCTTAACCTTTTTATATCTCAATGCACTGTTGGAAATAATACTGAGAGGGGGGGTGAATCAGTATTATCTAGCAATTTAATAAATCTTCCTTATTTGATCTTTGAATTATTTTTGCATGTCAGTACCATAAAATAATGAGCATGAACAAAGAAAACAGATAGTCACACCAAAGAACACAAGATGTAAGGTGGAAACCCAATGTGGGTGAAAACCACCTGCTGCAATATGTCTCTATCTTCTTTCAATTTAGAAACTTCTTTTACAATGATTTTGTACTGGTGCAGTCCTTTACCAGTACGCAGGCTGCAACCTGCAGAAAGCTACAACTCTCTCTCTTTCTTGTTTTCCAGTCTACTCTTGGAAGGGAGCTACAACCCCCTACTTCTTTTCATAAAGCATCAGATGATCAACAAGTACAAAACAGATATAGACCACTACATATATCAGATCAGCAATAACAGAACTAACCCAGAACATCTTATCAACAGAGAAATTCAATCAACAGAACATCTTAAAACAGAGACGCAGTTTTTCCTTCCGTGGCCTGCGACCAGACGCAGTTAACCTTCTGCGACTCTGCGTCACGCAGATATCCTTCTGCTGCGCTGCGTGCCCACGCACTGTTCCTTTAACTGCTCTGCATTCTGTTGCTTCAGGGACGCACCCAAAGATACTATCGCGCCGCGTCTTTTGCTACAGAGACGCACCTGAAAACATTATCGCACCGCGTCCTTCTGCTTCAGAGACGCACCTGAACCTTGATCGCTCTGCGTCCCCACGCAGATCTACAGTCACTGCGCTGCGTCCCAGACGCACCTGAACTTCGTCTGCCCTGCGTCCCCATGCAGATCTCCAGACTCTGTACTGCATCCTGGCGCGCTTTCCTTTCACTGTACCTGCGTCCCTTTGGGTATGAATGATTTCAAGACCTTAAGTGTAACCCAAACAGTCAGATCTACAGATCTGATCTTGCGCCAAAGAGATCTCAGTCCTTCAGTAGATTCGCCTTTTAGATCTAGACCAGATCTCACCCAATAAGATATTCCACAAAGACATCCTTAGCCAAATGATCTCCTTGCTTTATATAGGCAAGCTCCTCCTCAAAACATGGAACAATACCACGAGCCGACACCATAGAAACACAAAACCGTCAGCTAGATACCACACAAGAAACCCCCACGTGCTTTTTCTCTGCCTTGAAATGTGTGCACTGGGTGGACGCACCCCCTGAACAGCTGGCCTGCGTCGCTGGACGCGGACCCTGCATGGTGTACCTACGGGTACGCACCTTCTGAACTGGTTTCCTGCGTCCTTCTTAATTTTCAACAAACTGAGAGCCTTGCCACTGGAGTTGCCATCAAGTACAACATCTCTAACATACAGTCATACCAGAAAACATAATGCCAACAATCTCCCCCTTTGGACTTGATCGCAACCTTACAAACTTCATTCTCCCCCTTTGACATCAAGGGCAAAGGGTTATGCTCCCCCTAAGATCATGCTCCCCCTGAACCAGATCTGTAACAAAGAACCATAATCCTCCATGAAGGAGATAGAGACATATTGCAGCTATTTCCAAGATCTCCTTCTGACCATCCTCCATAATGCCAACAATGCATTATATGCTCCCCCTGAACCTGTACCATCAATCAAAAAGGGTTCAACAATAAGATGATGCATCAACAACCCCCAGCTTTTGCCTGAGGTACTCAAAAGTGTCCCTGGGCAATGGTTTGGTGAGAATATCAGCAACTTGTTCCTTAGAAGGAACATACTCCAACTTGACCTTCTGTTCAAGCACTTGTTCCCGGAGAAAATGATACTTGATTGGTATGTGCTTGGTTTTTGAATGCATAACCGGATTCTTTGAGATGCTGATTGCACTTGTGTTATCACATAAGATGGGGATAGGTGGTGTACAAGTGATTTGAAAATCCTGCAAAGTCTGCATCATCCAAAGAAGTTGGGTGCAACAAGATGCAACAACAACATATTCCGCTTCAGCTGTAGACAAGGCAATCGAACTCTGTTTCTTGCTGAACCAAGATACCAGTCTGGAACCCATAAAGAACGCACCACCACTTGTGCTTTTCCTGTCATCCACGCTTCCGGCCCAATCTGCATCTGTATAAGCATGAAGAGTAAGATCTGTATCTCTAGGATACCATAAGCCATAATTTTGAGTCCCTTGAAGATATTTGAAAATTCTCTTCACTGCCTGAAGATGAGTCTCCTTCGGATTTGCCTGAAATCTTCCAACTATTCCAACTGCATGCATGATGTCCGGTCGGGTACCTGTCAAATATAGTAAACTTCCAATCATAGATCTGTAGGTTGGTTGATGTACTACTGCAGATTCATCATTTGCACTGAGACTACATCCTGTGACCATGGGTGTACATACTGGTTTTGCATCTTCCATGCCATATTTCTTCAAAATCTGTTTGAGATACTTGGTTTGAGATAAAAAGATTCCTCCTTCCTTTTGTTGGATTTGCAAACCAAGGAAATATGTCAGTTCTCCTAGCAAGGACATTTCAAATTCTTTCTGCATGACCGAGGCAAAGCTTTGACTCATAGCTTCTTCATTGCTGCCAATGCTTTCACCCAACATTCATCTTTGCATGCTTCTTTCACATTTTGTGGTTCAGTAGAGGAGAGTAATGCTAAATAGCTTGAGGCTTCTGCAACTGTTCTTCTTGTTTGTACACCTGCTTCTTTCTGCCCCACAATCTGAGATTCTGGATGATTCTTCTGAACATATCTGGATGGAGTTTTCTCTTCTATTCTTGTCTGCTCCTCTGGTTCTTCTTGAGGTTCTCCTTGGGGTTCTTCTTCTTCATTATTCTGTCTTTGAGGGTAGCCTTCATCTTCTTCTATATCTTCATGATGTACTTGCCTAGGAATATATCCCTTCTCATCAACCACTACATCAATGCTATCAACAATTCTGCCAAGTCTTTTATTGTAGCATTTGTATGCTTTGCTATGTGGAGAATAGCCAAGAAGAATGCCTTCATCTGCTCTAGGTTCAAGTTTGCCAAGCTGCTCATCAGTATTCTTGATATAGCATTTGCTCCCAAAGATTTTGAAGTGCTTTACCGAAGGAGTCCTGCCACTCCAAAGCTCATGAGGAGTTTGAGTGCTGTTCACCCGGACATTTGTTTTGTTGAGAATAACAACCGCAGCATGTGCAGCTTCACCCCAGAAAGTTGCGGGAGTTCCTGATTCATCAAGCATAGCACGAGCCATTTGTTGGATTGTTCTGTTCATTCTTTCAACAACTCCATTTTGCTGAGGAGTTCTAGCTGTAGAGAATTCTCTCCTTATCCCATGTTCATCACAGAAATCGAAAAATTCATTTGAAGTAAATTCCCCACCTCTGTCGGATCTGAGGCACTTAATTTTGTGACCTGATTCATTTTCAACCAAGGCTTTGAAGGATTTGAATTTTTCGAATGCTTCATCTTTGTGCTTCATAAGTCCTAACCAGACAAACCTGGAGAAATCGTCAATAAATAATATCAAATATTCCTCTCCTCTAGGTGTTCTTTTCCTGAATGGACCACATGTATCTGTATGTACTAGCTCAAGAGGCATGCTAGCTGATCCTTCTTTCTCTGGAAAGTTAGTCCTGGTTTGTTTTCCAAACTGACATGATCTGCATATGGTGTTGTCAGGAATTTTGATATCTGGAAGATCACGAACTGCCTGATATTTGCATGCTTTCCTTATTTGTGAGAAGCTTATATGTCCCAACCTTCGATGCCATAACCAGTGCTCTTCATCCTTGCTTAGATAGCATTGTTGTTGTCCTTCTTCAAATATGTACAGATTATTTGGAGTTCTTTTGCCTTTGAGTACTGTTTTACCTGTATCAAGATCACGAACAAGACATCCATTTGATCTGAAAATAACCTCGGTTCTTTGATCACACATCTGGCTGACACTTAGAAGATTATGCTTCAATCCATCAACATACAAAACATTTCCAGCTTTGACCTTTCCTTTTAACTGAGCAATGCCTTTTCCTTTTATAGTTGCAGGAGTATCATTTCCAAAAGAGACTTTCTTTCCTTTTTCTAGAGCAGAATAAGATTCAAGTTTTTCTTTATCACCTGTCATATGCTTCGAACATCCACTGTCAATGTACCATAGATTTTCCTGTCCCTCTGCATAAAATGCTATTCCACATCTTTTTGTTTGAGGTTCCTTTATTCTCCATGTTTTGGTGCTTGAGGCTTGCTCCTTTTTCTGCTGAAACCTGCTCCTGCATTCAGATTCTTCATGACCAAAGTTATTGCAAATAGAACATTCGACTTCATTTTCAAGAACCGAAAAGTTGTTATAGGTCCTTTTTGTCATCCCTGTCATACTTCTTTGTTTTTGAGCTTCCCTAGTCATGATTGTTTTATATGCAACACATTGAGCTGCTTTGTGACCAAAGTTATGACAAGAAAAGCATTGTCCATTGAAGAAACTTCTGCGGTTATCGAATCTACCAGCCAACTGATTGTAATTTCTATATTCATCTATTCTTCGACCAAATTGAGAAGATTTTACCTGTGGCTGGTTCACCCTTAAAATGGATTTCCCTTTTAAGGAACAAGCTGCTGATATTCTCACCAAACCATTGCCCTTTTAAAAGAAGTTTCTAAATTGAAAGAAGATAGAGACATATTGCAGCAGGTGGTTTTCACCCACATTGGGTTTCCACCTTACATCTTGTGTTCTTTGGTGTGACTATCTGTTTTCTTTGTTCATGCTCATTATTTTATGGTATTGACATGCAAAAATAATTCAAAGATCAAATAAGGAAGATTTATTAAATTGCTAGATAATACTGATTAACCCCCCCTCTCAGTATTATTTCCAACAATTGGTATCAGAGCAGGTCCTTCAGAGAAGCTTGATCGCTTGAAGGTAGATCGTTCATCATGAGCAAAAGAACAATGAAGATCATCAGGTAAAGCAGGGACAAATTACAAACAGAAACATTCTTAACCTTTTTATATCTCAATGCACTAATATATTAAGGAATTAAGGTAAGAAATGAAGAAATTACCTGCATTTATGACTTAGCTAATTATTACTTTCCTTTATGCAGGAAAACAACAAAAGGGACAAATGTTGTTCCCTAAGAAGGAACAACAAGAATCGACAAGCTAAAGAAGGAACGTGGCGGTTGCAAATATGGCCAAAAGCAAATCAATAGAATCAGCACAGGAAATGAAACGATGTCTGAAGATGGAAAACTGTTGTGAATCCCTCAGGATCGAGAGATCCTGAGGGATTGCATTTAGCATTTATCTTTTCACCCTTTCCTATTATAAAAGGAGATGTTTTGTAAGAACAAAATGAGGAGGAATTTCTATATTATTGTAATTGTAATTATAATCACAGACTCTCACTATCAAGAAGAACATGAATATATTGTAATTCTGGCGGCTAAGGGCCCGACCTCTGGTGGATTCAACTGCTCTTCTTGTGTCATACATTTCCAATTCTCACAAGTGTGATGGTTTGATAGTATTCTTGCTTTCTGTGATTTTATCGATACGCTGTTTATTATTTTCTAGTCTCGACAAAATCTCTTTATTTTATAATTTGTAGGATTGTCATTGATTTAAGTTTCTTTCATTTCAGATCAAGTTTCTTATATAAATATTCCACTTTATATAATCAACTGTAAAGAGTATTAACTATTGTTGTTGAAACTCTCAGATTGAAATTAATTTGTTGTTTAAATTAATTATTGAGGATTGGGTTTGATTTAGATTGAATAAGTTAAAGAGGGATGAGTTGTCATTACTGTACTCTCAACTGGTGTTGTTGTTACTTTGATGAATGTAAGATTTGATTTAGTTAAAGGATTGAGTTTTCTTTAATTGCAATTAGAATTTACTAGATGCATCTATTTACTCTTGTATTTAAAATATCTATACTGCAATTTAGAAACATTACTCTCTGAGTAAATAGCAGCCACACACTGTGTACACTCTTGAAATAAGAAGACTTTCCCGTATTGATAATTAATGTGAGGATAATTAGGAGTTTTAAAAGGCACCTTTTATCGACCAACAAACTGCGAGGTTGGTGGAGGTGGAGTGGGTGGAGATGGAGGTGAAGGAGGTGAAGTGGGTGGTGGCATGGGTGGAGGTGGTCACTACGGAATGCGCTGCCTTATCAAACTGACTGCACTTCTTGGAGAGACCCGAGCGAGCTCTTCCTCGCTCTCTTGCGAAGGTGAAATTAAGGGACTATTTCCTAATTCTCCGCTACCTTTGTAGATCTTTCCACTCTATGTCATTCCAAACATTAGTGTATTCGCATAACTTGCTTTTCACATAAAAACATCTTAATCCAGGTATTCAAAGATTTAATGTACTTACCTCACGGTCCCTTGAGAAAACGTTGTTCTGCTTCGCTGTAGCTCATAGTCATGTCTATCACAAACTCAGTCATAAATCCCCCTTTTATCTGGTTGAGCCAATGGTCCACAACTCGCATGATCTTATCTTTTAAGGCCTCTAGTCTGCGCACTAATTCCGGAGCCCACACTATCGGTTTGTCGAGCTTACACCTTCCCTGCCTGTCGGCCAATCTCGTGATCCACTCATACAGTTCAAAGGGAAAGGATGCAAAGAAAATCTCATGGATTTTCATATACATGTAATGATCCAGCCACCTTTTCTCAGATACTTGTGTAGTTCTATTTTCTTGTGTCGCGAACTTGTGAATCTTCTTGTCCAACCACTCTTCAATTTCCTTCTTTATTGGGTTCCAATTGCACGACATCAGACATCCCTTAGGCAGATCCCAGTCCCAGAAACAGAACCATTTGTTGGCTACATGGGGTCTGACCTAGGTTAAATAGTGAGTTTAGCCAAGCAAATCCTGGTACTACTGGCCCTTATAGCAACAGTCCACGGAGCGTGGAATGAGGTCTCACCCAAAGTAGTATGGGAGGGTGCTAGAACAAGGTTTCTGCACCCTAGGGATGTCTTGATGAAGGTTCTGAAGGTTTGCAATCCTAATCTGCACACTACATTGCTCCGCGCAACTTTCTATTCTTCGCAACCCATGTGCACCTTTGGGAATACAATATTATTCTGATCTGATCCTTACTGTGCTATTATATTAGTGCTTAACTTGGTTCGTGCGGGCCCAACATTCTTATTACTTATTCAACTTTCTCATAAGCGTGGATACTCGGAAATAATATAAATCCATAAAGATAACCAGACATAGAAATACAGATCTACAAATAGACACACAATATGCTGAATCAGTCTTATCTTTATTAATACTCAAGTTCAGTTACAGACTTGACTCTGCCTTGTGCACTCAACCACAGAGCCTCTACCTACCACTACGACCGAGTATACTTTAGATCCACTTCTATCTTCTAGCCATGCCTTTGCATTTGTCTATTACTTGTCAAAACTAAGACTATCTTTACACTTAGAGCCTCGTTCTATTTATAAAATCCCATGGTCCGCGAACCATGGGTAGGCCGACATACTATACATTAAATTACATTACTTTATGGTGGAAAACCCTAGACTCTTGTGCTCCGCGCCCACATTTTGCGGGGTCTTTACATTACACTTGACCAAAACTCGGGCTTCAAGCCCCAAAAACATGCTATGGGGGGATCCGCCACCCAACAGGTTTTCAGTTCATGTAGTTGCATACACATGCGCTTTTGTCCAAAGAAACATGCGTATATGTGGGTTTCCTTGAGTACAGTCTCGTATACACACAGGTTTGTCACTGCACAGTTGCATATGTTTGGTTTTGAATGGATTTTTCAGATCTTGAGTCCAGTAAAGGGTTTTTCCTAATTTTTATTGGTTCTGTTTAGCCATTGATTGTCTGGGAGAGTCTTGCTTCTTGCATATTTTCAGTTCCTATCTCTCTTTGTGGAAAAACCTAGTCAACCTAGGGTTTGCTTTTTGGTGAAGTGTTAGTTTTTGTGTTTAGATTCAAGGATTCTTAGTGAAGTTCTTGGTTGTTCTAAGCTTTTGGAACATGGAATTGGTCTCAATTCACTTATAAACCAGCCTTTACATTGCTTTACCTTGCTTTCTTGAAAGTTGACATATTTGGTTTTTTCTTGGTTTTTGAGAAAGTCCTTCTCACAATCTTGAAAAGTTTTTCTTGGTCTTCTTGAAATCTTTCTTGTTTTCTGGAATTTGTATGTTGTTGTTCAGATCAATTTGTTTGAGTTTGTGGCCTCTTTTTACTTTAAGTCTTATCATGTTAATGATTCCTATGGCTTGTGAAATTTGAGGTTCTTTATGCTCAAATTTGATCTTGAAGTCTTTAGTAGTTTTGTTTTCTCACGAACTCTTTGTGCCCTTAAAAAGAAAAAAGATAAAAAAATACTTTGTTGCCTTTATTTTTCTTTTTGGTTTTGTTTTTTTGTCTTCTTATCATTTTAGAGAAAGTGTGAAGTCTTTTCATTAGGTTGAATTTTCTTGCTTTTGGGAAAAAATTTTTGATTGAATTTGTTCCTCCTTTTTGTCAAGTTTTTGCCTCTTGATCTCTTTGAGAAACACATTTTCTTTCTTTAAGAGAAATCCTTGGAATATTTCATTAAGCATTTCTAGTTTGCATTAGGATAGATGCACTGTAAGCATTTTTAGTCTTTTTGTAGATTTTGAGTGTGTGAGTGTGTGTTTTGTAAAAGAAAACGAAAAAATTATTTGTTAGTTTGTTCGTAGAACCTTTTGTAGAAATCTCTTTCATCGAAGAAAAAGAGTTTCATATGCATGTAGTCAGGTTTTCTATTGGTTTTTTCTTATGTCAAATAACATAATAAGTTTCACTTCCATTTTACCCTTGACTTAAGAACAACCATTAAAATCAAGCGCTAAAACTAAAATGAACTAGAATTTTTTGATTTGTCATAGTTACATCAACTATTCTGGGTCATTTAGGGCCTTGGAATAGGTGTGCGGAGAGTTAACTCTCCAACTCTGAATTTAAACATATAAGTTGATTAAAGAGTGAAATCTAGTGTCATTAATTTGTCTGAGAAAGATCTTCTCTTCTAGGAGTTAAGAACGAGGGCAAGTGAAGGTAGGGAAGAGAGATACCCCCTCTTCTACTTGTTAGATCCTGACCAAATACTATTCTGCCTGGCTTCTGATATGAAATGGTGACCTCAGTTTCCATTCCTAGGGACCACATAGGTGACTGCAGGGGGGAATACCCATGGTACTTGAGGCAGACATTGTATCACTCTCATTATTACTTATGGAGGGTTCCGTTGCAAAGCTCGGGTACTTGCACCGACAAAGTCTTTTGTCTAGGGGTCAGGGTAATTGTTTCCATTACCTTCTCTAGTAGGTTTGGGCCATAATCATCCCAAAATATCTTCGAAAGGTCCTTTAATTCACTTTATTTTATTTTGGTGTCGAGTCCTCATCACCCGGAGTGGAAATAATTAGAACTTGCTTGATTTGTTGCATCTTTAGGGACTTTATAGTGGAGTGGTCTTTTATCTTTGTGTTTAGTTGGATTTAGGTGGATTTCTCTTGTCACTTTTGGACCTTAGATTCTGAGTGGGTGACCAACCACTCCACCTATCCTGAAAGGATTTTGATATTTCTTTTGAAATCTGTGGAGTTTCCTCCTTAAGGGAAAAGGTTTGAATGTGCATCTCTCTTCTTTAGAAAGTCATTTGTATGATACTGTAAGGAAAGGATCTTCGTATAAGTTGGGTATGGACAATATTCCTGTGGAGGCCAACCAAGGGACCCTTCCAAAATGGGATTCTTGTGCTTCTCCTTTCTTTGGAAATGTTGGTACCCCCTTGATGGCCACTTTGAATATTCTTGGATTGAATGTTGGACTACCAGTTTGACTGTGATCCACATTGAATATTCCAAATGTTCTTGAAGCTTCTCAGATGAATGCTTTATTTAAAGGGCATCAAATGGGCATTAATTGTTGATCTTCTTCAAAAGAGAAATCTAGGATTCCTCTTTCTCCTCCCTCTTGTAATAAGAGATCTAAAAAGAAGAGAAAGAGTAAGAAGAATAATAAGAATAGTTTTATCCATGTATCATCACCAACCCCTACAATTCATGGTGGAGATGAGTTTTCAGTCATTACAAGTCATGCTGGGGGAATAAGTCTAGTCACTGCAAGTCATACTAGCAATGGGTCACCTACCTCTATGAGTCATATTTCTGTTGACTCACCTGCTTTTGTGAATAAGAATGGGGGCACGAGTCCTAACTCTCTTGGGAAAGAGTCACTAACCTCTGCGAGTCATGTTTGGGACTCTCCACCAACCACTTCTAATCATCTTGGTGGAATGGATGTTGATCAAAAACCTAGGTGTAGAAGATTTAAACCAAAGTTCCCTTGTAATCTATATAAGGGAGACCATCTTACTCATTTGTGCCCTGGTATTTCAGTGGTACGAAGGTTATGTTCCGAGTCTGATGGTTCTTCTACTCCTGAATCTGTTATGGTTTCTCAACAGTCTAATCAACCATTGGTTGATGAAGTGGTCAAGCTAGTGCAATCTCTAGCCGATTCCACTTCTCTTTTGGGGGTGAAGTGCCTAACAACATATTCTTCTTGATTTCTAGTAAAAAGTATTCTAGTCTAGGGGGCATTCCAGTCTCTTGGAGTGTACCCCCTCCAAGTTCTATGAATGTCTCCTTTGATTGGGATAGTCTTGTCGAGCCTCATCTTCCTTCTGCTACACCTTTTCAAATAATGGTTAGAGTTAATTCCACAAATGTCTATCAATGTATGGTGGATGAAGGATCCTCTACAAGTATTATATCCTCCTTGACTTGGAAAGATTTGCATTCTCCAAAGTTGTTGGCAGTTGATAGTTAGTTGTTAGCCTATGATAGAAGACCTGGTGAATCTATGGGTGTTCTTCCTCAATTTCGTATTACTTTAGGTGGGAAGATTGTCTTAATCGATATGATGGTGGTTAATCGCCCTTTAGACTTTAATATGCTACTTGGGAATGATTTTGTCTATGATATGAATGTTGTGGTGTCTTCACTCTTTTGAGTGATGTATTTTCCTCATAACAAAAATATTGTCACTATTGATCAACTTGCATTTAATAATCACCCCCCAATTCAAATTTACTACAGAATACCCCTTTGTATGTTCCAAGTGTTCAGGTAGACTCTACGTGGCCATGGGTCAACTATGTGGCATTGTATCCTCAATGTTTAATTGCTTCTGAGAATGATCCTTTGAACTATTATTTTCCTTCTCGGGACTTGGTCCCAACAGTTGACCGCATGTTTTCTCCTATGGGGACATGGGACCCCCTAATTCCCTCTTTTGATCCTTCTATTTCTCATGATTTCATGGAAGTTAAATTTCCTTCATAGGAGGATATTTTTGAAGCCATGAGTTTTGACTACCAAAGGAGTCCTTGGCCCGAGCCTCACAACGGGCTTGTCCCAAAGAACTATTATGTGTAAGCCGCAAGGCTGCATGGTTCCCTATACCATATTGTACATATAAGGTACATATTTTCAAGTTTTGTATTCTATAACACAAGATTTTATCTGAATTTTATATATGGGATGTATTAACTTCTTGTCTAGTGTTCCTAATTATGTCTAGAGAACTTGGAAGACTTCTCCTTTGCACATTTTTATAGTTGATCCTCTCTGACAGGTATTGGTTCTCGAAACTAGCATATAAGTTAGGTTTTTCACCTGCATTGTGCATTTATCAATTTTCTTTTCCATTTTAGCCTTAGAATAGACACCACCAAGATATGACGCAAAAACCTTCTCATAGCTTAGAAGTATCATAACTTGTGTGGTAGAGCCTACCTTATCATGGGCGCCCTAGATAGTACCTTGTTGTCACTTGCCACACATGTTGAAATTTTCTTCTTAGGCTCGGGAGTTCTCTTTAGTCACATCATGACTTTACGATGAAGCCTCATTCCTCTTCATCTTCACTATTTTTCTGGCTTTATACCCTAGAGGCTCCCACATGTTGAGTTTTACTGCTACATTTCATGTTGTCTATTTGTACCTTTTGGCCTTAAGCCAACTTCACCTTGACTCATATATAAGCCACTTATTGACCATGTCTTTTGCAAAATCAACCTTGCAATCACTTAGTCTCTACAAATTGACACCTTATGCTCATGGAATGAACATTCCTTTGAGTGTCATTGACCCGTTTTGTCACCTTGCATTGAGCATAAGAATGTTCCACTCCGAGGAACTAGTGCATTTGTATTTAGACACTCGTTCTTTCCACTGTACCATAGGCATTCTTTTATTCTTTTTTAGGCTTTTTAATATGAAAAAGACAAAAGATATATATATATATATATATATATATATATATATATATATATATATATATATATATATATATATTGAAAAAAAAGAACGGGAACAAAACATTACTTCCATAATTGATGGCAGCAAGAGTCAGTTGTGTCACCCTTGAAAAAAACACTCAAAGCAAGTCTTTCCTCCATTGGGATGGGCTTTAGTTTGACTTAGGAGAGCCATAACCTTGTCATTGAGTCAATACTTGTTGGCTTAGGGGCTCCTGACCTAGGTTCAGTGTTAGTTGTGCCAACCAACAAATCCCTACACTACTGGCTCTTTCGGCGACAACCCCCGTAGCGCAAGCTGCAATCTCACCCGAAGAAGTATGGGGGCATGCAAGAACCAAGTTTCTGTATCTAGAGATGAATGTGATGTATTTTAATGCCTTAGATCTGCCTTCATGTAGATTGACAAGTCGTTAGGGCTCGGTATTGCAACTTTATTCCAATAGTCTTCAGACCTTCGCGAAGGTCTACGATTGACTTTTGCGAACCTTTACCAGTTGATTTATCCACTTACATGCATTACAGAACCATCCTAGATTAGTGTTCACACAGATATACTTAAGTTATTTAAAAAACATAACATAATTCATCACAGTCTTTGCAAAAGTACTTAACGTGTATTGCATACATCTATTAAGACTTATTCAAGTGAATTGCACATCATTAGATCAATATTTCATAAATACATTATTCACCAGCAACATATATTGTAAATAGAAATAAATAGAGATAAACAGATATACTCAGGAATTCTTCAATAATCTTCTTTATTGATATTTAGTTCAGGTTTATAGACTAAAAACTACACTGCACACTCAGTTGTAGGGGTCCGTGCACTCAGCTGCAAACTGTACCTAGGCCCCTGCGCACTCAATTGTAGAGCCTTTCTCTCCTCTCTGACCCACTTCTCTATGCTATCACTTCTAAGACTCCATTCGTTATCCACCATGATATGCCTTAGAATGTCTAAGACACACCTATTTATAGCCTTTTACATACAATCCCATGGTCCGCGGACCATGGGTAGATCTCAAAACCGACTCAAACTTTACATAAACAAGGGGCTAAAACCCCTTTGACTCCTAATCATATACGCGCTCCGCATCCAAATATCACGGAGTATTTACTTCATTTACAAAAAATACATCAAAAGTTGGGTTATTTCAACCCCAAAACTGACCTAGGGCACCCCATCCCAATAGTACTCCTCCAGTTGGTTATCTCTTCCAATCGTATGGAGAGTTTGTTTATGCCTCGTGCATGAAAAACTTATACAAAGTTATCATATGCTTCCATACAGTCACATTGAGTCATGCTTTTGTTCAAGGGATGTAAACCTAAGTCAGCCTTTCTGCGGTGTCTCTTGACTTATTTTTAGTTGACCATACCTGGTTAGTTAGAGTTATGTCTAGTATCACATCAACTATTTGGTCCTTTGCTCGTTCAAGTTAAGAAGGTCTCCATTGACTTTTTGCTGGCGGGTCTGCTCTTATCAACTTCGACAAATTGCTCTGAGAGTAGGCCTAGAGCTGCACCCTAACCCTATTTCCATCCTTGTACTCAACATCGATCAGTATCATGGGTCTCTGACTGAGTGGTTTCCCTTGTGTTCAACGTCAGCTTACATTATCACACATTGGGATTTATGCAATACCTTAGTTTCCATTTGACCCTATTGGTGGACTTCTCGGCTCTGTGTCATCTTTCATTATTGGTTGGTTCGGAGGGTTTCTATCGTGCACTAGCCACATCTTGTGTACCCCAGAAATGTGCTTCGGTATGGTTACTTCATCTTTCTTCGTTTGATTCCTTCCAAATTATTGGATTGTGGGTTACACTCATGTTGGATTGATGTGGGATGCCTTAATGTATTCCTTCTAGCAGATCTTTTCCCATCGACTTCAACTCATTTATCTGGGAATAAGGTTTAGAGTCCTTTGGCAGTACCTTAGGATTTGCAGTCATTAGTGGAAGACTCCTTCGCTATCGATAGTGAGAATACATCAATGTCTCCTAATTGGTATATTCTCTCGAGTGTTTGACTTCAACTCATTTATTTTCACTTGTTAGATTGTATTGGGGTACCTTGACTCTCATCATCATTATTGGTGAGTTGTCTCGCATTTGTTAATAGTATACTTCAATGACTAGTAATCAAATGATTTTTCACATGGTTGACTTCAACTCATTTATTCCCATAGTGTAGAAATGTACCATGGTAGTCAGTGAAGACCTTGGGTTGCATCAGAATTTTTTGGTTCACTTGTCAATACCTCCAGTTTTCTGTCCATGACACCATCCACCTTATATGTTGCAGTTCATCACAACAACATTTTATATGTTGGCACCCGAGTTGCATGCAGTACCATCATTCCACTTTTTGTCTTGGTACTTTGAGGATCAGTTATGTGACATCAGTGATCAGATATCTCCTTCAGCATCGTTGATCAATTCTTTTATATGTGATGTTGTGGCATGGCCTTGATATGTACTTTTGTGGCTATGATCAGATGATCCACTATGTATTTCTCAGTTTCCTTTGTACTTGTAAACATATTGGATCCACTCTACACTTGATATGTAGAAGTGCTTCATTATATCTAAGCATGTGTATGCCTGCCTCAGACATGAGATTTATTTCTGATCTCTTCCATCGGTTTGGCAGGATGGAATTTGGTGATCTCCTCCCAAGTCCTTGCATGATTCTTTCGACACACTTAATACATTTTGGCCATCATGTTCCCCTTCTGACCTCATATATTAAGGGGCATTTGTTATAGCATCATTTAATGCCCTTGTATACTTGATGCTCTGAGTCATGGCCTTGGGCAATCCTTTCCCTCTAGACTTGGTCCTTTTACTAAAAAACATTATTTTAAAATCCATTGGCAACTCTTCCCTTCAAAAAGCACGTGCACACGTGGGTCTGGCTATACCCAAACTGCGTATATAATTTGAAATATTAAAAAAATATAAAATCCTTATTTTATGGGCAGGGTTTATGGGTTGCACCGGAAGCCCACCTGTTAGTGTCGGTATCTTCATCCCTCCATCAGTGATCAAATTTCTCTTTTTGCATGCATTTTAGGTGTCCCATCTGATCAGCTACATTCCATTAGGTCATGGATCAACTGATGGTAGTGGTTCATTGTCAATTTCCCTCATGTCATTTACCTACTGGCCTATTTTCACATGTTCAGGTCATTTACAGTCATTTTTTGTCATTACATTTGCAAAAATCATTTTTAGGATTTTAGGTCTCATTAGGTCTAGTGTCACCATGTGACTCAGCAGGCACATGAGGAGGTCTAATAAGTTCAAAAAATCAAAATTTCAATGATGATATGCTCAATAAGTGGTTTTTACCTCAAAACTCTGTTTTGAGGTAAAACAGAGTTTTTATTTCTATGTACAAAATTTTTATGTAATTTTAATATTTTCTATATGTAATAAGTTCAAAGCTACTACGCTTGCTCACCTTGCCAACTCCAGCCACTGCAGACAAAAAACAAGCATCAATGCATCAGTTTACCAAATGATTAAGAAAAGTCAATTTCAATGGAAAAATAGAGCTCAAGACCAAGAGTGACTTTGACATTAGAAAAGTGGGTTTGAGAATAAGTAAAAATTTAAAGTCATTCATATTTAAAGTGAAAGGAGTGCCATTTTTCATTTCATTGTGAAAAATACCCTTGGAGAGCAAAAATCGCGATTTGGAGCAAAGGAGACAAAAAAACCCTATTTTTCAAGCAACTTGGCCTGGCGCTGCGCATCAGAGGCAGTGCACTACACATCAGGTTGGCGCTGTGCATCAGAGGCAGTGCACTGTGCATCAGGCTAGCGCTGCGCATCAGAGGCTTTCCTGCAGTGTAAATTTGAACGAGCACTGTGCATCAGGAGGGCACTGCGCATTGGGCCCAGTGCACTGCGCATCAGCCCAGAACTTGCTAAATCACTCCAAATCATGCCATAACCCTCAAAATTGCTACATTTTCATGCTACAAGTAATTTAACATCATCCCAAAGCTAAATTTGAGGTCACACTTGTGTTCTTCATAAATCTTGCATGTGGAAAATGAAACCCTAGCTTGTCATCACTGTTTTCCATTTCATTGTGCAATTTTCATTCCATCATCACAAAAAACATTATTAAACCCTTTTCACTCTTTTATTACCCTAAAAACACTCCATTTATCCCATTTTCCCATATCCCACTCCCCTAAAACAATTAATTCCCTCACCAAACCTTAATCCCTCACTAAACCCTAATTTCCCAAAACTAATCCCTTCATTCCCCAATTCCATTTCCCAAGAGTAAAATCTCTTCATACTCATCACCATTGTCCTCCTTCATTACCATTTTTCACCATACCTTCATCACATCATCTTCCTAAGACAACACTAAGCATCATGGCAAGAAACAGTGACTCAAGCTATGAAGAAGAAACACAAAGTGACAGTTCAAGAGAAAGGAATGTACAGCCTAGGAGACCTCACAAGGGTGGGAAAATAATCAGAGAGGAGCCTATTAGCATTGTTGAACTTCTTTCTTGTCCCCTTGCCACCACTTGTTTCAGATACCAATCTTGCTTTGAGTTTTGTGAGATGGTTGAGAGGGTTAAGTATCATCATGAATTAGCTAGGCAATTTGTCATTAACATGGGGGACAATATGGTACAACTTGCTGACATCAATTTCACTTTTTCACCAGCCATTATTGAAGAAGCAACTAGGATGCCAGATGTGGGGGAAAGATATAACAAAAGATAGAATATCAGCAAACAGAACTATGAACCTTATATTAAAGCCAAATATCAGAGTAAATTGGGCAGGGTGTTTCCTTTTAAGTTTCTGGAGGACCGGTATGTTCCACTAATGAAAATCATCATTAAATACTTCACATGTGAGGGAAGGTTCTCTAGAATCTATGCCTATCATATCAGATTGCTTATGCATTTTACCAGGGTTAGAATGATGAGTATTCCATACTTAATTTGCAAAAAAATAGAGAGGATGACTGTGCTTGCCAAGAGAAAACCATACCCACAGCAGCTTAATAGCATTTATCACTTTGTTGTCATCAAGATTATTGTTGTGCATCAGCTCACTCAGTTGGGAGTGCCATGGGAAACCTTCATTGCCCATGAGATTTTCTAAGGGCCTCAAATTTTTGCAGAACCTCAAGAGGAAGGTGGACCTTCCAAGCAACAAAGAGAGCATGAAAGCAGAACTAAAGAGGCTCACATTCCTGTGTTTATAAATTATGAAAAGGGCATAAGAAGACTTTTTAGAGCTGCCAAACAAGTATTATCTCCACCAGGGGTGGAAGGGGTCTCGTTCTCTTCACCAGACAACAGGTAAATGTTATCTTCACCTGGGGTGAAAGGGGCTTTGCCTTCTTCTTCAGCAGAATAGGTACAGGACAGAGGAAAGCAACCATTGCACGTTGAAGGGTCTTTTCAAGACCAAGAAAGGGATTTTATTTTGGTTGAGGAAGAGGACACTAATTTGGGCTCCCAAAGCTCAAGACTTAAGGATGTGATTATCAAGGAGAAAGAAGCTGAGATCCAAGCCTTATCACTTGACCTTGAGAGGGCTAAATGGATCATTAATTACCTTGAGCAATAGAAAAAGCAATTGGAGGAGAAACAAACAATTATGGAGCTGCAAACCATAAGGGAAAATTGGCAAGTGACAAAAAGAACGAAAATCAAGCTGACTTCACTAGAGCAAGAAATAGAGGCTGACCGAGAATCATGGTTGGAGAGAGTGAATATCCAAATTGAGAAGCTTCTTGATAAGGATAATAAGGAGACGAACATGTTGCGCCACATGGCCTATCACTATTCGGCCTGGAACAAAATTTGCAAGACAAGGATAAGAAGCCTAAAAGCCAAGTTAAGGAGAGATTTAAAAGCCAAAAAGGAGCAAGATAAACTTAAAATCTCGGCTGAAGCTTCCTTGGCTCAACAAAGCAATTGATAAGCTTGCCTCTTGCCAACTTTTAAGCATTTTTGAGAAATTTTTGTCATTTCATAAATTTTAATTGCAAAAGACAGGAAATTTCCTCTGATAGGCAGGGCCACTAGCACTGCACATTGAGCTTGTTGGAAATTTTGCAAAATGGCTTGCATTTTTGGATTCCTCGTGAAAAATTACTAAAACCTAGAAAGTTTCATGAAGTTTGGAGGAGATCTGGGTCACCTAAAGGGAAAAAAACACCTCAAAAATGCCCTCTCTGCCACTTTTTGGACCCACAGGAAGTAGTCTTGGGAGAACTGATTTTTGAAGGGGCAAATAGACACCAAATCCAAAAATTCTAGTTGTCCTAGAAAGTAGACAGACAAAGCTTTCCAACAAGCCATCTTGGAGCTAATTTGGTGAAGGGTAAGGCCTTCAAACTTAGCTTGGAAGTGGCGATGCGCATCAGGCTAATGGCGCTATGCATCAGGGAAAATTTTGCCAATTTTGCTCAAAAACCCAGATTTTTGCCTAGTTTTCTACTAGCTTGACTTTTTCTTCTCTCATCATCAAATTCATGATGTAATATGATGCAAATTAATGTACTATGATGTAAAAATGATTAAAAATGACTTAAGGAGGTAGATACATCAGTTTTAGGTGGTTTTGAGCTGAATGAATCAGTTTCCATAGTTTTAGAGGCAAGCTGTTCCACTGCCTATTTTTTAGTTTCTATTTTAGATCTTGTTGAAACAGCTCCTTGACTCATGGATTCGACTCCTGATGGCTAGCACAGGTGGTTTGATGCCTATATCTTGTACTTTATAAGTCATTTGTGAAGGTTGGACTCTTGTGGATGCATTGAGCACTATTGTACATCACTTCTGCAGTTTGGCAAGGAAATAAAATAGGATTTTGGCAGCGAAGAAGCATTTGGACTGTGTAAATTTTTATTGAATATCATAATAAAGCAGTTTTTTCTCTTTAGGCATGGGATTCATCACGATGCTTAAATTTTCAGTATTTTTTTTTCTCCTGTAATTCATTTACACATTATGTTTTTCTCCTTTGTTTCAGCATTATCTAAGTGATATGTTAGGAATTCATCCATAATGATGCTCCTTTCATGATGATTTTGTTGTTAGCTCTAATGGTTGTCTCAGCAGAATTTATCCTTGGCTAGATGCTCTATTGAGCAACCTCGTGATTCTCTTTCATCTAAAGTTGCTGTTGGAGATCCATCCTTTGTTTGATACCTGCAGGGCAGCGGGCTTTCTCCCTTATACTTCTCACATTTACAATCTTCACTTGGCTAAACATGGCACTTAATTTGCCCCAGGTTTGTCGGCAGAAACTAACATTGATGCCATAATCCAAATCATCCTTTCTCTTGCTATTTTGACCCAAAAAAAAAATCAATCAAAAACCCTAGAGCTACTATACCTAGCCTAAAATCCATATTCATTTCAGTCATCTCAACTGAGATTGACAAGGAGAGAGCCCTCTCCCAACCTAGTAGGGCTAGCTACCAGGTTAAGCGTGGTTTGATGTTACCCTAGACTTGCCTTCCTTCAGCCTGAGGTAGATCTAGGCTCTAACACCACCTACAGGAGCCCGTGGCCTAATTGTATCCCAACTAAACCAACTATTTTGGGGTAATATAAATACACCTCATGGGAAGGCCTAAGGGAGTGTAAAATATAGGATATTGATATTATATCCATTTGGTCCCTGATCAAGTCTGATTTATCCCCATGCCTCCTACACTCCCAGCTATAAAAAATCCTTGTTTCCTCATAGAGATGTACATCTCCTTTATATGGCATCTATGTGTATGCATTTGAAAGAGGATTTTTGAGGCTTGGGCTAGATGAATCTAGAGGAAGGTTTATCTTGGAGTTGTGGTCGAATCAGGTTGTATTCTTCCACATTCTTTGCAGACATCAATAAAGAAGCTTTTTCTTGTTCCTAATGTGATTATATTTATGCTTTAACTCATGTTATGATCTCATGTTTTATATCTATATGCTTATATGATCTAACATTCATATCTTGAACATGCATTGAAATACTACTACTATATATGCTTTTCTGGAATGAGTTGCGGGTTTTGAAGCATTGGAGGAAGCAGAGGGTTGGACCCTGTGGGAACATCCTCAAATGTAGGACCTACGGGTACTATCTCTTCATTCCACTTTATTAGTTTAAGCATTAGGACTACTTGTTTCTTTGCTTCTTGTTGGTGTATGCCCTTCGATTTGTTGGGGTTCTCAACCCAGAGCCTAGTGTTTTTTATCCCATAACACAGGGTATGCCAATATGTGTCAAGGAGTGTCAAGGGAACAAAAGGAAGAGCCAAGCTAAAATGAAAGGAAATGAACACATAAGAGGGTTAATAAGTTGAGACTTTATCTTTTTCAAAAGGGGCATTCTAGGCACACTAATAATAGGTTTCAATACATGTTAAGTTCCAATGTGTGCTAAGTGCTAATGTATTCCAATGCATGCCGAGATGTTACAGGGCATGCTAGGGACTACAAGGCATGCCGACACATGCTAGGAGAGTGTTATACTTTGTTAGGGCATGCCAACATGTGCTTGGGCATCTTAGTAATGGTGATATTTTCTAGGTACAAAGATGTTCCAAAACATGTGAGGTGCCAAGGAATGTTAGTGTGTGCCAAAGCATGTTAAGGTGTGTTAGGACTGTTGAGGAGGTCTAGGTCTCCCTCATTAATAGAGTTGACAGAGCTTGATTATGTATTAAATAATATAGTTCCTACACACACTAGTGGAACTTTATCTAAAGGGAATTTGCTAGATAATAAACCTAATAGAGATGAATCATGTGTTGAATCATAGGAAAATTATATGCTCATTGATTAAGGGAAATGATACACACTAATTACTTCTTAACAAATTGACTGATTCTAATCACTCTGTCCTTGGACACATAATGAAAAGTACTACACAACATTGGTCTTAAATCGTTATCTTTTGACAAAAAATATAATAACATGCACATAGCGTCATAAAAGACACATTGGAATGATCAATGATGATGAACATTTTATGACCGTCACGAAAAGTAACAAAAAAAGAGCATTGGTGAGGGTAAATTAAAGATTGTCACTAGAAGTGTCACCAAAGAGAGAATTAGTGATGAGCATTTAATGACCCTCACTAAAAGTGTCATTGAAAATGGCTTTGGTGACAAACCTTAAAGGACCATCACTATATATGCTTACAACAATGTTTTTTTAAGGATTGTCACCATATGCTACATCCAGTTGGTCAGAGATTTTATTTGGTCATTACTAATACATACAAGTAACCCAATTCCTATGTTAGCAAAGGTTTGAAGAATTGAAAGATATATATAATTTGATCTTATTGCTTGTGGTTTCTTATATGTAGGTCCCTATGGTGGCTCCTAGCATTACTGCCATTTTCCAAATGCATTTTGCAATTCCAATGGTAGGGGCGGTTCTCAACAACATCAACACACATCTAGATGCTCAAACTATGGATTTTCGATTCAATCATTGTTTCGCCAAGATTGTGTTTGTGGACTAAAATACTAAAATGTTGCCACACAAGGCGCAATCGTGGAAAAATATGGATACGGTAAGAAGGCTATGAGCATAGGACATGTTATCACTCAGGTTGTTCCCAAAAGTTGTAAGAAAGGGAATACGGCCGAGGTAACCACAGACCAATCTTTTAGATACAGATTCTAGCCAATTTGCATCCAGAGAGCGCTCTCTCTTTATGATTTAACTTTGTTTTGATATGTATTAGGCTAGCTATGAAGTACAAGGGGTTTTGTTTTGAGTTTGGTTGCTGAGATGGAGATTCAATAGAACAAAGAGGTAAAAACTAAAGAGTTTTAGTCCATTGGGCATGATGGAGTCAAATAAGGATAGCTTCCTGGATTCGGTTTTTTTACTAAGGATGGCACCACAGAGCAAGGTGCTCAAATATGGAACAATTCATAAGCTGGAATCAGATGGAGTGGAGTCAATGGGTGAAGGGCAATTAAGAATCCTTCATCATGTTGACAGAGGGAAAATGGCTGATTACTGTTAAGGAGAAATTAAGAATTCCTTAGCAAATAGTCAGGATGAAAGAATCAGGGGAAACAGGAGCAATTAAGAATTCACACTTTATACTAATTCTGAAGAAAACATAGAAAATAACAAAGATTGAAGACAAGGTGCAGTTAAGCAAATTCTGAATTATTCTTTTTCTTTACTATTGAGATCATGAAACATAGGTGAAATAATAAACGTAGAAACTGTAAAACACAAGTTAGAAGGGACTTATTGATCCATAATATGATTCAAGAATTCTGTAACAGGTCCTCAACATCAATTTCTCATCCAGTAAGCTTGACAACAAATGGTTCCAATAGCCTTTTATTCCAAAAAGAATGTCAGTATTACAGTCAAAAACTATGAACGCCCATCAACCAACCCCAAATACTTCGTCTGGGGGGGTATTTATACAAAAACATCAAAATATATTATAAAATATCTTATAGAAATAATATCTGGTGATGACTAATGCCTTTTTACAAAAGATAGAGACAGATAGTCTCGAAAACAGAGGAACAATAAATTGATGCTATGTTGGCTATTCCATCTTTATGGGATGTACAGGAGGTAGCTGTTGTGAGTCGGTTCACAGCTGTTTTCCACTAGTAGTATGTGCTGGTTTTTGGGTCTTTGTCTGATATGCTTTAATCTTGATTAGACACTTTGACCCACTTGATCCTTGTTCACATCTTTTTACTTTATCACGGAAAAGATAGCCCGAAAACTCCGCTTTATCCAAGAGAAATTTACAAAATCCCCAACATGTCCTCCCACCATTGTTGCTCTGGCAATTTATGTCTCTGAAGTTTTCTCATGGTTTCATCAGCTTCCGTATATCTAACAAAATTAGGCTGGAGATGAAACAGATGTTTTACCTCATGTTCAATATAAAATAAATTCTCCAAATTATCATAGAGACTTTGGCCTAAGGGAAGTGCTTTTTCTCCTGAAGCACTTGTTGATGAATTAACCTGATCAACAGCATATGTGTTCAACTTATGTACATAATCTGTGTGTCTCATAAGCCTATCATTATTTCCTAAAGGACTTGGTAGCCCTTTATCCTGCAAAACTATAAATCTTTGGATGAAAGAATTTATTTCCCCTCGCATATCCTGGCATCTTTTTTCCAAATTCTGCATTAAAGTTTTCTTAGTTAGCACTCTTTTGATATCCAAAATGGTGCATGTTCTATCTGGGATGCCGAGCTATTCCAGCGGTTCTCTATTTCTATAATTCAAAAAATGAATGAGCCGGTTGGCTTGATCATGCATTTTTCCTAGTAAAGATCTTGCTTTTTGTATTTCTCCATGTGCTGCATTCACCAAGTCAATTTGCTCATAAATTGTCTAGACAGATGGCCAAACATTACTTAATGATTGAGTGATGTTGGTCCAAAGAATTCCTTTGATTTCTGCCAGAGGCTTATCCAGAGAGAGATCCTTTTCTAATGCTCTCACTTTGTTCTCTAATGTTTTGACCTCCCTTGTTTTCTTTGCCACATTCATCTTGGATTTATCATAATTCTTTTCCACCTTTGCCAATTTCTCCTTCACCAGTTTCAATTCTGACACCTGTAATTTTATTTCTTCCATGGCTCTTATCACTTTCTCTGTACTCATATTGGTACTATTGCCTGGTGCTACTGTTGTTGCTGATGTACCTGTGATGACCTCTACTGTTGATGCTAGGATAGTGGGAGGTAATGCTATGATAAGTGTGGAGGGGGCAGTAGTGATTGTAGGGATTTCTTCAGATGGCTGGGAGGTCGACTCTCCCTGCTTTTCCTTTAGCGCTTTCTCCAGTGCCTACTTAGTATCGGTTAATCTTTCGTTGAGTTTCATAAGCAGGTCCATCATATCGTCTTCGGACTTATACTGTACAACTTCTGCAGTCTGTGGGTGCATGGAAGGAGGCATTTTCAGCTATTTTCTTAGGGCAGCAGTGTCCTCTTCCTTTTTCTTCATCAGTGCCTTTATGCCTTTGGCATATTTGGGATCATGTCCCAGTTCAATGATAATTTCCTCCAAGGATTTGATCCTGTTGTCCTTTGCTAGAGAAGAAGCTTTCTCTAAATCTAACTGAGCAGAGGTATTATTCAAGGAGTTTTGTAATTTATGAGCTAACATAGCTTTATCAGCCAGTGTGGAGTATACCATCTCTCCAGTCTGTTTATGAAGCTCAATCTGGTCCATGGGATGAATATCCTTGGCTAAGACCTCCAGATTTGTCCTGATGTAGTCAGCTGCTGATTGTGGTTGTTGCACCTTGGGCTTAAAGTAACTCATTATCATCTTTCCTTCTTTTATGTCATATGCTGACATTAATCTTTGCTGGTTTGTGGGGGCCATCTTAAGATACTGGTTGTAAATTTGAAGCCTTAGTGGATCGTTCCTGGCCTTTATCTCAGTGAATGTCCTTTTGATGTCCGAGGCATGTTTTCTTTATGGCCTAGTGGATGAAACTTCCACACTTCGCTGCCTTTATAGCTCCTTCTTGTGTGAGCTAGTTGATGTCTTTATCACTGGGGAAGTCTGCTAATTGGTTACCCTCTCACCTCTTTGACTGTCAGTGGTTTCCTCAATAATTTCATCCTCTGATAAAGGATTCAATCTTTGCCTCTTTACACCCAGTTGTTCTGCAGGTCCACTGATAGGTGTGGGGTCTTCCTTGTCTCTCTTCTTGCTTCTTTCCTCATTTAGAGTAGTTTGTAATGCAGGGATTTCAAGTGCTATGGTTTGCGCTGGCGGAATTTCCCCCTGACTCTGTTCCTTTGACATTGTTGGTTGGTCTGCCATTATAGGATGCTCTATATCTACAACTTCTTTGCCCTTTGAAGTCCCTGTAACTGGTGTGCGGGTTTCTTGTACAGGGTGCTGAGAAGTTCCAGCGGAGGATGTACCAACTCCCATTTGTTGAGGAAGCTTGAAAGATACCTGTCCAAAAGAGTCCAGGTTAAGGGTTTTTTCTAAATCTTTCATAGCTTTTTCTATTTTTTCCTGCTCACTAATTTCTTCAATTAAGGTCCCTTCTACCCATTCATCCTGATTTGCATACTGTTCTATGTCTGAGATGCTATGATGAACATAAACTGACAGTCTGTTTCTTACTCTTTTGTCACTTATAAAGCTATTTGGGTCATATGGCACCCACCAAAATATTTTCTTCAATCTGAATTGTTCTCCTAAAATCTTGTCAGCTTCTTCCCAAACCTCTCTAGCATGGATGATATAAGGGCCTAACTGGTTTTTTATTCTCAGTTGAGCCTTTTTCTTTGCATTACAAAAGTGGGTTAAGTCTGAACAGATGAGCTGCCTGAAATACTCTAATGCAAATAACCTCATAGGCACATACCTAGGCAACTTGAATGGGCATAGTTCACATCCATATATTCTGACTTCAGTGTGATTTTGGTAGAGGTACCAGTCACCTATCCTATACTGTTTGGACAACTGTAAAATTTTCTTCATATCACCAGTAATTCTAGGAGGAGGAGCTCCTATCAACAGAGTGGAGTCTGGGTGCACAAATAAGTCAATGAATTCACTATAGGTATAAGGGGAGTCATAGTTATGGAAGACTAAGCTCCAAAAGATCACAAACCTCCTATTTTCCTTTAAGTCTAATTTTCTGATGGGAAATGGGAAACTGTCTGGGTGATAATATAACAGCAGATGGTATATGAAAGTTGTATATTTAAACACTCCTTCCGTTTCCAAATTCATGAATTGAGCATGGATTTTGTCAGCAATGAAAGCGGCATAGTCATACTTAACAGCAAGGGGCTATCCTGGAGTAAAGATAGATAACAGAACCAGGGTGATATCATCCACATATTCACTAGACCTAAATCCCAAGACCAAGGATATCATGTCAAGAATGATTTTTCCAGTCTCATTGAACAAGACATGCAAATAGGGAGAAGGGCCTTAGGGCTCGTAGTTTGGTTTGATGAACATGTGAGCAACATGGGTTATTTCTGAATTGGGCAATTGAACAGCCTTTTCAAGAAAAAATCCCATGGAAAGACGAGAAAGGGGATCAATGGAATGGAAATGTATCATCTCATTGATGGATTCAACAGTTATGTAAAAGAGGACAGTTTTGGAAGGAGACAAAATAGCTCTCTGAATAGGGTCATAATTGGCATAGAATTGGTGAATAATGTCAGGGAAAACATGGACTAAGGGAAGAAAGTACATGGGAAGGTTTGATTCCCATAGTCCAAAAATGTCAGAATTGCTTAGATGACTATCTCTGATTTAGCAAAAGGTACGAAGATGATTTCCATCACCAGATGGGTCTTTTATTTGGAAATGTTTGTCGGCCAAGGGTAGATGATTCAAGTATTTATGAGGTTTATTCATGGGCACGACGTTCAGAGCTATAGGGGCTTCCATGTTTGGTTCTTGTGTTTTCAAACTAGAATTTCGGGCTTCTATGGAAAAATGGGCAAAACAACTGTTTTGGGTGTCCTGGTATGGCAGCTACGGACTGATTTTACTTGAATTTGGCTCCTTTTGGGTAGAATTCACAGAGAAAAAATGAAATTACTAATTCGGGAAGTGAATTGGGGTAAATACCTATTTTTAAAGGCAAACCGTGTAATCCGCAGGTTGCAAGATGAGCTGCAAAGCAGGATGCTGGAGTTTTTTGGGTGGGTGGCGGACTGGACATGATTTGCAATCAACCGGACATATTTTGCATGAAAACAGTGCATAGAAAAAATGGATGAAAATGACATTTTATCATGGTTTTAATAAAATTTTGGCTTTGGCGGGGCTTTTTGGCGTTTATTGTGCGGCTGACGTCACGGCGATGTGACATTTTGTCGTGAAGCGGAGGGTGGTAAGCGGTTTCCCCCCGCACCACTTTTGGGGTTTGGCGGTTTCGGGCGGGGAGGTAGCGATCGCAGCAAGAGCTTGACGCGTGGCAAGGGTACGGGAGTAATACCGCCAATTCCCCGCGAGTTAAAGGTCGGATGGAAGGGGGGGCACGATATGAGCGTGGACCGTTGGATGAGCGGGCCCAGATCTGACGGCTGACGGGCGTCGGAGATGGCGGAGGGTTAAGGAGCGGGACTGATATATTTAAATAATGTCTTTTCATAATATCGGGGCAGGGTTGATTGGTACGGGGGCGATGGTTCGCTAATTAACCAGAGGTTATAGTCCCATATGGCATAAGGGGTTTGGGTTGTTAATAAATTTCAAAAAAATATATTAATCCCCGATAAACATAATGCTATAGTCATATTCGACCAGGGGGCGGGATATTAATACTTTGGGGTTTTATTGTATATTTACATTAATACGGGGAAGGGTATTCTTGCAAGGGAATTATATAAATAAAATTTAATATGGAAAATGACTGAAAGCGCCAAGTTTAATGTTAGGAAACTCAGGCTTAAAGGGGAAAAGAGGGGTTTTTATGTGATATTTGTACATTTTCCTAAGTAAAAGGGGTTTTACTTAGGCTTTTTATGAAATGAGATGAATGGAAGGAGTTGTTTGGTGATATTAAGCAGATCTTAATATCACTGGGGAAGTTAGTAAATGATTTCAGGGAAACATGAGGGGAGTTAGTCATGCCTCTGCCATAGTACCTGTGATAGAGGTAAGATTATCATTCTGAGAGACAAAATCAATCACAAGTCTCTTTCTGCAACATCAAAACTACCTACCCAGCCTACTGCACTTAACATTTTTTCTGCTTTCCTTTTGGGTGCATTTGGACTAGCAAACCCTTTTCAGCTTTTCTTTTCTTTACATGACAAGCCTATCTAAGTCTACACTTATTTCTTCCAAGGGCTCAGATTAAACTATTGAGCTCCTTTGCTTCTCTACCTATCTATTTATCTGCCAAGTTTAAACAGTTTGGACAGATTTCTATTCTCTATCTCTAAAACAGGAAATTCAAACATGAACTGGCCAAGATTAAGCTGTTTGGCCATTCATCAGTTGTGGAAAAAGGTTCAACAAGCTGTATATGATGCTTTATTTACTGAAAATGAAATAGTAGTGGCATTTGGACTTGCACACTTTCCTGGCCCTTTTATTTGGGCTTCATTTCTTTTCATTTTTTCTTTTGACCATTCATCTTTTCACCCTTTGATTTTTCTTTTAGGGTATACCCCCTTTACATTTTTTAATTTTTTGATTTTTTTCAAAATATGGAAAACCTTTGCAGTAGGGGAAGGATGAACATATCAGGGATTTTAACCAGTCAATCATGAAATATGAAACCTATTGGTATAGGAGCATAACACTAGCTCCACTTGGGGATGGCTTTCCCTGGTGGAAAGTCAAGAACAGCAGGTCAGATGGCCTTATGAACAACTCTTACTGTGCTCTCAAATATTCCTTTGTTGAAAGTAGAAAACTATACAAAAAGATTAAGTGCAACATACATACTTCTCTTGAGTAAAACAAAAGATGGTAAAATTCCTTCACTGTCTTTCAAAATTTTTTGCACTTTTCTCCTCATTCTTATTGCTGTAGAAAGCTGCAGAAACTAACCTTTCTTATGTACAAGTCAAAGTCAGGATATATCAACAAACTGGATCAAAATAGTGTTTCAACATCCGACCATTCACTGGCCCTTCTTCTGCTTCTGTACCATCCAGGCTTTTCAAAAAATAAGTATCGTTGCCTTGTGAAGCTTGGATAATAAAAGGTCCCTTCCATAGGAAGTCAAACTTCCCATGTTTTCCTTTGTCTTCTCTCCTGGAATCCCATTTTCAAACTTTGTCCCCTAGGTAGAAATCTTCTGCCTTGGTCCTCTTATAAAATATTTTCTTGAGCCTTTCTTGTAATACTTGGGCTCTTTGGTATACTTCTTCCCTATTCTGCTGCAAGTGGATGGTCTGATTAATTCTTCTCTAAATGTCATTTGGTTCCACCTGAGCTTATTGGAGTAATTTCATTATAGGAACCCCTAACGATGAAGGAAATACAGTCTCCATACCATAGACTAGCTCATAAGGACTAGTTCCAATAGATCTCTTGGTGGTTAATCTATCTGCCCATAGTGCATTAATAATTTTCTTATGCAAGTTCTTCTTGTTTTCTTCCAATACTTTCTTAATAATATTGATCATGCTTTTATTGGAGGACTCAGCCAGACCATTACCTTGAGGGTAATAGGCTGTGGAGTGGCCTAAGGTGATGTGGTACTTGTGACAGAAACTTATCATTTTCTTAGATTTGAAAGCAGCAGCATTCTCAGTTATGATCTTTTCAGGACAACCAAATTTAGACAAAATTTTGGTTTTTAAGAATTGTATGATCACTGAATCATTGGCTTGTCTGCAAGTGATAGCTTCTATCCATTTGGTAAAATAATCTGTAGCAGTCAGGATCCATTTATGTTGGCCAGAAGAGGGAGGATGGATTTCCCCAATGAAGTCTAAACCCCATTGTTGAAATGGTCTTTCAGTGGAAATTGGTCTCAAGGGTAAGGGTAGAAGTTTCCTCTTGCCTTCAAAAATTTGGCATTTGTGACAAGCAGTAACAAACTTTTTGACATCAGCAAACAAGGTTGGCCAGTAAAATCCAGCCCTTAGGATTTTGTCTGTAGTTGATTTCCAGTAAAGATGTCCACCGCAGTCCCCTGCATGAAATTCTTTGAGTACCTTATCATCTTCATCTTTTATTAGACAATTTAATAGAACACCTTCATGATTTTTCCAAAAAAGAGCACCATCTAAAACACAAAACTTTAAAGCTTTCATTTTTAAGAACCTTTTCTTTGTTCTGGATAACCTTGGAGGAGCTTGCAGGTTTAATAATACATAACATATATCAGCATACCAAGGTGATTCTAGGAAGGCCAGGCTGATTTGTGGAGTCGCCGTCTCCTATTTATTATCCAGTTCATTGATGTACAGGGTTTGAAAGTTTGTTTCAGTCATGAGTTTAGCCAATCCGTGTCCTTTTATAAGCTTTTTAGGTTTTATTTCAATATCATACTCTAATATAGTAGCAATCCATTTGCCTCTCTTGCCTTCAATCCCCTCTTGAGTCAGGATATCTTTGACAACAGTGCTTGGAACATAAGCTATTACATAGGAGTATAATATGTAGACTCTGAAGTCTTTGATAGCTTTCACAAGTGCATAAGCTTGTTTTTCCATGATTGGGTATTTCAGTGGTGCATCTCTAAGGGATTTACTAAAAAAGGCTATGGGTTTTTCACATCCTTGATCATCTTTTTGTAGTAAAACAGTAACAATGATGTGTTCTGATGCAAATGAAAATACTATGAAGTCCCTATCAAATTTTGGATTTGTAAGGACTGGTGTTCTGGTCAAATCTATTTTGATTTTTTCAAATGCTTGTTTAGCTTTTAATGCCCATTTAACCTTGGAATCCTTTTTCAACATGTTGTTCAGCAATCTGATTAATTCAGCCAAATTGGGTATGAATCTTCTTAAAAATTTGATTTTCCCTAAGAAAGCTTGAAGTTCTTTGATATTTTTGGGGTGGGGTATTTGTAAAATGGCTTCTATTCTGTCAGGATCAATTTTGATGCCATCTTTGGAGATTATGTGGCTAACAGTTTGCCTTCCTCCAAACCAAATAACGACTTCTTAGGGTTTAATGAAATACCATACTTTCTGCATGTTAAAAACACTTGTCTCAGATGATCTAAATGCTGCTGATCTGATTTCAAAAACACAGTAAGATCATCTAGGTATATGACTAGAAAATTATGAATTTGTTTTGCAAAAGCAATGTCCATTGCTCGTTGGAAGGTTGCCCCTACATTATTAAGTCCAAACGGAATTTTGACATATTTGAAAGTTCCCCATGGCGTTGTAAAAGCAGTCTTTTCCTGGTCATCATGATGGACTTGAATCTGGTTAAAGCCTGAGAAACCATCCAAAAGTGAAATCCTAGAGGCACCTACTACCCTTTGTAAAATGTGGTCCATCTTAGGTAACGGGTAGTGATCTTTCAAAGAAACCTTATTTACATTCATTAAATCAACACACAATCTGATTTCTCCTGTTTTCTTCCTAGTGGGTACTAAATTAGACACCCACTCTCAAAACCTGATAGGTGCAATTATCCCAGCTTCATACATTCTTTTGATTTCTTTTTCAATTAAGGGGAGTAGTACAGGGTTGACTCTTCTGAGCTTTTTCTTGAATGGCTTTTTATTTTCTTTAAGGGGTATTGTATGTTGAATAACAGAGGTGTCATAAGATTTTAAATCCTCATAGCTCCAAGCAAAAACATCTTGGAATTCTTTGAGGAGTTCAACATATTTGAGCTTTTGATCAGGAGGCAAAGTTTTGGACAATTTTATCATTTTTGGATTTTGTTCAGTTCCTATGTTACAGTCTTCAATGTCTGCTTTTGGAGGTTGCATCTTGGGTTTCTTTGGGATATCATTAGAATCAAAGAAATCTTCCAAAGGAGTTAATCCTGTGGGTAAATAATTGACTTTTAAATTAATAACTTCAGATTCTCCTCCAATCACTTCACCGAAGTCTACTTCTTTAAGATATTGCAATTTTTTATTGGTAAATTTCGTTGGGTGCAGTATTTGAGTTGCATTTTCTGCTGAAATGACTGTTTCAATTTTATCCATTTGATCCACCTCAGAAACAGTGTCCATGTCTATATAAGAGCTAGAAAATTCTTCTGCAAGGGTCAAGAAATTGTTAATCTGAATATCATTGTCAAACACTTGCCAGTTCTTTACATTGTCTGGTATGGTTGGCTTGTGTCTAATCTCAGTTGTAAACTGATGATTAGGTTCAAATGGCAGTTTACAAGTGCTGGCAAATGTTGCCAAACTGTGAGCATGCAAATTATGTTTCCTTGGAATTTTGGCAAGCTGTGTTTCCAGAAATGTATTGAGGATATCAATCGCTGCTCCTCTGTAAGATCTTAATCTAGGATCATTTGTGAGAAAGTTGCCTTTTATCTGTTGAATGACTAAATCAGAGTCTCCCAAAATTGATACCCTAACTGCCCCTAAACTTTTGATCAATTTAAGTCCCAGCAGCAGGGCTTCATATTCAGCCATATTATTGGTGCATCTAAAGTTCAATCTGTAAGCATGCCCTTTAGCATGATCATTTTCTAGATTATGTACCCAAATCCCTACTCCTGCCCCTAATCTATTAACTAAACCATCAAATTCTAAGTACCAAAGGATCTCATGTTCGTAGTTAGTATTAGGAGTCTCAGAAATTTGTTTACTAGGGAAATCTGGCTTTTGAGTTTCATCTTGTTTCTCTCTAATGTCTGATATATCATTGTTCATAGAAATTTGTTGAATTTGCAGATTAGACTTTTGGTCTATAATTTTTTCTTGTTCAAGTGCTAAAACCTTGATATCAGTTGGAGGATCATTTTCAGCATTGTAGAGGATAAAAGAGTCCATGTTAGAGTGCATGGAATAGATGGGAAAATTCTGGGGTTTCTCCTGACTACTTACCACATATTTCATTAGAGTTTCTCAATACAATCTCTTTGGCTGACCAAATACTGAAATGGTAGCATAGGACATGTCCAGTTGTAAAGATCCTTAGAGCTTTGCACCCTAAGATCTAGACAACAACATGCCATATTTTGGTGGAATATCAGCTACCACTGCGTCCATTAAAATGGTCTTGGCAGGGCATTGAACTAATGATACACATAAATCTTTGATCAATCCCAGACATCTGACCTGGCTTGAATCAAAAGAGAATAAGTCTTTGTATGGCCTGGTGATATCTAGGTCGAACTTCTCCATTACAAACTTCGGCATTAGGTTGTGAGAAGCACTAGAATCAAACATGGAATTATGAAGTATTTTATCATGAATGTTAAGACTTACATAGAAAGGAGGGACCCCTCCATCTATTGACATTCCATTTACCTCAGGGCCAAAAATTAATTCATGTTGATCATCAAGGACATTTATTGAATCTTTGTTCTCTGAAATTTGGAGTGATCTGCTAATTTGATCTTTGTAGACCTCATGCTTAGCCAATTCTGACAATGGAATGGCTATTTTTAATTTGCCTATTTCAGTCTCAAGATTGAAAGGTTTTTCAGTTTGAATTTTTTCATTTCGGACTGTGAGATTCTCTTTTTCTGCTGTATTTTCTGTGTCTTTCTCTTTTTCAGGAGTTGTGTCATGGGCTGAAGTTGGTTCTAAATCAATTTCTGGAGGTCCTTCTACGTTTCCTTTGGGAGGAGTGGAAGTGGAAGGTTGTTTGTTAGGTTGTTGATTGTCTGATACATCTTCAACTATTGGATTATTTGGGTTAGGACCTGTTCTAGGAAGGGCTTGTACAGGAGGGTTCTTGATCTTAGCCTTGTTAGATTGCTTGGCATCTTTCTGTTTAATGGTTTCAGGGACATCTATTCTTCTGCTCCTTAGATTGTATTGCTTATGGAATTCATAAATAGCTGTATCATATCCCTCCCTAAAATCAAATGATTCGCCTGATTGAGTTTGAAATTGATTAAGAGTGTGAGCTTCTTGGTCATCTTGGGTCAAGAAAATTTGTTGTTCACTGTTGAGACCCATTAAGTTGATTTGAGTGTCTTCTGTTGGTTCACTTGAAGTTGAAGCTTCAGCATAATTTTCCTAGAATGGGGGCCTAATGTTTTGGTCAGGATCGGCCTTTCCAGTATTAGGGTTCAAGTTTTTTCTGAAATTTGGATTTCTCCCAGTGTTTCTTGGTTGACCATCCCAAGAGGATTTCCTCTCAATTGTTTCTACTCTATCACCCAGTCTATCCATACCTTTGATAATAGCATCTTATTTCTTTTCAAATCCAGAAGGTTCTTCTTTAAAAGGTGTCCTCCTTTCAGCTCTAGCTCGAGCTCGTTTAGAAATCAGGTTGGCCTCAACACTGACATCTATACTCTGCATGTCTTCTAAGCTTTGAGGAGCTCTTTCTCTAAGCTGGTATGCCATATCAGAGTCAAATGCATTAGGGAATTTGATCGAGGCCAAATCTGGAGGAGTTATGAGATTCTGAGGAATAGCATTGTATACATTGTTAAATCTGGTACAGTAATCTTGAACAGTTTCTTGTGGGCCTCTTTTCAAGTTTTCATATTCTAATAAAATGTGGAGATGATCTTTCTTCTTTTCCCATCTATTCAAGAATGTATGATAAAGGGCTTCTGGGTCAGCGATAGTGTTTGTAGGGAGTGCCCTAAACCAGGTTCTGACATCTCTAGTTAAACTTTGAATAAAGACTTTCATTCTCACATCATCAGTGTCAATCTCATAGTTTTCAAAATAGTCGGTCATTTTCTTAGTGTGTTGTTGAGCTGTGTAAGTGCTGGTACCATCAAAATAGGTGATTTTGCTTTGATAATCCTGAGGCATAGCCCCTGGATTTGCAGGTAAATTCAGGGAAGCATATCGGTTTGCCATGTTTGCAGAGATAAGTGTAACAGCTGGAAGAACAAGGATAACAGTGGAAATGTATGCTGTGGATGGAGGAGTGCGAAGGATGGTTTGGGGTGTTGATGGTGAAGTAGGAGAAGCTGCAGAAATGATAGAAAGGGTTGGTGTTTTTCCAGGAGTAAGCTCAGATTGGATAGGGTTTTGCTGATGTGTGTCAAGGTGTGAACTAGCAGAATGTTCTTGGCTCTCTTGGCTTCTAAGGATCCTGGAAATCCGATTAGGGTTTTCAAACACAGGTGGGGGATTTGGATCAGGATTTGATCTAGTGTAACAGATCTTTTTCTTTGGAGCTAGATTCTGAGTATGTTTTGGTTTTTCTTGGAATATTTATAGCAGTACAACTTTAACAGTATCTTGTAGGAAGTTTTAAATATGGAAGGTTTGAATTTTCCTAAAGATTTATTAAAACAGAGGAACTGATCAAGTATTTGGAACTAGATGTTCAAAAATTAAGCTAGAAAGGAGATAGACTGAAGCAACATTTATTTACTCCTGCAATTGCATAGCAAAAGAAGTTTCAAAGGCTACCTAGCTAACTTCAGGCTCCATCTGTAGCTTATGAAATAAACAGCAGTAACAAACAATTATTTAGGTCCCTAGCGGAGTCTCCAATGATGTTATCACTCAAGTTGTTCCCAAAAGTTGTAAGAAAGGGAATACGGCCAAGGTAGCCACAGACCAATCTTTTAGATACATATTTTAGCCAATCTGCATCCAGAGAGGGCTCTCTCTTTATGATTTAACTTTGTTTTGATATGTATTAGGCTAGCTATGAAGTACAAGGGGTTTTGTTTTGAGTTTGGTTGGAGAGATGGAGATTCAATAGAACAGTGAGGTAAAAACTGAAGAGTTTCAGTCCATTGGGCATGATGGAGTCAAAGAAGGATAGCTTCCTAGATTCTATTTTTTGACTAAGGATGGCACCACAGAGCAAGGTGCTCAAATATGGAACAATTCATAAGCTGGAATCAGATGGAGTGGAGTCAATGGGTGAAGGGCAATTAAGAATCCTTCATCATGTTGACAGAGGGAAAATGGCTGATTATTGTTAAGGAGCAATTAAGAATTCCTTAGCAAATAGTCAAGATGAAAGAATCAAGGGAAACATGAGCAATTAAGAATTCACTGTTTATACTAATTTTGAAGAAAACATAGAAAATAACAAAGATTGAAGACAAAGTGCAGTTAAGAAAATTCTAAATTATTCTTTTTCTTTACTATTGAGATCATGAAACATAGGTGAAATAATAAACGTAGAAACTGTAAAACACAAGTTAAAAGGGACTTATTGATCCATAATATGATTCAAGAATTCTGTAGTAGATCCTTAGCATCAATTTTTCATCGAGTAAGCTTGACAACGAATGGTTCCGACAGCCTTTTATTCCAAAAAAAATGTCAATATTACAGTCAAAAACTATGAACGCCCATCAACCAACCCCAAATACTTCGTCGGGAGGGTATTTATACAAAAAAATCAAAATATCTTACAAAATATCTTATAGAAATAATATCTAGTGATGACTAATGCCTTTTTACAAAAGATAGAGACAGACAATCTCGAAAACGGAGGAACAATAAATTGATGAAATAAATTGATGCTATGATGGCTGTTCCATCTTTATGGGATGTACAGGAGGTAGGTGCTGCGAGTCGGTTCACAGTTGTTTTCCACCGGTACTCTATGCTGGTTTCTACATCTTTGTCTGATATGCTTTAATCCTGATCAGATGCTTTGACCCCCTTGATCTTTGTTCACATTTTTTTACTTTATCACGGAAAAGATAGCCCGAAAACTCTGCTTTATCCAAGAGAAATTTACAAAATCCCCAACATGTCCTCCCACCATTGTTGCTCGGGCAATTTATGTCTCTAAAGTTTCCTCAGGGTTTCATCAACTTCCGTATATCTAACAAAATTAGGCTGGAGATGAAACAAATGTTTTACCTCATGTTCAATATAAAATAAATTCTCCAAATTCTCATAGAGACTTTGGCCTGAGGGAAGTGCTTTTTCTCCTTAAGCACTTGTTGATGAATTAACCTGATCAACAACATATGTGTTCAACTTATGTACATAATCTGTGTGTCTCATAAGCCTATCATTATTTCCTAAAAGACTTGGCAGCCCTTTATCCTGCAAAACTGTAAATCTCTGCATGAAAGAATTTATTTCCACTTGCATATCCTGGCATCTTTTTTGCAAATTCTGCATTAAATTTTTCTTAGTTAGCACTCTTTTGATATCCAAAATGGTTCCTGTTCTATCTGGGATGCCGAGCTGTTCCAGCTGTTCTGTTTCTATAATTCAAAAAATGAATGAGTCGGTTGGCTTGATCAGGAATTTGTCCTAGTAAAGCTCTTGCTTTTTGTATTTCTCCATGTGCTACATTCACCAAGTCAATTTGCTCATAAATTGCCTGGATAGATGGCCAAACATTACTTAATGATTGAGTGATGTTGGTCCAAAGAATTCCTTTGATTTCTGCCAGAGGCTTATCCAGAGAGAGATCCTTTTCTAATGCTCTCACTTTGTTCTCTAATGTTTTGACCTCCCTTGTTTTCTCTGCCACATTCATCTTGGATTTATCATAATTCTTTTCCACCTTTTCCAATTGCTCCTTCACCAGTTTCAATTCTGACACCTGTAGTTTTAATTCTTCCATAGCTCTTATCAGTTCCTCTGTACTCATATTGGTACTGCTGCCTGGTGTTGCTGCTGTTGCTGATGTACCTGTGATGACCTCTGCTGTTGATGCCAGGACAGTGGGAGGCAATGTTGTTATAAGTGTGGAGGGGGTAGTAGTGACTGCAGGGATTTCTTTAGGTGGCTGGGAGGTCGACTCTCCCTGCTTTTCCTTTAGCGCTTTTTCCAGTGCCTACTCAGTATCGGTTAATCTTTCATTGAGTTTCATAAGCAGGTCCATCATATCCTCTTCAGATTTCTGTTGTACAACTTCTGCAGTCTGTGGGTGCATGGAAGGAGGCAGTTTCAGTTGTTTTCTTAGGGCAGCAATGTCCTCTTCCTTTTTCTTCATCAGTGCCTTTATGCCTTTGGCATCTTTGGGATCATGTCCCAGTTCAATGATAATTTCCTCCAAGGATTTGATCTTGTTGTCCTTTGCTAGAGAAGAAGCTTTCTCTAAATCTAACTGAGTAGAGGTATTATTCAAGGAGTTTTGTAATTTATGAGCTAACATAGCTTTATCAGCCAGTGTGGAGTATACCATCTCTCTAGTCTGTTTATGAAGCTCAATTTGGTCCATGGGATGAATATCCTTGGCTAAGACCTCCAGATTTGTCTTGATGTAGTCAGCTGCTGATTGTGGTTGTTGCACCTTGGGCTTAAAGTAACTCATTATCATCTTTCCTTCTTTTATGTCATATGCTGACATTAATCTTTGCTGGTTTGTGGGGGCCATCTTAAGATACTGGTTGTAAATTTGAAGCCTTAGTGGATCGTTCCTAGCCTTTATCTCAGTGAATGTCCTTTTGATGTCCGAGGCCTGTTTGCTTTGTGGCCTAGTGGATGAAACTTCCACACTCTGATACCTTTCTAGCTCCTGCTTGTGTGAGCTAGTTGATGTCTCTATCACTAGGGAAGTCTACTGATTGGTTACCCTGTCACCTCTTAGACTATCAATGGTTTCCTCAATAATTTCATCCTCTGATAGAGGATTCAATCTTTGCGTCTTTGCACCTGACTATGCTGTAGGTCCACTGATAGGTGTGGGGTCTTCCCTATCTCTCTTCTTGCTTCTTTCCTCATTTAGAGGAGTTTGTAATGCAGGGATTTCTGGTGCTATGGTTTGGGCTGGCGGAATTTCCCCCTGACTCTGTTCCTTTGACATTGCTGGCTGGTCTGCCATTATAGGATGCTCTGTATCTACAACTTCTTTGCCCTTTGAAGTCCCTGTAACTGGTGTGCTAGTTTCTTGTATAGGCTGCTGAGAAGTTCCAGTGGAGGATGTACCAACTCCCGTTTTCTGAGGCAACTTGAAAGATACCTGTCCAAAAGAGTCCAGGTCAAGGGTTTTTTTCTAAATCTTTCATAGCTTTTTCCATTTTTTCTTGCTCACTAATTTCTTCAATTAAGGTCCCTTCTACCCATTCATCCTGATTTGCATACTGTTCTATTTCTGAGATGTTATGATGAACATAAGCTGACAGACTGTTTCTTACTCTTCTGTCACTTATAAAAGTATTTGGGTCATATGGCACCCACCAAAAGCTTTTCTTCAATCTGAATTGTTCTCCTAAAATATTGTCAGCTTCTTCCCAGGCCTCTCTAGCATGGATGATATAAGGGCCTAATTGGTTTTTTAATCTCAGCTGAGCCTTTTTCTTTGCATTACAAACATGGGTTAAGTCTAAACAGATAAGCTGCCTGAAATACTCTAATGCAAATAACCTCATAGGCACATACCTAGGCAACTTGAATGGGCATAGTTCACATCCATATATTCTGACTTCAGTGTGATTTTGGTAGAGGTACAGTCACCTATCCTCTACTTTTTAGACAACTGTAAAATTTGCTTCATATCACCAGTAATTCTAGGAGGAGGAGCTCCTATCAACAGAGTGGAGGCTGGGTGCACAAATAAGTCAATGAATTCACTGTAGGTATAAGGGGAGTCATAGTTATGGAAGACTGAGCTCCAAAAGATCACAGACCTCCTATTTCCCTTTGAGTCTAATTTTCTGATGGGAAATGGGAAACTGTCTGGGTGATAATATAACAGCAGATGGTATATGAAAGTTGTATATTTAAACACTCCTTCCCTTTCCAAATTCATGAATTGAGCATGGATTTTGTCAGCAATGAAAGAGGCATAGTCATACTTAACAGCAGGGGGCTGTCCTGGAGTAAAGATAGATAACAGAACCAGGGTGATATCATCCACATATTCACTAGACCTAAATCCCAAGACCAAGGATATCATGTCAAGAATGATTTTTCCAGTCTCATTGAACCAGACATGCAAATAGGGAGGAGGGCCTTGGGGCTGGCAGTTTGGTTTCATGAACATCTGAGCAACATGAGTTATTTCCGAATTGGGCAATTGAGCAATATTTTCAAGCAAAAATCCCATGGAAAGACGAGCAAGGGGCTCAGTGGAATGGAAATGTATCATCTCATTGATGGATTCAGTAGTTATGTAAAAAAGGATAGTTTTGGAAGGAGACAAAAAAACTCTCTGAACAAGGTCATAATTGGCACAGCATTGGTGAATAATGTCAAGGAAAACATGGACTGAGGGAAGAAAGTACATGGGAAGGTTTGATTCCCATAGTCCAAAAATATCAAAATTGCCTAAATGACTATCTCTGATTTGGAAAAAGGTACGAAGATGATTTCCGTCACCAGATGGGTCTTTTATTTGGAAGTCTTTGTCGGCCAAGGGTAGATGATTCAAGTCTTTATGAGGAGCGTTCATGGGTGCGAAGTTCAATGCTATAGGAGCTTCCATGTTTGGTTCTTGTGTTTTCAAACCGGAATTTTGGGCTTCTATGGGAAAATGGGCAAAACGGTTGTTTTGGGTGTCCTGGTATGGCAGCTATGGACTAATTTTACTTGAATTTGGCTCTTTTTTGGTAGAATTCACAGAGAAAAAATGAAATTACTGATTCGGGAAGTGAATTGGGGTAAATACCTGTGTTTAAAGGCGAACCGTGTAATCCGCAGGTTTCAAGATGAGTTACAGAGCAGGATGCTAAAGTTTTTTGGGTGGGTGGCATATTGGACGTGATCTGAAATCAACCAGACGTATTTTGCATGAAAACAGTGCACAGAAAAAATGGACGAAATGACATTTTATCGTGGTTTTAATAAAATTTTGGCTTTGGCGGGGCTTTTTGGCATTTTTGGCTTTGGCGGGGCTTTTTGGCATTTATTGTGCAGCTAACGTCACGACGATGTGACATTTTGTCATGAAGCGGAGGGTGGTAAGTGGTTTTCCCCACACCACTTTTGGGGTTTGGTAGTTTCGGGGAGGGAGGTAGCAATCACAACAAGAGCTTGACGCGTGGCAAGGGTATGGGAGTAATACCGCCGATTCCTCGCAAGTTAAAGTTCAGCTGGAAGGTGGGGCATGGCATGAGCCTGGACCATTGGATGAGCGGGCTCAGATCTGACGACTGACAGGCGTCAGAGATGGCGGAGGGTTAAGGAGCAGGCCCGATATATTTAAATAATGGTTTTTCATAATATCGGGGCGGGTTTGATTGGTACGGGGGCGATGGTTCGCTAATTAACCAGATGTCAATTAGTCCCATATGGTGTGCAGGGTTTGGGTTGTTAATAAATTTCAAAAAAATCTATTAATCCCCGATAAACATAATGCTATAGTCGTATTCGACCAGGGGGCAGGATATTAATACTTTGGGGTTTTATTTTATATTTACATTAATACGGGGAAGGGTATTCTTGCAAGGGAATTATATAGATAAAAGTTAATATGGAAAATGACTGAAAGCGCCAAGTTTAATGTTAGGAAACTCAGGCTTAAAGGGGAAAAGCGAGGTTTTTATGTGACATTTGTACATTTTTCTAAGTAAAAGGGTTTTACTTAGGCTTTTTTATGAAATGAGATGAATGGAAGGAGTTGTTTGGTGATATTAAGCAGATCTTAATATCACTAGGGAAGTTAGTAAATGATTTCAGGGAAACATGAGGGGAGAACAATGTAAACTTTGAAACGGGCACTGTAAACTCAAAAAAGAACTCTGGCCAACAAATCCTGAAAAAACATCAAAAACAGGGCTAAAAATGAAAAGTGTATACTGGAATGATGATTTTATTTTTTAGGGGTCAATTTTGAACATGTTTTAAAAATGGCAGTGACTACGAAATTTATATGAAATTTTCGTGCAAAATATAGCTTCAAAACGAAAAAGTGATGATACTGGAACAATGATTTTTTTTTTTAGGGTCAATTTTCAAACTTTTTAAAAAATGCTAGTAAAACCAAATTTTTATGTGCCAAACAAAGTTGTTTATGAGGAAAAAAACACATTAATGTTTTTGGTAGAATATCATTTTTCTTTCCTAAGTATAAATTCAACATGTTTTCAACCATTACATGCCATGGTTATTACACCTAAACATAGATGGACAAATTTACCATATCACATCAAGCACATTTTCCTGATTATCCTTATTTTAATTTTGAGCATGACAAATTCATAGGAGGCCAGGATTTCGCTAAAAAGAGGAACTGGAGTCAGATTACAGTGAATCTCCTCTAATGACCCTCGCTAAACTGATCACCCTCTCCATAAAATATGTTCACAAAAAATTCACAAGGAATCCCAAAAGCAAGTTTCATTTGTTCTAAAGCAACTCAGTTACACCTCAAGAACCTTATTACTCCCTCATAAATGTGTTCCGGAGAAATGAAGGTAGGATAACTTCATTTGCTATCAATAAATCCCAAACCTAGATGCCAGAGGATTTTCTCTCAAGAATGAAATAATTGGAAAAAACAAGCAAGTTCCCAGAAGATAACTCTAGTGTCAATCACAATCCTAATAATGTATCATCAGTGAAATCATACCCCACATGTAGGGAGAATACGATGAGCTACCTACGACCACTTAATTTACTTTGATTAGAGTATCTAAGGCCATAATAATAATCTATTTTAATTTATTTCCAAACCTTTAAAGGAAGGTCACTGTCACTGTCATCTTATGAACCACAATAATAACTTTGATGGCGTTTTAAATATAGTTACATGGTATTTTGTGTTTGTCTTATTTTGTTGCAGGTGACTCATGAGGAGCACATGGACGCTAATACCACAATGGGAAACACAACCAAAATGAGCAAACTAAGTTTGGACCTCCGCTAACATCAATTACCATTGAGAAACAATTAAATTTATCAAATTCACTAAGAATATCTTAACAACAACGTAAAAACATCTCCCTTGGCAACAATTCTAAAAAGTCAATTAGGTCAAGAATTTACACCCAATATAAGGAGACACCCCTATTAGTATGGTTATTCAGTGAGTTGCTTCCCCCACTATTATCAATTAGATGTTACCCATCCTCATATCTAAATAAAAGAAAAGGGAGAAATAAAATAAATGAAAAGCACCCCAATGGGGGAAGTAACGAGGGATATAAAAGCCTTTTATGGGGCTATGAACATCTAGTTGGTAGTAAATCCTTATTATTTCATTGTGGTGATTACATTGTAGACATAGAAACTCATTAATATTGGAAGAATACTTTTAGAAATCCTTGAGTCATATTTAAGGAGTTAATAATAACGCTAATGACTTCACAACATACCCTATTACAAACTATCTTATATCCGACATTTAGTCATTAATTTGATTATTTTCTTATTATTCAGTTATATAATTATATCATATCATGTTTGATCCTAAATCAAATATTTATCAGAGTGAGGAAAATCGATCAGTAAAATATATATTACTTAGTTTTTTAAATTGACGACAGGATTATCCATTAATTCAATGTAAAAGATATATTACTTAGTTTTTAAAATTGACTTCCACTTAATAGTCATTCGCAGTTTCCGTAAAGAAAAACTTGGCGGAAGTACCTACAACAAGTGGTGAATTGTGAGAAGAATATGTACAAGATCTGTGGGAGTCTTATCTTGCTGAACGGACACACTGTAAGATGTATCACACCTCATCTCTTTTCTCATTGATCGTCATTGTCAGTATTAACATGAAAACAACATACAAACAATTATATCCACAAACAATCAAACGGTCAGCCACATACTGCCATGTCATTTCCCGAATATTATTACTGTGATACCATTTCTGCCTCAATTTTAAAGGCACACACTACAAAATATCCACCTTAGTGACCCTTTCCCACAGATCTTTCGCAGTGCTCGGATTTTTCCGCACAACAGTACCAAATCTAAGATAAGTTAAGGACAAGGCAGCATGTAGAGTATGAAAAATATGGGATTTATAAAGTGAAGGAACTTGCTACTAAGTACCCACCGGATTATGGGAAATATCTTTTCCTCCAAAAATATTAGAAGATTGAAAGTGAACCTCATGTCAATTCAGAAGTGATAGTTTTTATATTATTTATTTGATAGAGACTAAGGTTATAGGTGATTGGTAGATTATTATTTATGGGATAATTTATCTATTAAATATAAATATTTAAAATTTGGAAGATGGTAAATCGTTTTTGTGATAATTTAGTTGGAGGATGTTTTTTAAAATTGTTTTGACTTTGTCAGGAGTTTAATATTTTAGTTTGAAAATCAAAAACATGCCATAAAAGTAAAAGCCTGTAGGTTACCACCATTGATAAATAATTGTAGATAACATGATTTTCATTGTGATAAATAATAGTAGGTAACATGATTTTCATCGAATATAATAATAATGAGTTAATTATATTAATGAAACTTCAATTAATAATTTGGCTCCAGAGTAGATGGAGGACACCGATTTTTTGGACTTTGAAATGGAGGACTTGACCCCCCCCAAGGCTCTGCACAAGGCTCCGGACCGAAAAAAAAGTGCAATTCTCATTGGTTTGGATGAGCTTCTTCATTACCATTATCAAGAGAAGATTAAAATTGTTGAAAGAGAGTCGAAAAAAGCAAGGATGTACTCATCTAATAGCTCAGATGAGGAGGATGATAAACGAGGAAAGAAGAAAGAGGAGCAAGTGTCTGAATTTGTTAGTGAGTGTGAAAGGGAGGTGCATAATATTGCTGCAACAGTTGAGGTTGCATCATGGGGTGAAAGAATATTTGGTTCTCAGAAATCCTCTCCAAAAATGGTTGTTCCAACAGTTGATGTGTGTCCCCTACTGCAAAAACTTTCAGAAAATAGCGAGCTCAGATTAATGATAGGCTTGAGTGCTGAAAATGGAGAGTCTTTCATGGTAGAGCTTTAAGTGGTTAGCTTCTCAACTTGATTTTATCTCATAGTCACTATGATGAGTTTACTGTATGTTGGGTCTTCAATTTAATGGCACACACGTCAAATGAAAATGTGGAGATGTTTGCTTGTGATTTCTTATGCAGCATCATTCTTTCAGGAACTGAGGGTTCATCAAGCTTTTGTACTCTTGATTGGGTTCCTACCTATGATCAAATTAAAGAAACTGTTCAAATATACGGATATTTGGAAGATTGTATGGGAGATGAGCAGATGCTCTCAGAAGATAAAGATGATTTTGCCTACGATGGGCCGCTAGAGAACATTCGGTCTAGGGTCAAATTTGTGGCTGCTTGCTGCCGGGCAAGGAAGTCGAGGTCTATTTTAACAGCCTCTGAAGCAGAGAATTTGGCAGTCATGGTAACGTGGTTCTTTTTTTATCGTAAACTTCTTTGTCTTTCTGGCATTTTGCAAGAATGCCCGGCATCCATTGTGAATTTCTTCACAGATGAAGAATGGGTTTCCAGCTTAGACATAATTGCTTTCTCTCTTTCATGCATCGTTCCTGAGACGAACTTTAATTGCTTAAAATGAAACTTCAATTAATAAGGGCTGCAGCTCTGGTATGCATCCATAACTTCAATTCTGAAACTTGAGGGACCCAGAGTGTTCCCCCTCAGAAGCCTTGAAAGTGATTTGAAAACCAGTTGGTACTCCAACTCTATTGCTTGTCGAATAACTGCGTGCCAGCATAATTCGTTGCATTGACAAATTTATACTCTTGACAGTCCTGTTACTCAGCTCTGGGGACGCATTTCCAGCCCGTATCATGTCTTTTGCCGCCCTTTCATGGCTTTGCAATTTTTTGGAAGAGAAATTTAATAGTGACATTGACGCACATAGCATTTCAAAGGAGAAAGAAAAAGATATACTGGTTACACTGGCTAGGGCATGCAGACACTTGCATGAGCTGGGGGTGGTTTATGAATATGTCGTTCTCCTGAGAATGAAAAACTATTTTATTAGTCACTCAGCTGGGAGAACTGTCCACACCGCTGATTTGATTTGACCATGTAAAAAATCATTTTTATATAACTAAAATAACCTAGCAAGTTCAGTAAAACCATTTGAAAAGCTTTGGGTTTTGAAATTCCGAGAATCATTGGGTGGTGGGGCAATTCTCAAAATCGCCCCGCCACCACCCTGCCACCAGTGGTGGTGGCCCCACCACCCGATGATTCTCAGAATCACCCCCATTTGCTACGAATCACCCCATCTGCTATTTTAATTATTTTGTTAACTATATAAAAACAATGCCGAATTTTGAACCACATGGTATTGAACTCATATGCAATGTTTTAGATTCCCAAGGAAATGGGCTTTCATAAATCCGCGATGTTTTCTTATCACTAAAGAGTGCAGGTATGAAAAGATCCTTCTTGTGCTCACCGCGTTATTAGCTAAAGTATTTTTGTATATGTGGGGGTTTATACTCATATCTCTAGTAATCGTTTTGGTAGACTAAGTCATCGAAAAATTCCCATGGAACAACAGTCCAACCCTTTGAAGGGGTGTTCTCCATTTAAATTTATTAAAATGTCAAACTTTCACACAATATCGCAATTTTAAGTCATATTCAATTTTCTAAAATAAATTAAAAAACTATAATATAGTATTATAGTTAAATAAAATTTAATAAAAACAAATATAATTACCAAAATTGAAAAGAAAAATCTTCATTTCATTGCAACACCCTGAAATCATCTTATGATATCATGGAATCCATCATATTTTGAATGGTAACCTGAGAGAGGGAAATTGTAATTTGAAAATCATGCTCCTAATATCACTTTGTTTTAAATCTAAAAAAAGTACCAGTATATATGACACAAATGTGTAATCAATCACATTATATTAACCATAAATATTTGGCTAAGATGTCAATAAAATTCCTTCTTAATAATGTATTTAATCTTATTTTGTATTGACAAATTCAAAGCTTTTCAAATGGTTTTACTGAATTTGCTAGGTTATTTTAGTTATATAAAAATGATTTTTTACACGGTCAAATCAAATCAGCGGTGTGGACAGTTCTCCCAGCTGAGTGACTAATAAAATCGTTTTTCATTATCAGGAGAACAACATATTCATAAACCACCCCCAGGTCACGCAAGTGTCTGCATGCCCTAGCCAGTGTAACCAGTATATCTTTTTCTTTCTCCTTTGAAATGCTATGTGCGTCAATGTCACTATTAATGTTAAATTTCTCTTTCAAACAATTGCAAAGCCATGAAAGGGTGCCAAAAGACATTGATATGGGCTGGAAATGCATCCCCAAAGCCGAGTAACAGGGCTGCCGAGAGTATAAATTTGTTAATGCAACAAATTATGTTGGCACGCAGTTATTCAACAAGCAATAGAGTTGGAGTACCAACTGGTTTTCAAATCACTTTCAAGGCTTCTGAGGGGGAACACTCTGGGTCCCTCAAGTTTCAGAATTGAAGTTATGGATGCATACCAGAGCTGCAGCCCTTATTAATTGAAGTTTCATTAATATAATTAACTCATTATTATTATATTCGATGAAAATCATGTTACCTACTATTATTTATCACAATGAAAATCATGTTATCTACAATTATTTATCAATGGTGGTAACCTACAGGCTTTTACTTTTATGGCATGTTTCTGATTTTCAAACTAAAATATTAAACTCCTGACAAAGTCAAAACAATTTTAAAAAACATCCTCCAACTAAATTATCACAAAAATTCATTGAAAATAGCAGATGGGGCGATTCGTAGCAGATGGGGGCGATTCTGAGAATCGTCGGGGTGGCGGAGTGGTGAATCGCCCCGCCACCCGACGATTCTCAAAATCGCCCCCATCTGCTACGAATCGCCCCATCTGCTATTTTCAATGCAAAAGCTCTGTCGATGCATGATATCTTCACAACGTTGTGTAGGAGTTGACTGTTTTAGCAGTCCAAAACTATCAGTATTGCTCTGCTGCAGCTAGTAGGAATATCAGCCCTTAAAATCCTTCATTCCGGGATCTAGACTTGCATGGAGTTATATTTTAACCTTTTTTTCTAAAAAGAAGCAGCTTTGCTTGTGATCTGTAATGTGAAAATTTAGGAGGGGGGATTTTAATTGAAGAAGAGCCAATCCAAAATGTACAGTGACAAACGCCCTTTCTACAGTCTGGAAGTGTTGGGCATCTATGCCTCCTTGCTGGGTATACAGATTAGTTATGCAGTGAACAGTGTTCTTATTGGGAAGGAATTATCAAAGGGGCTGAACCCTCTGGCTTTCATTGTTTACTCCAATGCGGTGGGGGTACCAGTGCTTCAAGACTTGAGATATAGGGTGAGGGTCTTTCGACTATTTTAGTTAATGACTTGAAGTTGGCATGTGATCAGGCTATGTTAGTTAGGGTTTGTTAGGCTGAGTCAACAACTCACTTAATTCATTTTGTTTAGGGTCTATTAGGCTCATTTTGTTTGAATGCATGAGGTTAAAACAATCGTTTTTGGGAGATTTGGGATCGTTTTGACTAGATTGGTGTTAATAAATAAAAATTTCAATAATTTCTAATAAATTGATATGGTTTAATTCCACACATCATTATTAAATTGATAAATAGACAAATCACTTGGTGGAAATAAGAAAGTTTTCGAAGAAGCTTATCTTTTATCTCTTTGCATAGATAAGATTTGTTTTCACTGATAATTCTGTTGAGATGAATTGATTACAAGGGAAACAACTGTGTAAGCAAGTCTTAATCATATAAATGAATTTCACATGTAGACTTGAACATATATAATTTTGATTTTTTTTAATAAATATAAAATTAATTGTGTTTGGATGAATTATAGTGTTTTTTTCTTCACTTGATTAACATTGGTAGTGGATGATATGTAGTGAGTTCTTTTTATATATTACAATTCACCATTATTAAATTAGTTGAGTTTGTTTTATTAATTTTGAAAATTGGTATAAAATGTTTTAAAGTGATTTCATGTTTGTGAAAATATTGAATTTTGATAAAAATGAATGTTGAGTAGAATGATAAATACATTTTCTTTTATAAAAGTGACATGGGCATTGAGGAGGTGACATAAGGAAGAAAATGTTTATAATATGTTTATTGATTTTGGCATCATCATGAATAATAAGGTAGAAGTGATTGTGGTTTTATAGGACCTTCTTGTGCCCAAACAAAAAGGAGTTTGTAAAGTCACAAGTTTTGACAATTCTATTAAGCTTAGAATTATAACCTATCCAAATCTCTTATTCATGATGCATAGATTAGGCATCTATGCTAGGTTTGCAAGCAGTTATAAAAATTTGCAATATGTTTAGTATTTATGACTTTTCTTTTTCACCCATGGATCTGCCACATCTATTTGTTTTCTTCCCATCCTGTTTTTCATTGGGTATGACACAATATTTTCCAATCATTGTGTATGACACAATATTGGCCAATCTTCCATTGTTAGATATTTTTTGATGCTAAATAATCTTGGCAAGCTAAAAAGAGTGGTTATTGGTGTGTATTGTGAAAGAAAAAGAGACAATCTAACATGGTTTACCTCTTCTCCATGTTCTAGATGAACACATAGGTTTCTTTCTCTTTTCCAAAATAATGAACTCCAAATAAGATAGAAATGTAGGTGTCTTTTTGTTTTGCTAAAATAATTAACATATGATGAGATAGAAATAAATAAAGAGTTATGAATTGGGATCACAAATTTCAAGATTTGAGTATACTCAAATGTTCATTTTACATTCTCTTGTATGTTTGTTTTGATTAGGTCTATTGAATCAAATTAGTTTTCAATAGGTTTGTTTTGAGTATGTGAGGTTTCTAGCATCTTATTAATTCAAATGGAAGAGATATTTCTTACATATCATTATATTATGAAGTGACATTGGACATAATTAAGCTTTGGGCCATACCCTTTTAGAAACAACAACCCAAACTAAATGATTAGTTATTACACATTTTTATTTAGTTGATCTAAACTAGAAGATTATAAAAAAAATTCCTTTCATTGCTCCTCATAAACCAAGATAGATTGATTCATCCCTCCTTTTTAATGTACAAAGAGGAGTGCTTGATTTTTACTCAAAAAGATGGGGTGTTGATGTATCTATATATGGATGCTCAGGTTTTTTTATTAAAAATTTTCTCCAATGCTTGATTTGTAGTCAAAGAGATGTGGTGATAATGTATCTAGATATGGGTGTTGAGTTTTTTATATTGAAATTTTCTCTTTGTTTCAATTAGAATTAGAAGGGTTTTTTCTTTTTGTTTTCCTCATAATAAAATATTGTTCTCAATTGAAATTGGATCATTTTTATTAATTTTTCTTTTCAATGTAAGTTTGAGGTGCAAGTTACTTATTTTATTTTTAGACTATGATATTTAACACATAGTGACCTATGGTTAAAAAACTAAAATTAGGAAGGTTTAATAACTTGATTAGTTTTTTTTATGGTTTTGGTGTAGCTTGTTTGTAGAGAGACTAGAGATTTTTCCACTAGGCAATAACATTCTCTTGCATCTTTGAAATCTTATTTATTGGTTCTATGTGCTTGCATTACCATCTTTTCATAAATGGTATTTGAAATATTTATTCAAGAAAATTTCTAAACATTTCAGCGTTTCATTCAACAAAGAATTAATGCTTTTCAATTTCTTCCAGATGCAATGCAAGAAATTGGGTTGAAGAAAGGGGACTTTAGTGAATCACGTGTGGCAAAAAAGGCAAAGGAACCCCACCCACCATTACATGGAATGTTTGGAAAGACATACATTGGGAGATTCGCAGACATCAAAGATCCATTAGAAGAGGAAAATGAGCAAAAGGAAGCAGAAAATATTGTGGAAGAAGACAATGATGAAACCCTAGAGGATGAAGACTTTGGATTACGTGACATTGTTGATTAAATTTAAGTTATGCTTGGAAATAAAGCTTTGCAATGTTTTGACTTTGACATTTTATGAGAAGAATAAACACTCAATTAAGGTTGTTATGCGTTCAATATTTCTAAGATGTGATTTTCGCATTAATTTTTAAGTTAATCATTATTTTTTGAAAAAAAGGTGATTATTATTATTTTTTTTACATGAAATTCATAAAAAAAACTATTATTTAACCATTTTTAGTTAAAATTTTCGTGTAAAATTGTGATTTTGACATGTCAATTCTACCAAAAAATTATCAAAACGTGTAGTTTTCTAGTTATATTTATGTTAAAAAAGGTTATTTTTATGTTCATTCTTAAAAAATATTGTTTTTTAGAAACAATTATTTCATGTGGATTGAAAAATTAATTGAGGATGTATAAATATGTAGAATATCGGAAATTCTAAATATCGACCTCCTAATTTAAAAATGCAAAACAATAAAAACCTCACTAAAAAAAAAGTTAAAATTAAAATAAAAAACAAGAAAATGTGAAGAAAATGACCACTTCAAAAATGATCAAATTTACAAAATAATTATTTACATTTTATACATTAGAAAATTTAAAGCCAAAAAATAGGTCTTTTAAAAAAAGGGGGTGATGCAGAATACTCACTTTTTAAAATCAGTATGAAAATCACTACCATTCTAAAATGATTCTAAAACGTAATGTACATAAAAAAATTAAAGTGCCAAAAACTATGCTCTAAAAAAAACATGTTCGTTCTGCATCACCCCTTTTCAAAATCAGGTCACTTTTTTGCTATCTCTACGAAACAGGTAAGAGTATCAGTTCCCATTTCAAAGTTTACATTGTTGGAGTTAGTCATGCCTCTGCCATAGTGCCTATGATAGAGGTAAGATTATAATTCTGAGAGACAAAATCAATCACAAGTCTCTTTCTGCAACATCAAAACTACCTACCCAACCTACTGCGCTTAACATATTTTCTGCTTTCCTTTTGGGTGCATTTAGACTAGCAAACCCTTTTCAGCTTTTCTTTTTTTTACATGAAAAGCCTATCTAAGTCTACACTTATTTCTTCCAAGGGCTTAGATTAAACTGTTGAGCTCCTTTGCTTCTCTACCTATCTATTTATCTGCCAAGTTTAAACAGTTTGGACAGATTTCTATTCTCTATCTCTAAAACAGGAAATTCAAACATGAACTGGCCAAGATTAAGCTGTTTGGCCATTCATCAATTGTGGAAAAAGGTTCAACAAGCTGTACATGATGCTTTATTTACTGAAAATGAAATAGTAGTGGCATTTGGACTTGCACACTTTCCTGGCCCTTTTATTTGGGGTTCATTTCTTTTCATTTTTTCTTTTGACCATTTATCTTTTCACCCTTTGATTTTTCTTTTAGGGTATACCCTCTTTACATTTTTTAATTTTTTGATTTTTTTCAAAATGTGGAAAACCTTTGTAGCAGGGAAAGGATGAACATATTAGCAATTTTAACCAGTCAATCATGAAATATGACACCTATTGGTATAGGAGCATAACAGGACACACCTTTTTATCAAAGTGATTGGATTGAGTTGATATAGAGTCACCTTGATGTAGGAAAACATTGCAATAGTCTTGTTCCCAGAAGATGCCTCTTTACCGAACATCATCCAATATGTAGAAACAAATATCTCTTGGGAAAAGATCATTCAAGATATAGATAATTTATGGTTCCACTATTTATTATAGTACTCCATACTCCGTGTTTCTTTTTCTTCCATTTAAAATAGGGTAGCGAAGTGCGCATAATTTACCTATAACCATGCTTATGCATCATCACAAAAAATGTAATCTTTCTCCATAGCATTTTATTTACAAAAATGGTTATTGTGATTACCTTGTCAAGTTCATCATTTTCTTTAATCATAATGTATTATCAAAATCATCTAATTAGGTTGATTAATTGTTTCAGGTATTGTGATTATCATTTTATGTTTATTTTATTTTGGAGATCACAGCAAGACCATATCATAAGCCATTGTCATATTGGTTTTAAAGAGCCCACAATTGTGCTCCCGCAAATGGGGATGAATATGTAGAAACTATGGCCATAGAGTGAGGTGTAGACACATTAATTTGTTGATCAAGTCAAACCTCAACATGGGTAGTGTGTAAGTTTCTCAATGCAAGAAGGCGCTAAGAAATCAGAATCCTATCTCCATTGAACAAAACCTCATTCCCCACTAAGATCCCAATGATATCAGTGGTAGGAACAAAAGGAAAAATGTTGTTCTTAACTCAATCTTTTGCATAGCCAGCTAGTTCAAAGATTGGATTTGGTCATTAATAATGCCTATGATTAACCTAATTCTTGTGTTAGCAAAGGCTTGAACAATTGCAGGATCTTCCATATATTCTCAGCTTTGAAATAATTGTACTCTAAACAGCCTTTGAAAAGTTGTACTGAACTAGAAGAAGTGCATAGGGTGGGTGTTTTATAAACTCCTTGAATATTGGGGTCATTTTAATATATCAGGGTGTGAATTGTATCAACTTTCTATATTTATGCCATTGTGAATTATATGTTATGTTATATATGCATACAAGAAGCTCGAGTATAATTGCACTAAAAAAAAGTGTGAGGGTGGGTAATGTAACAACTCTTTGTATATGTGTCTGTCATTGTGAATTATGTTCTCTACTACATACATAGAAACAAGAATTTATCATCTTGGTATATTGATGCCAATGTAATAAATCAAGGTTATAATTCTATCAACTCTTTGTATATCTATGTGTCATTGTCAATTATGTGCTTTACTATATACATATATGCCCAAGGGAGGATAACTGCACTGCAAGAAGTGTAGAAGGTGGGTAATTATCAACTTTGTGTGTCATTCTAATTATGTACTATGCAGAGGGTGTGTATTTATCCACACTTTATATGTTTGTGTAGTTTTAATGATGTACTAAATTTAGATGGTTAGTGTTGTCGCTGCAACAAGCACCCTCCAAAATTTTTCCTACACTTGAATTTTGGAGCCTACTATAGATCTTGCGATCGGTCGTTCCATAGTCACTTCTTGATTAGGTGATGCTTTTGAGCTCCCTTCTTAGATTGGAAGTGTCGAGGATACTTTCTCATACATGCTCAGTCTGCAACAAGTTCATGGGCACATTATTTTATGAAATATTGAGCAAACATAGCACGGTCCATCAATATTGTGTCTGTGTGATGTCCAATCCATGTTGATAGTCAGTGTGCAGTAACATTGATAGTTTCTCACTTCTAGTTGTGTTTGTACTTCTATTTGGGTGGGTTTTGCAAATTGTCGATTTCGTGCACCTTTGTTTCTGCGAGTGTTGTTTTCATTTTTTCATTTGTCCTATTTTCTTTCTTTCACTCTAATTAGCATCATTTTCATGTTTCCATTGCTCTGGCATGTGTCTCTTTCACTGTCATTCACATATCGCAAGTGTCGTTCGCACAATAGCAATCATCACATTTTCACATGTTAAGTGTCGCACTATGTACATAAGCTTATTTTGGTGGTTTCAAGATATTATCTTTGTGAAAATGAGTTGATATTACCATGTAGACATCCATTGCACTCATTTCCAAATTTTTAAGCATTTTCGCACAAGTGTCTTCATTGTCGTTGCAAAATGTATCTTTAGGGTCGCACTTGTTGAAGTTTGTCGCAAAGGTTTTCGCAGTAAGAGAAGTATGTGCTCATGTATTCCGTATGATCTATGTTGTGTCATCAAATGTCTAAGTGTGTGATCACAATCAAGTCCTATCACTATTTGCATCAGTTTCACTAATCCCACACTTAGCCAAATTTCTAAAAATTCCCAGCAACTTAGCCTCATCCGACCTTCTTGAACTACACATTACGTAGTCCCAGCCCTCAAGTTGCAACATTGCTTCTTGATATTGTGCAATGTGTAGTTCCTTCCTTCCATGACTGTGCATTGTGCATTTTTAGTGCTCAAGCCCAAGACTTGGCCTCCGAAATTACGCAATTCAGCCCTACAGCCTGGCCCCAACTGCACACTATGCAATCTCTGAGCTCAATCCCAAACCCTAATATTTTAAAATGTGCAACTGTGTAATCACCAAGTCTTCTATGCCTCCCAAAACTACGTAGTTGATAAAAATAATGCAAAACCCTACAACCTGACTCAATGAGCCTCAAAATTGAGTCATCTACCTACACATTCTATCCTGAACTCAACATTGTGCAATCACAAGGCTCAAGCCTCAGCCCTGAGCTCTTAAAATATGCAATTGTGTAATCATTTGGGCTTATTTGTCTTCAAGAACTATGCTAGGGGAAAAATCAATATTCAAGCCCTCACCCTACCTCACTGGGCTCCCAAACTGCGAAATATTCTTCCTCAGTACAACTTAAACTACACATTGCGTAGTATCAAGGCTCAATCCTGAACCTTCACTGCCTGAGATGCATAATTGCATAGTCACTGAGCCTCTCCCTTTTCCTGCCACCCGGTTCTAGCTCAGTTAATCGATCATCATGCAACATCTTAGACTCAGGGTTTATCAGAATGATGTCATCTTATCATGATTGGATTGAAGATGAAGTGACTCTATCATACTATGGAAAGATGATGAAGAAGGAGATGGGGAAGAAGGATATGCTAGAAGACCCCTAAGAAGCTGAGGAGAAAGGATGATCATCAGACAAGAAGATGAAAGAAAAATGGATTACAACAGAAGACAAAAGATCAGGACCACATGAAGACCTCATATAATTCACAACCCTTTGGAGGGTATATAGGAAGAAAAAATTATTTCTCTCATGAAGTCGAAGCATTGGATACATCTCTTATTGAATATAGAAAGAAAGAAGTAGCAAGAATGACAGATTGGCACTGCCACATCATCATGTAGTCCATGTCTAGTGTCATGTCATGTCCTGTCATGAGTCATCATATGCCACATCATTATTGTGGATTATGTAATCATCTATTCAAAATGTCTTATAAAGTGGAAGTCCAAAGGACAAATTCAGAATATGAAGAGTCATGTAAAGTAAAAAAGTCATAGGAAGTCAAACAATCATGGGGGTAGTCAAAAGATCAAAAGACAAGTCTCAAGAAAGTGATAACAAACAACTTTCCCGAAACGAAGGAGCAAATGGTCACAAAAATGGTTTCGTTAAGCAAACAAAAGGGGTCATCAAACAAAATGAACACAAAGATTGAATCCAACCTTCCTACTCTGCCAAAACAGAGTAGTCAAGATTCTTAACCAGAAATCTTGTGTGTCAAAACAATGACGCTTGCAATCAACGAAAACAAGACTAATACTCCTTATAACTAGAAAGAGTTCAGAACAAGATGCCCCCTGTCAAACAGAGAACTGTTACTGGAAAATAACTGCTTAAAAATGACCCAAACTACCAAACAAACTTCCAGCAAAAAGAAAATTTACAAATCTTGAAAATTATGTAATATACGCGCCTGCAGTGATGTGCAGAATGTGTGTACACGCGACTGTAACTGAGGAAACTCGCGTATACGCGGGTTCACTTAGTACAACTTGCGTATATATGCTTCTGTAATCCAGAAAAAGAGCGTATCTGAAGTTTTTCAAGAAAAATAAAAAATACAGACTGAAAAAACTGGAAAATCTTGGAGTTCAAGAACAGGTCAGACAGTCAGAGCCAGCAAACAGAGGGGCTGAGTCTTGATTGGCTTGATGACTACCCAAACTAGGAACAACAAAAGTGTTGTTCCCCAGTGGAGTCGCCAATTCTGGTTGAGGGGAAAGTACCCCTAGGGTCCTTTGGGTTAAGACTCTACCAGACTGAAAATCGCTTATTCAAAGAAACACACACATAGCCATTATCTTTACTTTAAGCAAATTCTAATGTTAAGGGTACGTACCTAAGGTCCTACGTTCGAGAAGGCCTTTAGGGTCCAAACCCTTCTTGGAGTTCCCTTCTTCTCCTTTGACCTATAAAACAAACAAATCAAAGAACACAACAGTACATGGACAAATACTTATGCATAAACCATCTTCATGCTATAAAGTTAGTTATAAAAATCTTTAAGTAACTACTTGCATAAGAATTCAAAACATGAATCTCATAAGCATAAAGAAAGATTGTTTCGGGAACCAAGACGTGTTTCTTTATATAAAGGCAAGTAAAGTACATATAACGGAAAGATATCACCTGAAACACCTTCAGCAGGCTCCAAGCAAAGCTTCCTCCCTCATTTGTTCCAGCCTCAAGCCTCCAACAAGAGCTCCTTCCAAGTCTTACTCAATGATGACATAAAGGATGAATGATCACCAATACACATGGAAACATGGGTTTCCTATGCAAAATGGGGGAAGTGCAGAATGCACCAAGGACTTCAGACCTGGTCTAAGGGGAAAATCTCAGCATAATAATCTTGCTCTTCTTTTCTCTCCCCTTGGCCTTCCCTTTGATGTCTTTTTATACCATCTCCAAAGTAGTTTTTTAGTTAGGAGTTGGTTGGGAACAGTTGGGCCACGGGCACTAACAGGTGATCCAGCAGGTAAAACCCGCGATCTCCGCCCGAAAATGAGGAATTATTTATTTTTTTAAGTGTTTTAATACATACACGCGGGTTGGGTATACACAGACCCGCGTGTACACGCGTTTAACTCAGGGCAATGTCACGTATAGGGAATAAAACACTGTTTTTTAAATTTTAGGACCAGGTCTGGAAGGAGGGGTTGCCCTAGGCCATGAGTGCAGCATCACAAATCATAAGGGTGAGATTTGGAGCTATAACACCCCATATTGTTAATAGTGAAACCCCCTTATTATATTGTTGTTCCCATGTAGTACCCATATTGTTATTATTGTGCCCCATAGAATCCCACTATTGTTATTGTTGTGCCCTTATATTACTATTGTTATGTTGGCTCTGATTATATTATGACCCTTATAATCCTATATATAGAAAGGAGGTCTTCTCATTTGTATCATCCAATAATTGTTCATTTGTGTAATGTAAAGGAGGTTTCCCCCTCAAAGAGGCTTATTTTGAAGACATTTATCTATCTTTTCTATATTTTTTTGAGTTGGTTTCATAACATTTGGTATGAGAGCTTTGGATTCTAGGGTTTCGCTGCTCCAAACAGGCCATCATGCCATTTTCACTATAACGTTTTTTTATGTGACATTTCAGAAGCTTAAAACAAAACCCATTTGATAGAACATCTCACTGAACTAGGGGTACGAATTTCAGATATTGTCTCACTATATTTTCGGAGATATGATCTGAGGACGTTAGGGTTTTTGCAAGCTCCAGAATTCCATCTCAAACAGGTCATCGTAGAATTTTCACAATAATTGTTTTTCTACAAAGTTCCAGACTTTGAAATTAAAACCCATTTGAGAAAAGCAAGTGATGAAGCATGGTCCTGAATTTCAGATCTTGTTTCGCTATATGTTCGGATATGCAGTCCAAGACATTTAGGGTTTCTGCATGCTCCCAAATTACATCCGAAATAGGTGACCTTGGGAAAATCGTCAGAACTTTCGCTCTGCGCATCAGAGTGAAATTTCATAAAACGTGATAGAAAGCAAATGGACTATAGTTTGTTGGGTATCATTTTCTGAACCTAAGGTCGAAACAGTGACACGTGGAACTTCGTACAAGTTCATTCTACGAAACCATTCTATAATTAGGTCATCGCAGGAGATTGGGCATAATGCTTTCTTCACAAATCCAATTGTGATCAGACTTGCGGGGTTAGAAAGAGCAATCAGAGGGATATAATAGGCTACAATTTCATAACTTAAAGATACGAAATTACAGAGTTATAGTTGTTTCAATATCAAGCTCCTAAAATTAAAAAAAAAATGATATGAGGAAGTTTGATGGCAAGGATCCAGTAAATTGGATACTACAGATGGAGCAATGTTTTGATCTACATGAGGTGCAACTGTTACAAAAGATGTGTATTGCATCTTCATGTTTAGAACCGAATCAATTTTTATGGTATAAAGGGCTTTGTTCTCGTAAACCACTTGTCATGTGGTCAATTTTCATGGAGGAAATGATAACACATTATGAGGATACAAAGAGAAACACCTTATTTAGCCAATTGATAAATATCAAACAAAAGGGTTCAATGGAAGAGCACATTGAGGACTTTCAAAAATTGAATATAAGGGTAATAGTTACTTTAAAGGATAGCATTCAACATGAGGTTCGTCTTTGAGAACCTGATTCATTGGAGAAGGCATTCAGGTTGGAAAGACAAATTGAAAGCCAAATTATGGAAACAAGAAATCCTACCACTCACAACTATAAATATGGAAGCGTTGTTTCTCCTAGCCTTCCACAACCTACAAGGTTGACACCACAAGAATTGGAAGAAAAAGGAGAAAATGATCTTTATTATAGTTGTGATAGAAAATACACTAAAGGTCATAAGTGTGCTGAGAAGAAATTATTTTACATTGATTGTGAATAGGAGGAAGAAAAGGATCAAGAAATGTCAAAAGAAGAGGATATACACCAGGAACCAACCCCAGAGAAAGAAGAAATGAATCTGACCATATCTTGTAATGCATTGGTAGGAATTATCAATCCTCAAACTCTCAATATAGGACATATCAAGAAGGAAAAGGTTCAAGAAGTGAAAGATCACATCGAGCACCAAAAAATGAATCCGACCATATCTTATAATGCATTGGAAGGAATTACCACTCCTCAAACTCTCAATATAGAAGGACATATCAAGAAGAACAAGGTTCAAGAAGTGAAAGATCACACTGAGCATCAAGAAATGAATCTGACCATATCTTGTAATGCATTGGCAAGAATTACCACTCCTAAAACTCTCAATATAGAAGGACATATCAAGAAGAAGAAGGTTCAAGCAGTGAAAGATCACATCGAGCATCAACAACAAGTTCTCCAACTTTTAAAGGATAACCCCACTTTGGTGCAAAATCGAATGAAACAACAGGTAGATCAACATCGTAGTGAAAGAATTTTTGATGTAGGAGATTGGGTATTTTTATGGATACATCCATACAAACAAATGTCCCTCATGAAAGATAAGAAGGATAATAAATTGTCACCAAATTACTATGGTCCTTACAAGGTGATGCAAAATATTGGTACTATGGAATACAAATTGGAGCTTCCTGCATCTTCCCGAGCTCCCCCAGTTTTCCATGTTTCATGCTTAAAGAAGGTTATAGGTGATAAGCTCCCAGTTCAAAAAATATTGCCATAACATGATGAGGAAGGAAAAATCATATTGGAACCTGAAGTAGTCACGGAAACAAGAACCCGACGACTACGAAATTGATCAATTTTAGAGTATCTCATCAAGTGGAAGAACTTACCCATTGAAGATTCCACATGGGAGGACGAGAATTTTATACAGAAGCATCCAAAACTACTCAAACATTGAGGACAACACTTTTTGAAGGAGAGGGGCATGTTAGGTCCATATACTACTAGTGTAACCCGTTATTGTTATTAGTGAAACCCCCTTATTATATTGTTGTGCCCATGTAGTACCCATATTGTTATTATTGTGCCCCATAGAATCCCACTATTGTTATTGTTGTGCCCTTATATTATTATTGTTATGTCGGCTCTGATTATATTATGACCCTTAGACTCCTATATATAGAAAGAAGGTCTTGTCATTTTTTCATCCAAGAATTGTTCATTTATGTAATGTAAAGGAGGTTGCCCCCTCGAAGAGGCTTATTTTGAAGGAATTTATCTATCTTTTCTATCTTTTTGTGAGTTGGTTTCATAACAAAACATCACCTCTTGATTATATATACACCCTCTTTGTATGAGCAAAGGACTTTTCACCTTGACTCCTACCACAAGGAATTAGACAGACAAGCTAGTTCTTTTGGGGAGCAAGAAGTGGCTTGAACGCTCCGCTATTAGAGCTAGTGGTGTTCATTATATACATGTGCCTTTGGAACTTTTACTTAATATCAGAAGCCTTATGGCCAACACGTTCTTCATGCATGGATTATGAATATTTGTAATCCTATTATGTGAATGTTTGTAATTCATGTTTTCTTTCATCTTTGCTAAAGTAGTTGAACTATTTCAGTTATTTTGGTACTTATCATATTGAGAATGTGTTGTAATGGTAATTATCATTTCCGCATCCTCGTGGACTATTTCACTGGATATTAGATAGATATTTCTTGTTCTAATAGTTTCAATGACCTTTGCATCTTTGTGGACTATTCTGCTAGATGTTGAATGGATTCTTCTTGTATATGTGTGTATCTACTAGGGTGGTACTATTACCTCTCTCTTAGAAGCTCACTTCTCTTCCCCCTCCATAGTAAAAGAACCTTGGAACACATACGACTGAACATTCACCAAGCACACCCCCTTGCATTTCGAAGGCACATTTGCACTCCTCTCTCTTGTTGATAGTTAGAGCCAAGGAAAATATGTAAGAATATATGGCATCTGGGCCGATACCCTAGATGGTGCTCCTATTCCAAATAGTGTGAGGTCTAATTGGGACTTCACATTGGGGAGACCCCCCTTGGTTTATGGATTTCCAGCACCATCAACAAAATGGTGCTAGAGGGAGGGCCATATGACAAGTTATTCCCATTGAGTCTATTTTGAATCTCCTATCTTAAATGGCTCTTTCCCAAATCATAATCCTAGAGTGTTTTTCTAACTTACCTCCTGGTAAACTTTCTATCTCCGCGGAGATTTTTCTTGCGTTGTCTCAATTCAAGTTTAATGGAAAGGGTGGTATGTTTTTATCCAGGAACATAAATGATTTTCTTTGGTTTTGTAAATATCTTGAAATCGATGATGGAGATGTTATGTGTATTTTATTCACCCTCACTCTTGAAGGTCATGTTGATCAATGGTGTCATACCTTACCATCTTCTTCCATTCAATACTTTCATCAATTTACTAAGGAGCTTCACCAAGTTTTCAATTGGTATGATTACTTAGATGTTCACAAAATAATCAATGAACTTAGAATTGAGCTAGATGAATCAATTGAGGGTTTTTCTAATAGATTCCTTCATTTATATTATGAGTTTCCTGAAGAATGTATGGATCAGAATTTGTGTAAGAAAAAGTTTGAACATTTGGTTCAAATTTGTTTGAATCAGTTCGAATCTAAACCTCCTGATGTTTTTACTTCCCCAATTCTTGTAAACCATGAGACACATCTAATTTTAGAGAAGGAACCTATTACTCCTTTTGTTAGTTGTCCTCCTCCTTTCTAGTCTCGATGTGGGTTCCTCCTTTCGATGATTGTAAATTTTGGAAATTTGTAAAGAAAATTTCTTATCCATCTTCTCATTCTTCTTTCGCTTTTCATGATTCAGATTTAATGGAGGAAATTCCAGAATGGCTCATGAAGCCTACGGTGAATATTAACTCCTCCATTCCGCAAGTTGATGTTATTATTCATAACTCTAGTCTCAAATCTGATATGGATTTATGTTATCGTCTATCATCTACATAACATGACTCTTTGCATCATCATCAACCTGATCAATTGGCTCCACTAGTTATTTTTTCACACTCTCTTGATTTTTGAGTTGTTGGTTCTCTTGGGTGTGTGTTATATTATTTCCATGACTAGTCGCATGCGTGGGGGGGGCACAATTTCACTCCCCCTATTTTTTGTGTCGGGCACAACAAGGGGGTCAAAGGGGGGTGCAACCCCCCTTGTTGGGGGGTTTCAAGGGGGTGATAATCCCCCCTATACACGGTCTGAGGTAGCGCCCCCTAATTTTTTTTTGGACCCTATATTAGGTGGCCGGACCTACCTATCATTTTGTGCATGGGTTTCACACATGGTTTTGGGCATGATGTTTTTCTGCCCATGGTATTTTGTAGATCCGATCAAGGGAACTATGATTATGTTATAATATAGGGTTAATAGATTGGGGTTTTATGAATGCTTCAGCATGTATATATATGTATTGTAACACTGAATGAAACATAATGAAAAATAAATCTGGTAGTCCCAATTTTGGGATCCAGGGGAAAATATTTGTGTATTTGTTTTGTGTTTCTCTCCATTGTATATTTTATGTTTCTAAGAATTTGTTTGCAGGTAATTTTTGTACAGGATTAAAACCTACATTTGGTATTAGAGATTTTTTGGCATCAAGGGGTTGCCTTTGCTACTAGGGGCTTTTTCGCATGCCTGTGGTAGACCCTGTTCAATAGGAGATTTATGGGATCGATTCTTGCAGTGAAAAAGATGGCAAGAAATGGAAAGATAGAGATCGAGAAATTCAATGGTCAAAGTTTTTTGTTGTGGAAGCTCAAGATGGAGGATTTTCTGGTAGATAAATATGAGTGGATCGTCATAGATCTGGGTACTAAAGCAATGACAATTTCAGCAGAAGACTGGGTGAAGCTAGATCAGAAGGAAAGGAACACAATATAGTTGTATATCTCAGTTTTAGTATTTTTGAATGTATTAGGGGAAGCTACAATGAAGGATTTGTGAGTCAAGTTAGGGACTTTTAACCAATCTAAGTCTCTGGTGAACAAATTGTTCCTACGAAAAAAGTTGTATAACCTGAGGATGACGGATTGAGACTCAGTGACAGAGCATATGAATGCCTTCAATATTATGGTAAGCTAGTTTTTATCTATTGATATTAAAATTTTAGGTAAATATAAGTGCATCAGTTTGTTGTGTTCTCTACTACATTTGTGGGATAGTCTGGTTGTTGCAATAGGTAGTAATACAACTACCTTGAAGTTTGATGAAATAGTTCATCCTTGTTGTTTGAGGAGATGAGACGGAAAAATATGGAGAGATAGAATGGAGATGCCATGTTTATATGAGGACAGTCCCAGAACAAAAAAAAAAAATAAATAAATTCCTCAAGTGGGAGATATAAATCTCGAAGAAAACCTGTAAAGGTCTGTTGAAAATGTGGAAAGGAAGGACACTTCAAAAAGGATTGTAGATCTAAAGCTCCTGAGAAAAGAAATGGATTTGATGATGCTCCTTCTGCAGATGTGAAAACCACCTTAGATAAAGGTGAGGATGTGTATTTGGCTTCTTCTTCAAGTACACATGTAGATCATGAGGCATAGTTCATTGACTCAGGTGCAGGCTTTCACTTCACTCCCCATAGGGAGTGGTTCTACGAGTATGAGAAATATGATGGTGGTGATGTCTTCTTAGGGGATTAAAAGAAGGCTAGAATCATCAGAAGTGGAAACGTAAAGCTAAAATTGCAAGGTGGAAGGATTAGAAAACTTTCGAGTCTTCTACATATACTTGCATTGGCCAGAAATCTGATTTATGTAAGAAATATAGAAAATGTAGGTGTAAAAATAGTGTTCGAGAAAGATACCTGCAAGATGGTTCAAGGAGCACTGGTATTGATGTGGGGAGTTCAAATTGAAACTTTGTACAAGATTTTGGGTAGTATTGTTATTGATAAGTGCAATAGTTATGTGGTTCCTAAAAGTGGAGCAAACAATCTAGTGGTCTCTGGAGAAAAGACCATGCTATGGAATTAAAGGCTTGGACATATTGGAGAGAAGGATCTTCAAATAATTCATAGTAATGGTATGTGTTGATGATGTTGGACCCGCCAACATGTCAGGGGATCTCCCTGGTAAGAAATCCCAACTAGACCTCAGACCGTTTGGTGTAGGAGTCCCAACAGTGGGTTGTACGGTATCACCTTGACCGCAGTTGCGCACAGAGGAAAGTAAGATATCCCTATTGGTAGAAAGGGTGTGACATATGCAGCAAGTCAAGGAAGGTGCATGAATGGTTCTAACACATTGAGGGTGATGTGAGTGTGCCCCTTGGAAACCTGTGAAAGCACATGGCTAAGAAGAGAACACACGAGCAAAGATGCATCACAAACTGGAAAGAAAGTAAGCTGACAATCCAAAGTGATGGTTAAACCAACAACACATTTTAGTAAGATTCATACATACTTATACAGAAAATGTCCATACATGCATGTGTAAAAAATAGATACATATATCATTAGAGTAAACAAGTTAGCTGAAATACAATAACAACATATACATGAAACTTGTTGGCTCTGTTATATTAAGAAGTGAAAGTTCCAATCATAAAGTAAAACCATGACCAACCACTAGTCCCGACAGCGGAACATTACAGTCACTGTCGCCTGCTCGTCCAAAGAGATATACTAGCTCTGCATTGTGGAGAAGCCAAGGCTTGTTGCAATACTCTCCAAGCTTTCTCTAAGATACTCTTATTGGAAGCTTGGTTGACCAAAAGCCTCTACAAGGAGTTATGAGGGACTATATATAGAAAATGGTGGGGTGACCCTTGACATTTCCTTTTGTGACTGTTCATCTACCCTCATGACTCTTCAACTACTCTATGAATGTTACATTCAACTATCGACACTTGAACTTCCACCTGACAAGACGTTACATACAATGTGCACATGTACCCATGTGAGACAGAATAGGCTTGAGCAAGCCATGCAAGACATCACTATGACTCGAACAACTTTGGGAAGACCAACTCTTCGACATCCTCATGATGGTCAATGATGGAAAATGAATGCCAAGATTGGTAATCTGTGATGGTGTCTGTGTACTCTATGGTGAAATATTTCTGGAAACGAACTCTTGCCTCTATTGCATCTGGGTACACTGCTCTCGCTCCTCTATCCAACTCGTCTAATAACATGCACATCATTGTCTTGAGTGTGGATGGACCAACGACATACTGATGCATGGTGTCTGCACTGATCACTAAGCCTTCTCTTGATCTGAAATGATCATATGTTTAAAACTGATGTAGAATTGATTATGGCATTAATGAATTGAATGTTAACTGAAAGTGTGGAAAACGTGAGAACTGCTCGAGAAGAAGACTTTACAACAGATGTGAAAACATAAACAAGATGCAAAATAGTAATGAAAATAGCAAATACACAGTGATACTAGACATCAAGATGGATTACGGAGTTCATCCCTGATGGACTACGTCTCCGGGTCCGCTTTCAAGATGGGCGACCGCTTTATTAGGATTGAAACCAAGGAGGTCAATTACATAGCAATTTGACCGAATTGAATTTGCATGCAGGCACTTATCATCACTATCAAAGGATAGCACTCTTAACTAGCTTTCCAACGCCTATCACGGTTCCCAATTTCGACTCCGGATGCTCCTGTTACACTGAAAACAAAAACGACTATAACTTCTAGAACTTGCATACAAAAACCCAAAACCACTCTCCTTTCTCTTCAATGAGAAAAACTGCCATTATAGTCCTCCAGATGCACTCTAACTCCTTCATGCTGATTTTAGGAGTGAATCAGCTCAAAATAGGATTTGTTGGTTTCAGTCCTATTAGGTTTACCACCTTAGGTTTCATATGCATGGTCATCACATTAGTTTAGAACAAACTGCAACAAAAAAACCCAAATATAAACCTTATGATAAAAAAAAAACCGTGGCGGCTTGCTGACCAGGTGCAGGAGGTTGACCGCCTGCATGTGACTACTGCAGTCTAACCGTAGGCTACCACCTCTGTAGTCTTCCTTTGGCAATTCTGGCTACCAATGCTACGGTGGTTCTAGTTATGATTTTTTCACATGCTCAGGTTAAGGTTAGGCCTGACGGTTCCACTGTGGTCAGACTCCCAGCGCTAACCCTGACGGCTTATCCAGACTCTACTCACATGTAATAGTCTACAGTTATGTAACTCTGCAGTCAATACTATGGTGGTTCCTCTACATCTCCGTTTGTTCACATGGACAATGGTCTTCTCCCGCGCGGTTAGGGCCACTGTTTAGGACTGACATTTCCACCATTTAGACTTATGGTTATGCATTTGATACATGGTTTGTAATGTAATATGTTTTGATAGGTATAGGATTAGGGTCTAATGTGTTAGGTCTTAGGTATTTAGACATAGGTTGTACAGTTCAGGTTTAGCATCTAACATTTAGAATAGGTGTATTATAATGTTGTAAAACCAGAATCCATCACCATGTCAGAAGAACCTAAAGAAGTTCATGACGACCATGAAGACCGCATCAACCACTTACATCAAATTGTCACAAAGTGAGATTTGCGAAAAACATCATATGATGATGAACCCATATCAAACCCCTGCAATGGACGACACACCCATCTCGATTATCACTCTGGCACAACTGACAATGAACACTTGTCGACAACCAGGTATAACACCATATCAACTGAACACAATTAAAAACCATAGACATCACCTGCAGAACCTGATCCATAACCAACACTGTCAAAATAGAATGACACCGGACTGAATGCTAACGATGACACTGTACATGTGTAACTAATCGGACGAGATCTTCCTGGATCAATACTCTCCACTTGAAAGCTTTTGGACCACAAAAGTTTGACTAAACAAATAGTCAATGAGGGTAGATCTCCCTCAATTTCCACCTTTCCCTGATGATGTACCAATACATTCGATCAATCACCTGAAAGTGATGATCCTGATGATGCTGACCATGGAACATTTTGAATCTATGACTTGTTCCTTCCATCTGCAATATGTACAACCTGCGACGATGGTCAAACAACCTGTTATGAACATGGCAATTGATTTCTTTTCACGAAATGCCATGGGTTAGTGATTCATAATCATCTTTGAAAACAATCTCTACAGGATATTATTCAATACCATTGACATGTATTAATAATCTATTTTGTGGAACGACAGAGACACTCAAAGACATTTTTGACATCAAACTAGCTACTTGACTTGATATACTTTCCTGATTCCTAATTACTAAGTGAACTTGCTGCAAGAAACCCATCAAACTGTAAGGTGACAACTGTTGCATCTTAACTTTATTTTGAAAGTATTGAATTAGTTGTTGATTTGTTTGAATCACTTTTTCCTTATTCATTAAATGATGTTTCCATTGATTAGCACTTTCCCCTGATGCATAAGTTTCCCTTAAATACTTTGACATTGCTTTAAAAAAGGTTTTGATATGAAAACAAATAGGTTTCCTCTCCACTTGAAAAGAGGCTTCCAAATTGTTTGAAACATGAAATGGTGACACAATACAAGAGAAATTTAACATTGACTTTCTCCAATACTGACTTGCATCCCTGTAACTGTTAATTTCCAAACTTGGACTGAATTGATTCATTCTGACATTAGGAAGAGGAGCTTTAGACATCATCTCTAATTCATGTTGTATTCCCTGCTTATGAGTAAGATGTTTGGTTTCTTTAAATAGAACTGGAAAAATTTCTATCTCTTTCATCAAAATATCTTTACGCTAAGACTCATAACTTGAACAAACATCACGTTGTTTCTTATGTTGTTCCTTTACACACATGATTACAAATCTTTTATTTGAACTTATTAATCACTTCATCTAATTAGCAACAACTAAATTCAATTGATTTTTGTTTTGATCTGCCCTGACAATAAATTCAACCCCATCTTTCTTAAGGTAATATTTATGCTCTCTCCTGTAAAATATTACATCTCGATCATATAGATAAGGACTTCCTAAGATGACTCCACATATGTCTATTGGAACCACATCTAATTCCACTTCATAAATGTAATTAGTTGTAATGGAAAATCTTAATCGACACTGTTTTGTGACTTTTATCTGAGTTAGTTTGTTTAACCATCCTAATGGGTAAGGTCTTGGATGATTCCATGTCTCCAAATCCAAACTCCTAACTAAATATTCAGATATTAGATTGGCTTGTGATCCACAGTCAAACATTGTATCTATCATTGTGTGCTTAGAAGCTATCCTTATGTTAAACAATTGAACTCTTTTATCCTCATTTGAAGGATTTATGTTTGGTGAAGATGCAATAGTATTCAAAATTGAACCAGTGTCAAAAGTTTTACCTGTCGTAACCATAACAGTTATCCTCCTTTCATCACCTGAATCTGAACCTAGATCTTGCTAGATTGCTGTAATTGCCTTCTTTTCATCCTTCTCCTTAAGGAACTTTTTCGTCTTAAGTTCTAGATGAAGTTTCCAATACTTAGATTCCTCATGACCGATTGTCTGGAAATGAGAACAAGTAGGTCTTTCCTTCTGAGCTATCGTTGATTTCTTTCTCTTCGAATTGTTCTTCCCCTTACTCTCATTGGAATCTTTGATTTCCAAATCTTTGGATGATTGCGATGAAAACTTGAATGGTCTACCACCTGATTCAATATGTATGGCCTGAACACACACTTCATCAAAATCATTAGGATTAAACATGAATAATTTATGCTGCAAATATGAATGTAAATTGTTGATGTATTTTAATAAAGTTTCATGTGTATCTAATGAAATACCAAGCGCCAATGCTTTCTTTCTGAACTCCTGAGTAAACTCCTGAACACTATACCCTTTACCTTGCCTCAAATGCTGCCAATTAATAATAGCTTGCTGCATGTATCCTAAAGGATATAATTGTTTCCTAAGAGCTTTTAAAAACTTAGACCATGAAGAGATGATTTTTCCTTTTCACTTTACATCTATTTGAGTTTTACTTTCCCACCATATTAAAGTTGTTCCCCACATTCTAAGTGTAGCTAACTGAATTTTCGTTTTATCATCAGAAATGTTCTGAATACGACAATACACTTCTAACTGCTTAATTGAGTTATCTAGCTTTTTAGGATTCATTTCGCCATCATAAATAGGTAGCTCAAATTTTACATCAAGTTTTAAAAGAGATGTTTTCCTAGGTTTCTTTCATGTTTCAGATTTTTCACTGGAAGAAGAAGAAGATGATGATGATGATGGAGATGATGGAGGTGAAGTTGGTTTATCAGCCTTACATTTACCTTTTTCCTTCTTCGATGTCTTTGAAGAAGAAGTCGTATCTCTCACCTTCTTGTCTTTGTATAGTTCTCCCAAAATCAGTTGCATAGTCACGAATGCTTGTTGAAATTGTTCATCACTCATCTTAGTTTCATTATTGTCACCTGCATCAGATCCTTTCATGGTCGACTCATTGCTTTCCAATATTTGGATCAATCTGCTCAAGGATTCCTTCTCCATGTTGCGACTTTGATATGGTTAACATTCAATGGAAAATTCTACAAACACAACTGGCTCTGGTACCAAATTATATGATCGGAAATGATCATATGTTTAAAACTAATGTAGAATTGATTATTCCATTAATGAACTGAATGTTTATTGAAAGTGCAGAAAATGTGAGAACTGCTCGAGATGAAGACTTTACGAGAGATGAGAAAACATAAATAAGATGCAAAACAGTAATGAAAACAACAAATACACAACGATGCCAGACAGCAAGATTGATTACGGAGTTCGTCCCTGATGGACTACATCTCAGGGTCCACTTTCAAGATGGGCAACCACTTTATTAGGATTGAAACCAAGGAGGTCGATTACACATAAATTTGACCAAAATACACAGGCACTTCTCATCATTGTCAAAGGATAGCTCTTTGAACCAGCTTTCCAACAACTATCACAGTTCCCAATTCTGACTCTGGATGCTCCTATTACACTAAAAAAAAAGAACTATAACCTCCAGAACTTCACAGTTCCCGATTCCAACTCTGGATGCTCCTATTACATTGAAAAAAAACAACTATAACCTCTAGAACCTGCATACAAAAACCCAAAACCACTCTCCTTTCTCTTCAAAGAGAAAAAATGGCTTTATAGCCCTCAAGATGCACTCTAACTCCTTCATGCTGATTTTAGGAGTGAATCAACTCAAAATAAGGTTTGTTGTTTTTAGTCTTGTTAGGTTTTACCACATTAGGTTTCATATGCATGGTCATCGCATTAGTTTAGAACAAACTGCAACAACAAAACCCAAATATAAACCTTATGATAAAGACAAAACCGTGGCGGCTTGCTGACCTGGCGGAGGAGGTTGAGCACCTGTATGTGACTGTTGTGGTCTAACCACAGGCTGCCACCTTCGTAGTCTTCCTCTGACGGTTTTGGCTACCAATGCTTCAATGGTTCTGGTTATGAGTTGTTCACATGCTCAGGTTAGGGTTAGGCATGATGGTTCCACTATGGTCAGACTCCTGGCACTAACCCTGACAACTTATCCAGACTCTACTCACATGTAATAGTCTGCGGTTATGTAACTCTGCGGTCAATGTTGCGGCAGTTCTGCTACATCTCTGTCTGTTCACATGGATAGCGATCTTCTCCCGCGCGGTTAAAGCCCACAGTCTAGAACTGACATATCCGCCATTTACACACTGATCACATGGTTTACAACCCACACAGTCTTCTCCTGCTATGGTTAAGACTGTCATATGTATTTTGAATTGTTTTATAATGTTTTACCATAGGCCGAGAGTTAATACATAGGCTCTATGTATTGGTTTAATGTATTTAGGTTTTTTAATATGATTCGATATGTTTAGACTTAGGGTTATGAATTTGATACATGGTTTGTAATGTAATATGTTTCCATAGGTATAGGATTAGGGTCTAATGTGTTAGGTCTTAGGTCTTTAGACATAGGTTCTAGGGTTTAGGTTTAGGATCTAACATTTAGAATAGGTGTATTATAATGTTGTAAAACCAGAATCCATCACCATGTCAGAAGAACCCGAAGACGGTCATGACGACCATGAAGACCACATCAACCACTTACATCAAATTGTCACAAAGTGACATTTGTGACAAACATCATATGACGACGAACCCATATTGAACCCCTACAACGAACGACACACCCATGTCGATGATCACTATGGAGGAACTGACGATGAACACTTGTCGACAACCAGGTATAACACCATATCAAATGAACATCATGAAAAACCATACACATCACCTGAACAACCTGATCCATAACCAACACTGTCGAAACTGAATGACACCAGACTGAATGCTGACGATGACACTGTACCTATGTAACTGATCAGACGAGATCCTCCTGGATCAATACTCTCCACTTGAAAAATTTTGGACCACAAATGTTTGACTAAACATATAGTCGATGAGGGTAGAGCTCCCTCAATTTCCACCTTGCCCTGATGATGTACCAATACATTCGATCAATCACCTGAAAGTGATGACCCTAATGATGCTGACCATGGCACATTTTGAATCGATGACTTGTTCCTTCCATTTGCAATATGTGCAACTTGTGACGATGGTCAAACAACCTATTATGAACATGGAAATTGATTTCTTTCCATGAAATACCATGAGTTAATGATTCATAATCATCTTTGAAAACAGTCTCTACAGGATATTGTTCAAAACCATTGACATGTATTAATAATTTATTTTGCAGAACGACAGAGACAATCAAAGACAATTTTGACATCAAACCATCTACTTGACTTGATATACTTTCCTGATTCCTGATTACTAAGTGAACTTGCTGCAAGAAACCCATCAAACTGTAAGGTGACAACTGCTGCATCTTAGCTTGATTTTGAAAGTATTCAATTAGTTGTTGATTTGTTTGAATCACTTTTTCCTTATCCATTAAATGTTGTTTCCATTGATTAGCACTTTCCCCCGATGCATAAGTTTCCCTTAAATACTTTGACATTGCTTTAGAAAAGGCTTTGATATGAAAACAAATAGGTTTCCTCTCCACTTGAAAAGAGGCTTCCAAACTATTTGAAACATGAAATGGTGACACAATATAAGAGAAATTTAACACTGACTTTCTCCAATACTGACTTGCATCCTTGTAACTGTTAATTTCCAAACTTGGACTGAATTGATTCATTTTGACATTAGGAAGAGGAGCTTTAGGCATCAATTGTAATTCATGTTGTATTCCCTACTTATGAGTAAGATGTTTGGTTTCTTTAAATAGAACTGGAAAAATTTCTATCTCTTTGATCAAACTATCTTTAAGCTGAGACTCATAACTTGAAAAAACATCATGTTGTTTCTTATGTTGTTCCTTTACACACATGATTACAAATCTTTTATTTGAAATTATTAATCACTTCATCTGATTAGCAACAACTAAATTCGGGTGATTTTTGTTTTAATGTGCCCTGACAATAAATTCAACCCCATCTTTCTTAAGGTAATATTTATGCTCTCTCCTATAAAATATTGCATCTTGATCATACAGATAAGGACTTCCTAAGACAACTCCACATATGTCTACTGGAACCACATATAATTCCATTTCATCAATGTAAGTAGCTGTAATGGAAAATATTAATCGACATTGTTTTGTGACTTTTATCTGAGTTGATTTATTTGACCATCCTAATGGGTAAGGTCTTGGATGATTCCATGTCTCCAAACCCAAACTCTTAACTAAATATTCAGATATTAGATTGGCCTGTGATCCACTGTCAAACATTGTATCTATCTTTGTGTGTTTAGAAGTTATCCTTATGTTAAACAATTCAACTCTTTTATCCTCATTTGAAGGATTTATGTTTGATGAAGATGCAATAGTATTCAAACTTGAACCCGTATCAGAAGTTTTACCTGTCATAACCATAGTAGTTATCCTCCTTTCATCGCCTAAATCTGAACCTAGATCTTGCCGGACTACTGCAATTGTCTTATTTTCATCCTTCTCCTTAAGGATCTTTTTTGGCTTAAGTTCTGGATGAAGTTTCCTCCACTTAGATTCCTCATGATCGATTCTCTGGAAATGAGAACAAGTAGGTCTTTCCTTCTAAGCTATTGCTGATTTACTTCTCTTGGAATTGTTCTTCCCCTTTCTGTCATTTGAATCTTTGATTTCCAACTCTTTGGATGACTGATGAAAACTTGAATGGTCTGCCTCCTGATTCAATATGTATGGCCTGAACACAAATTTCATCAAAATCATCAGGATTAAACATGATTAATGTATGCTGCAAAGATTAATGTAAATTGACGATGTGTTTTAATAAAGTTTCACGTGTATCCAATGAAATACCAAGAACCAATGCTTTCTTTCTGAACTCCTGAGTAAACTCCTGAACACTCTACCCTTTACCTTGCCTCAAATGTTGCCAATCAATAACAGCTTGTTGCATGTATCCTAAAGGATGGAATTGTTTCCTAAGAGCTTTTAAAAACTTGGACCATGAAGAGATGATTTTTCCTTTTTGCTTAACATCTTTTTGAGTTTTACTTTCCCACCAAATTAAAGTTGTTCCCCCCATTCTAAGTGTAGCTAATTGAATTTTCATTTTATCATCAAAAATTTTCTGAATACGACAATACATGTCTAATTGCTTAATCGAGTTATCTAGATTTTCAGGATTCATTTCGCCATCATAAATAGGTAACTCAAATTTTACATCAAGTTTTAAAAGATATGTTTTCTTAGGTTTCTTTTCTGTTTCAGATTCTACACTGGAAAAAGAAGAAGAAGATGATGATGGAGATGATGTTGGAAATAATACTGAGAGGGGGGGCGAATCAGTATTAGCAAGTCAATAATATTTCATTTCCATATTCCGATTCATATATGCTACTTTAGTTAATGAAACTTGTGTGTATACGCAACTGCATATAAGGAAACTAGCGTATACCCTGTAAACTTGTAATTTAGTTTATTCTTCATATGTTGATCTTTAATATGTGCATCAGAACCATATAAACAATAACCAGGAGCAGTAAAAACAAAACAGACAGTCACACACATGAACACATGATATAAGGTGGAAACCCAATGTGGGTGAAAACCACCTACTACAATCGTCTCTATCTTTCTTTTAATAAGAAACTTCTTTTTACAATATTTTGTACTGGTGCAGTCTTATACCAGTATGCATACTTCCACCTGCAGAAGGCTACAACCTTCTCTTGTTCTCTAGATTATCTTGAAAGGGAACTACAACCCCCTAGCTCTTGTACTAGCTGATGTACTAGTACATAGGTACTGACCTACAGAAGGCTACAACTTTCTCTTTTCTTCCAGGAACCATGTTTTCATAAGTTTTCAGACTGGATCCATCAATAACATCAATCAACCATGAAATATATCTGCATCAACCAATCTCCTTTGCACCAATCAAAATTGAATCAAACAATCACTTCTCTAAATGTTGTAACCAGAACATAGTAATAGTAACCAGAACCTAGAACACTGTAACAGCATTCAGAAGTAGCTAAAGCATATTTTTATTAGGAGTACACTACTTCAATGTGACGAACCTATGTGCATACGCACTTGTATCAAGGCAAACCTGCGTATACGCACTTTTGAAATGCCGAATCGCTGTGTATACACGCCTTTGCTATAATGAACCTACGTACAGATCTGTAAACAATGACTTTAACCTTTACAATTATTTAGAGATCAGTTATACCTAGATCATCATATTTACAGATTACGACATGCACCAATTATTCAGATAAAAGATCAAAATGACACAAAGATACTTCTTTTCAAACCTTAAGATCTTGACCCATCAATAGAACTTATCCTTCATCATGCGCTCAGGTTCATCCTTGATTCAGATCCAATTGTGCACCATAACCCAATCACCTATATTTTAGATCTTCCTCTTGATTATATATTCAATTCATAAGTGCCTTTTCCTAATGATCTTCTCTTCCTTTTATAGTCTTAGGCCTTACTCAATACCATGGTCCAAGACCACTTAGAACCAATACCTTAGGCCAAATACCTGGGCTCAACATGTCGAATAAGATACCTTGGACCAATACCATGGTTCACAATACCATGGACCAAATACCACGGACCAAAACCAAATTTTCAATCATGTACGCTCCTTTCCTTTCATGGAAGTGCATGTGTACACATATGCACCTTTTGGTTTGCGAACACGCGTGTACACACGGCTTGGTCAACGGGAACCTGTGTATACCTTTCTTTCTTCATTCTGTGAGCCTGAACTGAGATCTGTCATCTGAGTGAGTTGCCATCAAGGACAACACCTGTGTCATAGTGCCAAATCTGAGTCATAATGCCAACAATCTCCACCTTTGGACTTGATGGCAACCCCAAGTGACTCTAGCCCTTTGTCATCAAGGGCAAAGGGTTATGCTCCCCTTGAGTACATGCTGAATTCTCTGATATGCTGAAGAGTGTTGTCCATGCTCCCCCTGACTACAAGCAAGGTCTGCAAAAAGATGTTCTACAAGAAGAACATGACTCTATACATCATAAATGACCTTCCTATCACCAAAGACTCATACATACATCCATCTCCCAACCAAGTGGGGATATACCAAGATTGACTCATCCACCCAACTAAGTGGGGATATACCAAATGTTTATACATCACAAAACAAGAACATTACATCATCCATCCCATGCATATTGGGGAAACAAAATAGGTCGTTTCATGACCTTGATAATAAAAGATATACATGACATAGAGACAAAATATCTAAAACAAGACTTATGATAGTTATTAGCAACCATCATCAGCAGCATCTGTCAATCACCATCCAGACCAGTAACCATGATCTCCCTCTGCACCTGTTCCACCTAAATCAAAATAACTTGTGAATTTGTACCAAGATCTTCTAAGATAATGCCAACAATGCATTATTAGAAGAATGTGCTCCCCCTGAACCTGTGCTAGATGATCACTGTCAGACCCATATTAGACTCTTTTCATCCTGAGTCTGGCCCACTGTTCTTCTTCAAACCAACACATACACGACTGTATCCACAACAATCGGTGTATGTACGCAAATACACTTCACGAAACACACGTACAACAACTTTTCTCTGAAATAGATAAGTTTCAACAGTAGGATGATGCATCAACTACTCCCAGCTTCTATCTGAGATATTCAAATGTCTCTCTGGGCAGTGGTTTGGTGAGTATATCAGCAACCTGCTCTTTGGAGGGAACATACTCCAATTTTACCTTTTGTTCAAGCACTTGTTCACGAAGAAAATGATATTTGATAGGTATGTGCTTGGTGACCTTGGAATGCATATATGGGTTCTTTGAAATGTTGATTGCACTTGTATTATCACATAGAATGGAGATGGGTGGAGTACATGTGAACTGAATGTCTTGCAATGTTTACATCATCCAAAGGAGTTGTGTGCAGCAAGATGCAGCGGCCACATATTCTGCTTCAGCTGTAGATAATGCAATTGAACTTTGTTTCTTGCTGAACCAAGACACTAATCTAGAACCCATATAGAATGCACCACCACTAGTGCTTTTTCTAACATCCATGCTTCCTACCCAATCTGCATCTGTGTATGCATGAAGTGTAAGATCTATGTCCCTAGGATACCATAAACCAAAATTCTGAGTTCCTTGAAGATATTTGAAGATCCTTTTGATTGCCTGAAGGTGTGATTCCTTTAGATTTGCTTGGAATCTTCCAACTATTCCCACTGCATGCATGATGTCTGGTTGGGTACCTATTAGATAAAGTAAACTGCCAATCATGGATCTGTAGGTTGGTTGATGTACTACTATTGATTCGTCATTTGAGCTGAGACTACATCCTGTTACCATAGGGGTAGATACTGGTTTAGATTCTTTTATGCCATATTTTTTAAGATCTGCTTCAGGTACTTGGTTTGTGATAGAAAGATACCATCTTTATTTTGTTGAACTTGTAAACCAAGAAAATATGTGAGCTCACCAAGCAGGGACATTTCAAATTCTTTTTGCATTACCAAAGCAAAGCTTTGACTCATGGCTTCTTCGTTACTACCAAAAATAATATCATCAACATAAACAACAAGTATTATCAATTTATCATTGTCAATCTTTGTATATAAATTGTTATCAGTTGATCCTTTCAAAAACCTTGTTGATAGAGGTGTTTGTTGAGATGGTAATACTAGGCCCTTGGAGCTTGTTTTAGATGATAGAGAGCTTTTCTGAGTCTGCATACAAGTTTTGGATCATTTCGAAGGATGAATCCATCTAGTTGCTCAATATATAGTTCTTCTTCTAAGTCTCCATTGAGAAAGGTAGATTTTACGTCCATTTGGTATACTTTGGAGTTCTGAAAGCTAGAAAGAGAAAGGAACATTCTTATGGCTTCAAGTCTAGCAATAGGTGCAAAAGTTTCTTCAAAATCTATACCTTCTTGTTGAGCATATCCTTTACAAACAAGTCTAGCCTTGTTTCTAATAACTTCTCCATTTTCATTCAGCTTGTTTTTGAATATCCATTTGGTTCCAATGATATTCTTATCATGAGGTCTAGGAACTAATTCCCAAGAATTATTCTTTTCAATTTTCTCAAGCTCTTCATTCATGGCCTTGACCCAACATTCATCTTTGCATGCTTCATGTACATTTTGAGGTTCGATGGTGGAAAGCAATGCTAGATAGCTTGAAGCTTCTGTAATAGTTCTTCTTGTCTGCACCCCTGCCTCTTTCTGTCCCAAAATTTGAGTCTCTGGATGATTTTTATGAACATACCTGGATGGAGTCTTTTCTTCTACCGTTATCTATTCTTCTAGCGCTTCATTGGTTTCTTTTTCCAAATTAGTCTAATTTGATGTGGAAGGATAATCCTCATCTTCTTCATAATCTCCGGCTTTTACCTGCTTTAGATTTTTTCTTGCTTCATCAACCACAACATCAATACTTTGAACACTTTTCCCTAGTCTTTTATTATAACACTTATATCCTTTACTTCGGGAAGAGTAACCAAGGAGAATGCCTTCATCTGCTCTAGGTTCAAACTTGCCAAGCTTTTCATCAGTCCTTTTGATGTAACATTTGCTTCCAAAAACTTTGAAGTATTTCATAATAGGAGTCTTACCATACCAAAGTTCATGTGCAGTTTGAGTGTTGTTTACCCAAATGTTTGTTTTGTTGAGAATAGTGACAGCAGCAAATACAACTTCACCGCAGAAGGTTGTAGGAGTTCCAGAGTCATCTAGCATGGCACAAGCCATTTTTTGAACAGTTCTGTTCATCCTTTCTACCACTCCATTTTGCTAAGGAGTCCTTGCGGTAGAGAATTCCCTTTTTATTCCATGTTCTTCACAAAATTCAAAGAATTCATCTGAGGTAAATTCCCCTCCTCGATCAGACCTGAGGCATTTGATTTTGCGATTTGATTCATTTTCAACCAATGCTTTGAAGGCTTTGAATTTTTCAAATGCTTCATCTTTATGCTTGAGAAGTCCTATCCAACACATTCTGGAAAAGTCGTCAATGAACAATATAAATTATTCTTCTCCATGAGGTGACTTTTTCCTTGATGGACCACATAAATCAGTATGAACAAGTTCAAGAGGCTTACTAGCTGATCCTTCCTTCTCAGGGAAATGAGCTCTGGTTTGCTTACCAAATTGACATGATTTTCATATTGTGTTTTCTGGAATGCTAATATCAGGAAGATCACGAACAACCTCGTATCTGCATGCTTTTCTTATTTGAGAGAAGCTTAGATGCCCCAATCTTTTGTGCCATAGCCAGTGTTCATCATTTTTTCTTAGGTAGCACTATTGTTGTCCTCCCTTGAGTATGTATAGGTTATTTGGATTTCTTATTCCTTTGATCATTGTTTCTCCTGTATCAAGCTCACGAACAACACATCCATTTCATCGAAATACCACTTCATTTCCTTGATCGCACATTTGACTAACACTTAATAGATTATGCTTTAGACCATCAAAATACATAACATTCCTAGCTTTGACCTTTTCTTTTAAGAGAACAGAACCTTTACCTTTTATGATAGTAGGAGTGTCATTTCCAAATGAGACCTTCTTTTCCTTTTCTAAGGCATTATATGACTGAAGTTTTTCTTTATCACCTGTCATGTGTTTCAAGCATCCACTGTCGATGTACCACTAATTTTCTTGTCCTTCTGCATATAAAGTTATACCACATCTTTCTGGTTGTGGTTCTTTCTTTCTCCAAGTTTTGGGACCCAATGAAGTTTTTTCCTTCTAAGATGTTTGCTGAAATTTACTCCTGCATTCAGAATCTTCAAGACCAAAGTTGTTACAGATAGAGCATTCTATTTCATTTTCAAGAAGTGAAAAGTTATTGTAGGTCCTTTTCATGATCCCTGTCACATTCTTTTGATTTTGTGCTTCTCTAGTCATGATGGTCTTGTAAGCAACACATTGAGTAGCTTTGTGTCCAAAGTTATGACATGAAAAACATTGGCCATTAAAGAAATTCCTGTGATTATCGAACCTACTGACCTAGTGATTGTAGTTTCCATTGACATTCATTCTTGAAGAAAACTGAGTATGATTTACCTAAGGTTGGTTGTAGCTTTTGTTCATCCTTGAAGTAGATTGACCCTAATTTACTTGGTGATCTGCTTTATGCCTTTGATGATGATTGTCAAACTGTTCACTGCTCTTTACTGCATCAAGATAGCTTTTAGTGGAGGTGGATGGTTTCTGTGCTTCTTTAGTATATCCCATACCTGTCTTTATCAGAGGAGAACGTTGCACTTTCATAATTTCATTTAAGGTCTCTAATCCTTTAGCAAATCTAAGATTGAGAGCTTTTGTTTTCTCAATATCCTTTCTTAGACCCACAATTTCACATTCTAATTTTTCATTGTGTTTTTTCCTTTCAACAAGTTGGAATGTCAGAGTATCTATAATCATATTATTTTCTTCGAAACAAATTTTAAGTCTAGAGATTTCTTCATAAAGACCATCTTCATCTAAAGCATCCAAGAAATCTTCATCTTCAAAAGCCATCAGAAGTCTATAATCATTACTATTTTCATCGTCATCACTATTTGATAAACCATCGCTATCTTCATGCATATAATAGCTCTTCTTACTTACACTTTGTTTTCTATTCAATTTTCCTGATTCCTTACCTTTATCAAGCTTGTCCTTCTGAAGACATTTGGCATCATAATGACTGACTCTTCCACAAGAAAAACATTTGAAAGGTAGTTTACCTCTGAATATTTCAAAACCCCATTGAAGGTTCTTGACAAAGTTTGCTTCTCCCTCTCCTTCTGAAATATGTCCTGATTCATTGAGTTCTTCTCTTCCTGAAGCTTTGAATGTAGCTTCTCTCATATCTGATGGGCCTCCTTTTATCATTTCGAAAGCAGTTATGATTCCGTGCAACCGTGTCATAGTAAGACTCTGAAGGTCCTACTTTTCTTCTATAGCAGAAACTTTTGATTCAAACTTAGTAGACAAGGATCTTAAAACCTTTTCAACTAAAGTAACTTCTCTTATCTCTTCACCCAAGTTTTTCATGCGATTAACAATCCCATTTATACGTAGGAAGTAATTAGCTATACTTTCATCATTGTGCATTTTGAGAGTTTCATATTGAATTCTGAGAGATTGTAGCTTTGCATGTTTTACCTGATCGTCTCCTTCATAGCTTAGAATGATCTTGTCCCATATTTCTTTGGCGGTTTTGAGGTGTATAACCTTGACAAATTCTGATTATGACAGACTCCCCAATAATGTATTGACGACATCGGCATTGGTTTCATACTGCTTCTTACCTTCTGTATCTGTAGATCTTGCTGATGGAAATGTATATCCTCCTTCCAAAATTTTCCAAACATCTGTTCCAAGAGATTGAAGATAGGCTAAGGTTCTTACCTTCCAATAAATGAAGTTGCTCCCACCAAAGATCGGTGGTCTAATGGATGCCTCTCTTTCGTAGTTACTCATGATAATAGATCTTCCTTCAAGTGATCAAGCTTCTTCTGAAGGACCTGCTCTAATTCCAATTGTTGGAAATAATACTGAGAGGGGGGGTGAATCAGTATTAGTAAGTCAATAATATTTCATTTCCATATTATGATTCATATACACTACTTCAGTTAATGAAACTTGCTTGTATACGCAACTGCATATAAGGAAACTAACGTATACCCTGTAAACTTGTAATTTAGTTAATTCTTCATATGTTGATCTTTAATCTATGCATCAAAACCATATAAATAGTAACTAGGAGCAGTAAAACCAAACTAGATAGTCACACACATGAACACAAGATATAAGGTGGAAACTCAATGTGGGTGAAAACCAGCTGCTGCAATCATCTCTATCTTTCTTTTAATAAGAAACTTCTTTTTACAATATTTTGTACTGGTGCAGTCTTATACCAGTACGCAGGCTTCTACCTGCAGAAGGCTACAACCTTCTCTCATTCTCCAGCTTCTCCTAGAGGGGACCTAGAACCCCGTAGCTCTTGTATTAGCTAATGTACTAGTACATAGGTGCTGACCTAAAGAAGGCTACAACCTTCTCTTTTCTTCTAGGGACCACGTTTCATAAATTTTCAGACTGGATCCATCAATAATGTCAATCAACCATCAAATATATCTGCATCAACCAATCGCCTTTGCACCAATCAAAACTGAATCAAACAATCACTTCTCTGAATGTTGTAACTAGAACATAGTAACAGTAACCAGAACCCAAGCCAGAACCCAGAACACTGTAACAACAATCAAAAGTAGCTAAAGCATATTTTTATGAGGAGTATGCTACTTCAATGTGATGAACCTGTGTGCATACGCACTTGTATCAAGGCAAACCTACGTATATGCACTTTTGAAATGGCGAACCGGCGTGTATATGTGCCTTTGCTATAATGAACTTGCGTACAGATCTGTAAATGATGACTTTAACCTTTACAATTATTCGGACATCATTTATACCCAGATCATCATATTTATAGATTACGACGTGTGCCAATTATTCAGATAAAAGATCAAAACCACACAAAGATACATCTCTTCAAGCCTTAAGATCTTGACCCATCAATAGAACTTATCCTTCATCATGCACTCAGGTTCATCCTTGATTCAGATCCAGCTATGCACCATAACCCAATCACCTTTATTCTAGATCTTCCTCTTCATTAGATATTCAATTCATAAGTGCCTTTGCCTAATGATCTTCTCCTCCTTTTATAGTCTTAGGCCTTACTCAATACCATGGTCCAAAACCACTTAGAACCAATACCTTGGGCCAAATACCTGGGGTCAACACGTCGGACAAGATACCTTGGACTAATACCATGGTTCACAATACCATGGACCAAATACCACGGACCAAAACCAAGTTTTCAATAATGTACACGCCTTTCCTTTCGTGGAAGTGTGTTTGTATGCATACGCACCTTTTGGTCTGCGAACACGCATGTACACGTGGCTTGGTCAACGGGAACCTGCGTATACCTTTCTTTCTTCATTCTATGAGCCTGAACTGAGATCTGTCATCTAAGTGAGTTGCCATCAAGGACAACACCTATGTCATAGTGCTAATCTGAGTCATAATGCCAATAGATGATGGAGGTGAAGGTGGTTTATCAGGCTTGCCTTTACCTTTTTCCTTCTTCGATGTCTTCGAAGAAGAAACCACATCTATCACCTTCTTTTCTTTGTATAGTTCTCCCAACATCTGCTGCATAGTCAAGAATGCTTGCTGAAACTGTTCATCACTCATCTTAGTTTCATTATTTTCACCTGCATTAGATCATGTCATGGTCGACTCATTGCTTTCCAATATCTGGATCAATCTTCTCAAGGATTCCTTCTCCATGTTGCAACTTTGACCTGGTTAACATTCAATGGAAAATTCTACAAACACAATCGGCTCTGATACCAAATTATATGATCTGAAATGATCATATGTTTAAAACTGATGTAGAATTGATTCTGCCATTAATGAATTAAATGTTAACTGAAAGTGCAGAAAATGTGAGAACTGCTCAAGAAGAAGACTTTACAACAGATGAGAAAACATAAACAATATGCAAAATAATAATGAAAAAAAAAAATACATAGTGATACCAAACAACAATATTTATTACGGAGTTCATCCCTGATGGACTACGTCTTCGGGTCCGCTTTCAAGATGGGTGACCGCTTTATTAGGATTGAAAACTAGGAGGTCGATTACATAGCAATTTGACCGCACTGAATGTGCACGCAGGCACTTCTTGTCACTCTCAAAGGATAGCTATCTGAACTAGATTTTCAACAACTGTCACGGTTCCCAATTCCGACTCCGGATGCTCTTGTTACAGTGAAAACAAAAATGACTATAACCTCCAGAACCTGCATACAAAACCCCAAAACCACTCTCCTTTCTCTTCAATGAGAAAAACTGGCTTTATAGCCCTTGATATGCACTCTAACTCCTCCATGCTGATTTTAGGAGTGAATCAGCTCAAAGTAGGTTTTACCACCTTAGGTTTCATATGCATGGTCATCGCATTAGTTTAGAACAAACTACAACAACAAAACCCAAATATAAACCTTATGATAAAAACAAAACCGTGGTGGCTTGCTGACCTCGCGGAGGAGGTTGACCACCCACATGTAACTATCATGGTCTAACCACAGGGTGCCACCTCCACAGTCTTCCTCCAGCGGTTCTGGTTATGATTTGTTCACATGCTCAGGTTATGTTAGGCCTGACGGTTCCGTTGTGGTCAGACTCTTGACACTAACCCTGATGGCTTATCTAGACTCTACTCACATGTAATAGTCTGCAGTTATGTAACTCTGCGGTCAATACTGTAGCGGTTCCGCTACATCTCTGTCTGTTCACATGGACAACGGTCTTCTCCTGCACGGTTAAGGCCCGTGGTCTAGGACTGACATATCCGCCATTTACACACTGATCACATGGTTTACAACCTGCGTGGTCTTCTCCCACTATGGTTAAGACTGTCATATGTATTTTTTATTGTTTTATAATGTTTTACCATAGGCTGAGAGTTAATACATAGGCTCTATGTATTAGTTTAATGTATTTAGGTTTTGTAATATGATTTGGTAGGTTTAGACTTAGGGTTATGCATTTGATACATGGTTTGTAATGTAATATGTTTCGATAGGTATAGGATTAGGGTATAATTTGTTAGGTCTTAGGTCTTTAGACATATGTTCTAGGGTTTAGGTTTAGGATCTAACATTTAGAATAGGTGTATTATAATGTTGTAAAACTAGAATCCATCACCATGTCAGAAGAACCTGAAGAAGGTCATGACGACCATAGAGACCACATCAACCACTTACATCAAATTGTCACAAAGTGACATTTGTGACAAACATCATATGACGATGAACCCATATCAAACCCCTGCAATGGACGACACACCCATGTCGATGATCACTCTGGCGGAACTGACGATGAACACTTGTCGACAACCAAGTATTACACCATATCAACTAAAACCATGAAAAAACATAGACATCACTTGAACAACCTCATCCATAACCAACACTATCGAAACTGAATGACACCAGATTGAATGCTGACGATGATATTGTACCTGTGTAACTGATCGAATGAGATCCTCCTCGATCAGCTCTTGTGGCTATGCACATTAACTCATCAAAGTATGAGTCAAGCTCTAGTCAGGCTTGTGCGTTTGTATTTGCCTCGGTGTGTGTCCCAATAGATGGGATCGCATGTGCGTAGACAACAACATCTATGCATGCCTTCAGCTCAACCTCTCTGGGCTTCATCATCTTTGGCAAGTGTAACAGGGCTCCCTTGTATCTCATTGTTCATGTTGGCATGTAGTCCATAGTAGTATTCACGTTTGACAAGATACGTGCTCTCCTAGCACATCGCTGTTGCCAACTGTTGAGATGGACAACTGCTTTATGCAGTGTAACAAAATTGGAATACAATGCCCGCATGACTGTCTCAAGGGATTATACTTCATCTAGTATCTCCTTCTTCACCTCTGCTCGGGTGGATGTTGTAACCAATTCTCCTCCCTTCTTTGCCGTATGTAACTCCTTATCTATTCGCTCATTCTTAGCTATCAAGAAGTGAACAGTCGAGCTAGTGGCTTCGACATATGCTCTGGTAGCATCGACCAATGCTGCTGGATGCTTGTGCATGTAAGACACGATCATTTGTTCTTCAAACTACACAGGATATGTGTTGTCATCTGGAGTAGACACTCTGAATCATTTCACAACTCTATTTTGTGACTCGTCGAATGATATGTTGTGCATCTCTCCTTCCAGATTGTCTCCAAGGATCTCAGTATCTCCTTGGTCGCTTGGGGCTTTCTCTTCTTCCAGATCTGGTGAAGTTGGTGGGTCAACCTCTTGATGGTAAGGCATGAGGTTAATATATTTCTCTAACTCTTTCTGCTCCATATCTGTATCCATGTCCTCAAGTGCTTGTTCAATATCTTGAGTGAAGTCCTGCTCCTATGACTTCTCACCCTGTCTGCTTTACACTAGCTGCTCGGATGAATCTACTACCTGTGTGGGTGCAGTTTTGTCTTTCTATACATGTTGCGCCCCCTATTGTTCCTGTCCTTGTTGTGCTTCCTTCTCCTATCTACGTAGCTCCTATTCCTTCTGGAGTTGCTCCTTCAACTCATGCAACTCCTTCACTATTTCCTCCATCCTCTATTTTTCTCTCTACCTTTGCGCAGTCCTCCTATCACATTGTTTCCTCTTCACCTCTATTTCCAAAGCTTCTTTCTGCACAAGTGGGCCTACTCTGAACTTGTAACTTTGTTTTGCCTCTGCGTTGTTGACAATCTTTCTCTTCCCTTTGTCATGCGTCGGTATGTTTACCTCTACTGCTGGTGCTCTCCTGGATGTTGCTTCACATTGCTTTGCTAACCATTCCACAACAATGTCGACTAGTTCATTGGTCCTAGAGAAGTTGTAAAAATATCTCCATGGGTCTTCCTCTGCCCAATGACATGCCCTGTGGATCCATAGAAACTCTACTCTCATGCAGTGATCCTTCACAAAACATTGTGGGTCATATGGATTATAGCTTCGGGTCTCGAAAGGATATCTCTTGATCTCCTCTGTTTCGGCATCTGCATACTTGAGATTCCATATCTTCTACAACCTGATATGCAATGGAAGAGTGGGCCAAGGTGCTTTCTTCTTATGGTGTAACCTATTTGACAGTCCTGTCAAGATGTGGTATGACACTTCTTGCATGACAAGCTTGTCCATGGAAAACTTCGGAAAAACATGCGGAGGCTTCTCTCTGCTGTAAATTCATATGAAGGTGTTGGACAGTGAGGCATACCAATCTGCTATGTCGATCAGTGCCTCCATTGCTTCCTTTGACATGCAAGGTGGATCCTGCTCAAATATAATCTTATACACCGGGGTGACAAAATGATCTGACTTCTGTGTGATAACCCCTCTGAAGCTGCATTAGGAAAACAATTTACAATAAGAATCAACAAAGGTTTCCACTGATGTCCATGCCCACTTCATGCCCGGGAACTCCTGACGGGTACAAATTGTATCCAACCTATAGGCGGTCATGTAAATTTCTTCTTGTTGACCTTTGGGTGGCTACCGAGCTCTTGTTACCTATTCCTTCAGCCTGTGAGCCAACATGTCAGACCAGTTGCATGCTTTTCCTTCACTGGCCAGTTAGTCCAACATGATCACCCAAGTCTGTGGCAAGTTCTTTATGCTCTCTTAGTCATACAAGCGACATGAAAATATGACCAAGTATTGATACGCCTTCTGTAGTATCTTTTTCTTGTAAATCTAGTTGGGTGTCATCTTGAATTTGGTTGGATCCTTCACCTAGTTCTTCAAGACATCCCTGGAGTTGGCATTGTTGTTGGGTATGCTGAAGGGTGCCTCCATGGTGATCACTAGCTTCAGCAAGTGGTACATGTGCTGATAGTCCTGTGCCCTGAAGGTAGAAATCTCTGTCCCGCTGACACTACTCAATGTCATCATCTCAAGATCAGTGTGCAAGACGATCCAATGTATCATGTCCGCGCATGGGAACGCAGGATACCTGCATGCAATCCGGTACAAGCCGGACTTGTGAATGTTCACATAGACTTGGCGATCTTCGAGTTATTCCCAAAATTTGCCAGAGAATGCATCATTGAATTTTTGCCATTTCAGCTTGATGTATTTGTCTACAATCAGCTTGGTGTCTTCATAGATCGACAAACTCGTAGACACTCGCTCAACTGCTGCTCGAGTTGCACTTCCGTCGGTGTCCTTTAACCCTGCTCTTTTGGAGGCCATTGATCCTGAACTGCTGAGAGACTGAAAAACACCTTCTATATCTGGAGACATGGTGACATGCATGGTAAGAAATATGTCAACAAAAAACAAAGAAAACTTGAGGGATGACATGCAACATACCCGGGGAACTGCTGGCAAGGATTGTACAATTTTCACTGGGAGGTGGAGAAACTAAATGTCGAAACTATGTAAAAGGCAGTCCAAACTATCGGGAGGCTGGTTGACTACTGGAATTGCACAATACACAATCCATACTAGCCTACTAGGTGCTGAGATTGCAAAATGTGCAATTTCAGCTGGCAAGTGATGCAAGCCTAGGGAATGCATTGTGAAATTTTCTGGGCTAGCAGTCACTGACTCTCACAATTGCACAAGGAAGGACTAGAGGGAAATGAATGGCCAGATTTGCGCATTTTCTGGGAGGAAGGCATAGCCTTCCCTCTCAGAATTGTGCAATGTTGTCCGGGTGAGGCAAACTCCAGGCCAAGGTTGCCCGAACCCGTCGACGGGCAACTGCAAGCAAATGAAGATGTGAATGCATGGAGATAATGAGTGTAGGCAGGGGTGAATGATCATGCATACAAACAATGAATGAAATATTCATAAAATGGAACAGCATGCATGTGTGTGAAATGAGTCACCAAATCGACGACTGTTCGTGCAAAACAACGTCATGCATACGACAACAGTGAGATGCTAACGAAAAATGAAGCAGTGCTTGTACAGGCTAACCTGCATGTAAATGCTAGCAAGCATTCACATAAATCAAGTAGACATCACTCACACAAGCCAAAACACAAAAAGCAACATAAATGCTGCAAAAGTCAAGTTAAGCGGACTTACCCAGAAATAGTTGAGCTAGATGTGTCGAGGACTACTAGATGTGTTGTGGGATGTTAGAGCTCCAATATCAATGTGAAGAATGAGCTCTGAAGTGTCCAATAAATAAGTTTGAGGCTCATGATGCGCATGCCACAAATCTAGGAAAAAGAAACACTTGGAGGAAACTTTCTAAAATGATCTTTGCATGTAACCTCCAGCTGCTAAAAATAACTCCCTAAAATCTAGTGATGCTTTTTGCATGTAGCATTTTTCTATTTTGGGAAAAAGCAACCCATGCATGCAAGTCAAGTTTTCTCGGTCCCGGAGGGAACCGGTCAACCTGGAGGCACATGCAATAGCCTGCTTGACTGAGGGAAATTTTTCAGCAATTTCTGGGATGAAGCTAGGCTAGTTGTATAGAGGGATTGCACAATTTTTGGGAGGAGCAGCTGACCATTGCCTAGAATTGCATAATTTCTGGGTTGAGTTGCACTGTTGGGCCAGATTACGCAATTTTCTAGGGGAAGGTTGTTTGACAGGATTGCACAGTTTCTGGGCCCAATAAGCTGCCAGATAGATTTGCGCAATTCCGTGAGGAAAGGTTGGCTCCCCTCCATATGTTGGGTGTGGAGCCTGATTATCTTTTGTATTCAAAGGTTTCAGCTAGATGTATACCCTAGGAAGACTGTACACCCCTCCATGTGGGTAGGTGCGAGGGGGCTAATCCCCCCGGCTGGGGGGTCCTGGGGCCAGCGGTCCCCCGGCAGTGGTTTGGGGGCAGCGCCCCCGAAGCTAAAAATAGATGTAAAATTGCCTTGCAAAAGTCTAGTCATTTCTAGTCAATCTAGGCCATTCATTAGGTGGATGATCTGATGGTAGAAGTTATGTTTAATTTAGTGTTTTTTGCCCTAGAAGGCAACCCCTCACTATATACGAGGGAATTGTATTGCGTTTATGTATATATATATTCTGAGTGAGAAAGAGAGAGGAGATTGAGAGCGAAGAAGGTGTTACAGCGGATCTATTGTAGGTTGTATCTCTTCAGTTTGTTGGATAATATAAAAGGAAGGACTAGTTGTTTCTTCGTGGTGTAGCCCAAATTGGGTGAACCACGTATATCTATGTCTCTCTTGCTTTATGTGTTTTCTGTGTTTATATTTCTGCAATATTTTATGTGTTCCATTGCTCTGTAACATATAATTTTCTAACACCATAATTGCATAATTTTCTAAGGGATCTTCTCAGCCAGTAGCTGACCCAAGTCTGGGATCGCATCCTGTGAGGGGAGTGAGTTAAGCTATCATGCACAGGTTGGAAAGATGTTGAAAAACCAATGAAGCTCACGTTCTTGACAATGCAAGACATGCTGCTAGGATGGTTGGTAGGGAGGCTCCAAAATGAAGCTAAGGAAAAATTTTGGAGGGTGGTTTTAGTTGCTACAACACTTGGCGACATAATGGTAGAACTATAGCTCTGTTAATGGACATTTTTAGTGAAAAGAAAGTCTAACACCTCCGTAAGTATTGTTCAGTTCTCTGTTCATCTTGGTTTCCATACTTTCTTTATTGTAAGATGTAGCATCTACCAAGCTCTTGGTCAGTCGACACACATTCCAAGCCAAGTCAAAACAGTTGTTTCAATTGGGGATGAGTGGTATATTGGTGCACAAGCAGTGTGATTGTCAGATTTTTAGTTTCATCTTTGGTGTTGCTCTGCTCCCAGCAGGCCTGGACAGTACCCGACGGAGTCACACAGGAAAACAAGCATCGCTCCGCTGCTAGCAAGCCTAGTCAGTACCTCGATAGAGTTACTTGCATCACCTCTCTGCATAGGAAGCCTTTCTCTTCTTTCACCTCATTTGTTTTTTTGAAATTTTTTCACTTTTTCATTTTTCATAATTGTGCATAACATTTATTCATTTCAGAGGCGGAAGAGGGATCCCGAATTATTGAGAGAAGAAGAGGTTGTTCCTTTAGAGAAGTAGTTTATATATACCTCTCACATTCTTGTTAAGGTTTTCCCCCTCACCTTACTCTACTTGATTGAGCTGACAAGGGTTAACCCAAAAACAACCGACTAGAGTAGGTGACACTAGTTAGCGTGCAAGCATCGTGTTTTTACCAAGGTATTTTCCATTGTTGTATCATGGACTAAAGATAAAAAGTTATTCATGCAGAGGTAGGATGACAAATAACCAATTATTGGTAACTACACAAATCCTCTTGTACTTTACCTAGCTTGTTTCGCACACGGTTTCATGTGAAAAAAACCTACGAGTGCAAACAAGCAAAAAAAAAAAGAAGCAAAAGCAAAAGTAAATGCGTAAGAAAAGTGAATAAGAAAATAAGCATGCAAGAAAACAAACATGCAAGGTAAGAAGCAAACATACATGCAAGAAAACAAACCAAAATAAAACACTACTCCTACTCCTAAGCTAATGGTGCTTAGGTCTGCTCACGTAAAGTGATACTTCAAATGCAGCCACCGCGCATTGGTCGACCCATGTTGCTGAAGGCATGGTTCGCGAACAACACAACTATATGAACCAACAAACAAGAAAGATATTACAATGAAGACAAACACACTCCAAATTTAAATGTGTCCACAAAACATAAGTGAGTGCAAGTGCATGACATGCAATCCGTGGACTTATCACGATGTTGTGCGACACTGCGTTCAACTGTTAAGCATACGCATACTCTTTACTATGACATGAAAGAAAATGAATGAAACAAAGACAACTTGCGTCGTGCACGTGTGCTAATTGCTATGTAAGATTCCTCCAATGCATGAGCGATGGGATTGTGTAGCTCAAGTGGAGGAAGCATGATTTGTGTGTGAGATTAATCTTCAATGCATATAGATGAGTGATGAGGAGCCTTGGGTGTTTCAACAATTTCTTGATCGGAAGTGAAACCAACCTCAGGATAGTGAGGGCCTGACATAACCATCATCTTGGGCTAAAGTGCCTCGACAATTTGTGGGGTTTCGAATTCATCGACAAATAGATCATCATAAACAGGTGGCTTGGAAAAATTCACCATCTGTTTTATCCTCTCTGTTTTCGGATGATGGACTGACATCTCGGGTATTCTGTGAATGATCAAGAATGGGTGCATTCATAGACGAAGATACACATGCATAATCATGGATGGTAGAATCACCAAATATGTCAGGAAAAAAATGGAGGAGGCTCGGATAGAAGGGAGTCATCCTTCGCCGAGGGTTGATGCTCAAGCTTCCAGTCATACTCTTCATGAATAACAATGTAGGTTGGTTGTGAAAAACGAACTCCATTGATAGCTTGATCCTCATTCACAAAAAGTGCAGAGTCCAGAATGGAAGAACACAAGACAGTGTAATCTGGAGGCTTAGCAGAACATGAAGACGGAGGTTGAGGTAAAATAGTCATGTGACAACCCATGGGCTTCGCAACCAAATCTGCACAGAAATTAAGAGAAGTGATGTTGGGAGGATGTGACAGTTGAATGGATGTGGGTGCATGTCCTCCCACATCACTGTGTAGTGGTGGAGCTGTTTGATGAGGGATGGTGGACAGTCACTTGTGACAATGACTGTGTTCGTCTGTGATTGCAGAGCTCCATCACGGAAGTATGCTGAGCGAACCTTGGGCTTGAACTTTCTTTTAGGATTAATAGATTTGGTAAGACAGTACTCAAATCTGTCCATGAGATACTGTAATTTCATTTGACTTTTCGGAGCTTGAAACTCCAACACATAGAAGCGGTCCCAAAATTCCATAGGTGATTCATGTGGGGCCTTCCGTTGTTGTAACAGTTTTTGGTCAAGACGTTCTATATCAAAATGATGGAAAGTAGATTCAATGAGATCAAAGAACTGGTCAAGTGAGTGCACACTGCTAGGAGGAAAACTCTAGCACCATCGTGGTGGAGATTCACGAAGTGTGTATGAAAGCAGCAGGTTGACCTCTTCTACATAGAACTCATCTGCATTCTCAAGGAATACATAGAAGTCTTCTAAGTACTTAGGCTAGGCTACTTCGCCTTCACCATGATACGTGAATTCAGACAAGAAATCAAAAAAATCCCTCGTGATGTTGAGAGGGTCGGCATGCGAAAGTCATCATGGAGGGATGAGTGTAATAGAATCCATGATAGATGTGCAAAGGTTCAAAACAGGTTGAGAGGACACAACTTTTCATCTCGCCCTCCTTTTAGCGCTAGAAATTTTGACGGTGATGGACCCGCCAACATGTTAGGGGATCTCCTCGGTAAGAAGTCCCAACTAGACCTTAGACTGTTTGGTGTAGGAGTCCCAGTAGTGGGTCGTATAGTATCACCTTGACCGCAGTTGCGAGCAGAGGTGTTGAGTTACGAAATGCGTATGTATTTACTCTTAATTCCATCACCTTTTTCCTCATTTCTTATCTCATATCTTGATATGCTAACATAGTGATGGATTACAATAAGAAACAGATGACCTACTCTCAGTTAAGATTTAGCCATCATAACTAGCTTTTATTCCTTTTTACGCAGAGAAGTGACGAAAGGAACAGTTGTTGTTCCCTAGTGACAGAACAACATAAACCAACAAATGAAGAATGGGGTGCGTCAGTTGTGGTCAGGTCGAAGGATGAATCAGGAGGATCAGCGCTAAATATGAAGGGTGTCTGAAGATAGCATTCAATTGCAAATCCCTCAGAATTGGGAGATCTAAGGGATCACATTTATCTTTTACCTCTTTCTGACTATAAAAGCAGAAGATTGTAGGAGGAAATGGGATCGATCTCTGTTATTTAAAATTGTAATTTTAATTTACAGACTCATGCTATTGGAGAACACGACCGTATTGTAATGAGACTTGAGTTCAATGATTAATATATAATTGATGTTGTTGTTCATTCGTATTCTCTGAAGTAGCTCAACAGTATTCGTTGGTGGCTAACAGCCTGGCCTCTAGTGGATTAAACTACTCCCTTGTGTTATATATTTCTGATTCTCGCAAGTTTTATTGGTTTGATAGTTTTCCCATTTTCTATGAGTTTATCTTATTTTTTGTTTACCGCTTTCCTATATTGAAGTAGTACATTTTCTTTACATGTTTTATAGCACTGTCATTTGATTCTATTTACACTTATTGTAGATTAAATTATTTAGCCATTAAGATAGTGAATATTATTGATTTAATCAGCTGTAAGAGTTTGGTTATCGCTATTGAACTCTCGGTTGACATCATTTCCATTTGGATTGCTTAGTTGAGATTGAGTGTGCTTTAGATTGAATCAGCTAAGAAGAGATTGGTTATTGCTACTATGCTCTTGGTTGATGCTATTGTTAATTGAATTTCTTGTGTGAGATTTGATTACGATTTCAACAGACGATTAAGTCTTGATGCTTAGATGCAATATTTCCTTTAGCAATTGCAATTTGAGTTTTATAAATGCATCCATTTACTCTTGTATCAAAGGTTTGTACTTCATTTTAGGAAACATTACTCTCTGGATTCATAGCATGCACATATTGTGTACACTCTTGGAATAAAAGGACTTGCCCGGGTTGATGATTAGTGTGGGGTAATTAGGAGTTTTAAAAGACACCTTTTATCAACCAACATTTTGGCATCGTTGCCGAGGAGAGTGTCACCATTTCACAAAGAGTGATGTATATCTGATAATTGCTATTGGGAAAGAATTGGTTATTGAAAACGGAAGGTAAGAACCTACGTAACGAGCAAGTAAAGTGCTTTCTCCTCCACCCTCTTTTTAGCACAATTACAGAAAAGTGAAGTAGGTGTTTGATGTTTGTCTATTAGAGAGAACTGGGTATTAAAAATAGAAGGTAAGAACCTATGTACGGAGCAAGTAAAATGCCTGCTCCCCTGCCCGCTTTCTAGCAGAATTGCTAGGAATTTAAGGTAGAAATAAACATTTTAATTTTTGCATGATGACTAAGAAGAAAAGACCAGAAAACAATACAATCCCACAACCCAAACCTGAAAAATCTAAGGGACCAGTGACCCTTGGAAAATCAACTTTTATCGATGACATCTTAAGAAAAGCAGAATATCAGCCATCAGTAGGTCCCTGAACCGATGCTTCTAGACAACCTACTGTCTCCCTTCAGGCCATAGGCTCACCATTTGTAGCCTACGCTGACATCCACAGTAAAACTGAAGGGACTAAGCAGAGTTTTCAAGATATTGAAAATTCGCGACTAGTTCCCTCACAAGAAGGGAATTCTTGCAACATTCGTGAAGGAGAAGGAGAAACATGGGAATCTGAGGAACCAAGATCCCCTGAGGTAGTAATTGAGCAGAGGACATTTAGTGTCCCAGATCAAGGGAGTGCTGTTAGGATCATTCCTGCCTCCTCTAGACATCCTAGGGATAACTCTCTAGCTCCAGAGATCCTGGAAGGGTACTGGCATATCTCTGATCAAATGGCCAATAATCCACAAACACCCCAGACCTCTACATTATAGTATCCTATTGTTGACACAACTGTCAATGCCCCCATGAAAGCTATCCCTCTACAAAATATTCCCACCTTTCATGGACTTACTTCAGAAGATCTGGATGTGTTTTTGTTTGAATTTAGCGTCCTATGTCAGGGTTATGATTACACCACTAACCCCTAGAAACTAAAGTTGTTTCCCTCCACTTTAAAGGGAGTAGCCCTGCATTGGTTTATGGGACTGGGTGGGGGCACCATAAATGATTGGGACCAAATGAAAACTGCCTTCCTTAAAAAATATCAAGATTATTGCAGATCTAGAGAACTAAAAGACGAGATATTCCAAATGGTAGCAAGGCCTAGTGAAACTTTGGAAGAGTATGTGGAGTGTTTCCAATATAACCTCCAAACGTCTCCCTATGCAAATCTGCCTGATAATTTGCTAAAAACCATGATGATTAAGGGGATGAAAGACCAGTGGATAGAGACATTAAATATTATGGGTAAAGGTGATATCTATCAAGAAGATTATGCTAACATTATTGATTTGTGTATCATGTAGAAATTTTGAATAATATGACACATATTCAACAGAGATTATCCTGATCATACAATTTAAGCGGAACATGTATAATACATAATCTCCTCTACGTTGATCATCAAATTACAGAAGCAGAAACATCCACAGGCACACATAGAAGCATCAATCAAACTCATAAACACAGTATGTATCCCGGGGAAAGCATCTCTCTAAAAACCCCACACTATCTGTATATTATATTGATTGAATCATGTAACAATACAAAGAATAATACTTCTCACAAGTATCTCCACCTGTTACACACAATACAGCTCAGATTTGATCTCCAAATCTCCCCCGCTGCTTGCCTGCCTCCACTGCTCAATACCTGCTCAAGAACTGATGAGAATTGCTTCCCAAACTCGATTTTCACCTGCAAAATAGTCACTCACACTTTGTTGGACGTGATCAAAGGCTAAAATGCGGGCCAAATACGTGAGCAAACTCATTGGCATACTCAATCCTTTGATTGTGCAAATCATCATGCACAGCTATAGTCACAACTGATAGCAATCTGATCCTCTAACACCTGTCCCTGCTGAACTGAACATGCACTGACATGCAACTGAGTTAACTGATGTATTCTATAGTTGCATTATGAGTTAATAACTTGTGAATTAATTAATAACTAATTCACCCAACTCATCTTTAGTCTATTGATCAGTTAGACTAAATACAACCAGTTTAACAAAGCTAAACTGAACACAACTCCATCAACTGTACCTTCAGTCCACTAAACTCAACTCACTTGAGTTCTAATTGAAGTCATGCATGCACCAACTCAACTGACTCATGAGAAAAGCGTATTTCCTTCTGACAGCTGCATGTGCCACTTCCGTAGCTCAAACTGAAGTGCTCCAAGAGAATAAGATTAAGTTTATAGTCCAAATATTATTGTGAGATAATAATATTTGACTTTTCTATTTTTGACTTTGATCACTCACACTGTGATCACTCACACTGTAATCACTCACACTGTGATCACTCACACTTTCATCAAAAATAGAAGTCCATCTATTTTTCCCAACTTGATCAATCATCCATAGACATGATCCATATGTCTAAAAATAGACATAGTCTAAAAATAGACTTGCGCCAAAAATAGCCTGCGGGCCCACTTAGTGAAGGCGACTCTTTTCACTAAGCTCCATCATCTTGTTGCAATCTCAACAAGCATTTCTGGTTGCACACTTTTCAACATATCAGGTGCTCGAGGTACAGTACAAGATTGAAACCAGATGAACGTGTTATGATCACCAGGGACAAAAAAATCTCTGGTGGAAGCATTACTCGTATTGAAATCGGAAACCTGTTGGAAGATTTCAAAACGGATATCGTGGGAACCCTGACAACGCAATTAGACATCATGCAAGCCAAGCAGAAGTAGGTCGAAGCAGAATAGAACCTGGTTATTTTTTTCCCTCGAAGTAGGAAGAAACATAGTCATAAATAATGTCCATCTCCCTAGTATCAAAAGATATCTAGCAACAAGTAGGACAAGCAAATATACCTTTCTCTAAACATATTGCAATTCATTAATAAAAACTATAGAGGTTTTTAGACCCTACCTTAAGTCCAATGCTAGTTTGTAGCAGTCATCCTTCAACCGTCTGAAAAAGTTTCCTTTTGAGAACCTGCAATAAAAAACAAGCACACATCAAATAACACCTGCATAGCTAATATCATAAATCATGTTCATTATGGTTATCAAGGAATCCATAAAATAAACCATAAAACATAGCTTATTGAGAAAAATAAACTTATTTGTATCAACTTTGAAATAGAAGAACCTTACAACCTTTGGTGCCTTGATCTTGTACAAGCTCTTCCCAGGGTCCGAAACAGGAATCTCCTTTACTTTGACAAGCCTCACACTCTTCCAAATGAGATCAAAGAGGTATGTAATCTTTCCTCACAAAAGCTCAATTAGGAAGACTAAGTTCCAGCAGCATTTCACCTCAAAAATATTTAGCTTTTTAACCTCCCAAGTAACCAGCCCAATGCTTCACTTTATAGTGCAAAGGAAGGAGGTTACAGGTCCACCTATGAAGGGATAGAGTCCTCCTTCAAAGGGATAAGCTCCTCACATCAAGGGGTTAGCTCCTTAAGGTATGGGATGCATGAACCTTAAAGGAGCGAACTTGCCACCTCAAGATTCCTTCCAGAAGCTTCTAGAAATGACTCAAAGTGAGTTTTTAAGAATATACTTGTGCCTTTTAGACTTTTATAGGGGTCTGCACCCATAACATAGAGACAGAGCAGTCAGGTGCGTAGGGGACATGACCTTTAGGTGCGGGACTGCAAGTAACGCTAAGAGAAAGTGCGAAGCTAGAGTTTTAGAGACTTTTTAGGGCTTTCTCTTATTTTTAAGGCTTGATATGAAGAACTGAGGCTTAAGACTTGCAAAGGAGGAAAGTATGAGTGGTAATGGATTCACATAGATTGCAGAATGTCAAGGTGACAATTTTCATGCAACAGATTGCCCCCTAAAGTGCGAAGTTTGTAATAGATGAAGATAGAATTTGTCATCTAAGAAGAGTGAAGTACTTTATCATTTCAAGGATCATCCTGTGGACACCCCAGTCGGAACCTGTAAAAAAATCAGTGAAAAATAAATATATGTGAACATATCATCGCTGAGGTAGGCATTCCCATGCTCAGATCAAAACTGACTAGAAAACTAACTAAACTGCTATGATACAACAATGATTTTGTAATACATCATGAGTATAGACATATGTAGACACAGTATGGGCAAAACCATCTGTTTATGAATAGTCCACTATATAATGAATAACAAAATTCCTCGCATCCTGGATGGTAGAAGCTAGATCCACGGTCCTGATTTCTGCTTCCTGAACTAGTACGATTCTATCCACGTGAATGAATGTGCCGAAGTCAAACATGGTAGAAACCACTTGATTACCAGTCAATGATGTGAACTATTAACAAGTGTGAGAGAAACCACCAGTAATGTCAATGGCTCTCAAAGTACTCAGTACAATCCATGAAATGTGAATAAATGAGCTGATGTCGAACATGTCATAGAATCCTTTGATCGAAGGTCAATGATGCAACCTGTCATCGAAGGCGAGAAACCTGCAATTAGGGCATGTAGATTCCAATGTACTAACGATTTCTAGATCATCTTTCTAGATAATGAGCTGAAGTAAATAGAAAGCGATCTGTTGTAGGCAAGCCCACAACACGAAATCATAGATCAAGTTTTGAAGAAATATATTAGGCAAGCACTAACTCAGGGATGGTCAAAATGGATGACAGATATTTTGCAAATGAATGGTTTATTTGAACTGACCTCTTGAACACATAACGACACTGCAGATGGTTTGGTGACAATTGACCAAAATTTAATACCCAGAAACGGGCTGACGACTTTCAATATGGTTTGATTAACTGTTAGGAAAAGGATTTCCCAACCTGGGTAAACAGAAAGTGTCATGTTCAAGAGTGGTTAACTGCTTTTCTAAAACACAAAGTATAAAAAACAGGTTCATTTTTCTCTCTTTTCCCCCACCATTTCTAGCAAGCACGTCTTTATTTTTGACAAGCTTGAGGAGGATAACATTTGCTTGTTTATAAGCTCACCCTTCGGGTGAGTCCAACTTAGTTTAAAATTCAAACCCTAAGAAGGAGTGGTTCATTCCTGTTTAAAATTGAAGAGGTCCTTTACTATTAAATTTTAACGAGTCCAGTATAGGAAAAACTTGGCGTTTTTCAATTTTAGGGAGTCAGAAGAAAAACTTAAGGAAACTCCATGGGTGTCCGTTTTCATAAATTTGTGTCCCTCCAGCCCGAAAAAGTATAAAATAATACTTGAGAGAACCACTTGACCATTACGATCAAGGACTACTTTTCATAATTAGTGGCTCCAATCTGAAAAAGTAAAAAAAGTGATCGAAGACACATCATTTATAACCAATATTGAACATGAAACGACAAAAGTCCGATGATCTTTTCATGTTTATACGGTCAGAAAAGAGTTGTAAGTGGACCGCCTTTTTAATTCTGTTTAATGAGTTTAAAAGGGAAAAACTCAGCAATCTTTTCATATTTTACAAGTCAGAAAAGAGCTTAAAGAGGACTCCAATGTTTCTCTTTTTCGTAAATTTTGGAAGAGTTCGAAAAAGTGATAAAAGTACTCTTTGTTGAAAATGATCAATTCGCCCCAAAAAATCCAATATTTTGCACAAAAAATCAAAGCATTACTCACGCCTATTTAAAATAAATAAAAATGCATCAAAAAGTTACATTTTTAAAGTGAAAAATAAATAAATTAAAAATTCATTTATTCAAAAAAGCTTATAAAAAGGGCTTTTGTAAATTCATTTTTACCATTTGATTTCAGAGTGAGAAGTGAGAGCTTTTGGGTAAGAAACTTCCTGTGAAGATTGCGGAAAATCCGTCCATTGGAATCGAAAACCATCAGCTCCAAGTAATCCACATCATCCCTATCTTGCATTTCAACCGTTTACATTTCACTTTTAGGCTTTTAAAATTGATTTTTTAAGGAGAATTTTCTTTAGAAAAACGCTCGCGGGGGTCCTCAGGTACAACATGGGACCTCTGCAGACCCCAACGTTTTTCTACAAAGGAAAAAGTCGTGGGTCCACACCTATTTCTTACAATGAGTGCGGACCTATGCATTGTATGTAACCAGTGGGTGCGGACCCCGTGAAATAGGTTATAAAATTTCAAATTTCTCCACTTCCGCCCAATTTTTTTTGAAGTAAATTGTTCTAATATGTATTTTTTGCAATGTAGGACATACAAAATGCTTATTTGGTGGGAACGCGAGCATGAGGATGTGGACCTTGCAGTAATAACTCACCAACCCACATTGGATGCATTGAGAGCATGCAGACTGTTTAAATTCTGGGCCATACCAGGCATGAGGGCCCAAGTAGACTTCTTGCAATGGCTGGTAGACAGGTGGAACATACAAGACCAATGTTTCATGATTGGTGGCCACCGGCTCGAAATTGAGCTAGAGGACATATATTTTTTGACTAGTTTGCCCAAGAGAGGCGAATGATTATCTCTTTTCGGGACTAGGCCAGGTGGCCAGTCTGTCGCTAGTCTCCGATTGGAGTTTTGCAATGATCAAATAGAGGACAAACGGATCGATATTAAAACTATCTCCCGTCCTGAACTTAAGGTTATTGCATTCACTGTCACCAGACTATGCAGGAGTGCAGCATTGCATGTAGCTACCAGATCCCAGATGCGAATGGCAGTAGACTGTTATCGAGGTACCATCTTCAACTGGTGCGAGGCTGTGTTGGTGAATGTAAAAGGCCAACTAACTAGAGCAAAGAACGGACAACTAAAAAAATTTGGATATGGTTTCCTGGTTGTGAGCTTTGGTCTAGAGAGGGTCCCTATGTTGGTCCCACAGTAGCTTTCTGTTGAGGCTAGACTTCCTCGAGAGCCTAGGATAATGCGTTGGGTTGCAGTGATGGCCCGTCATCCTGAGGAGGGTTCAGAGGTTGTTCGATTTCCGCCTGAGTATTTTCGTTGGTTGAGGAACCAACTTTTTGTGATTCAGGATTTTCCATATGCTGGGATGGATTATCGTGGTGACCCAGACATGATTCTTCCACCAGGAGAGCAGTGGGATGATTCAGGTAAAATCATTCTCAACATTTTCTAAGTTTTCTAATTTTTTTTGTTTTTTAAATCATCCAAAACTGATAACAAAAAGTTTTAAATGCAGATGTGGGTCCACGACGACCAGCCGCTCTCTAGCCTTATGAGAGGAGACACCCAGCTACAGTAGTACTGGCCCCACAGGACCAATCTACAGAGACCCTGACCAAATTGGAGAATCATCTAGAGCGTTTGACAACAGATATTCCAGAGACTGGCATAGATGATATCCCACTTAGGTTACAACGATACGTGATTGGGGTCCCAGGACCTTTTAGGAGGTTCCTTTGTAGGGTGGCCTGAGTAGTGGTTTCTTATCGTGATCATCACCAGGGATAGGATGATCACTTTTGTAGACTCATACGACATTTTATGTCTTTTTGTATTATCATTTTTGTCGATCATAAGGTGTTTTTCAACTTATGATCAAAGACGATGTATATTTGACACACTTCTATGCTATGATACATCACTATTACTGGCTATCTTGTGTAACATGTTATGGAATGTTTTTAAATTTACTGTTTTGATTATTGCAAATATCTATTTAACATACGGGAAGCAACTGCATCTGCTAATGTATTTAAATATCTTGGAATATGCTGATATTCAATGTAGTCAAATTCACATTCCAAGAGACGAAATCTCAAGAATAATTTTAATAACACTAGATTTCTAATGGCATAAACCCTATTAAGCTGTAATACAATGATTTCAGAATCTAACCTAACAATCAAACTCCGAATCCCAAATGAGATGGATTCAGATAATAACTCAATCACTGCACTATACTCTGCAATGTTATTTGTTGTTTGACCGAGGCTTACCCCATGCATAGATACTAACTCATCAGAGGGTGAATAGATAACCCAAGCTACGGAAGAAATGTTCCATGTATTATGACAAGCACCATCAACAAAACCAATGTATGTTTGAAGAGACGTCGACATCTGCAATATCAAGAGTAAAATTAAGATAAGTAGGAATAATGATAAAAGCACTCTCTAAACTAGGCACACATTTCTAATCTAAAACACACCAACTAGAAAGAAACTAATCTAACAAAATTCTCCACACCAAAATTTAAGCATAATATCTCTTCAGATAAAGCCCATTTCTGGGTTTACCCAAAGAGACACCATCAAAATCTACCAATTCATAGGCCCCTTTTGCGAGATTTCGCTTAACAATATAAGGACCATGCCACATAGGTACAAATTTTCCAGCCGCTAGCTTACGTTTGCTTAATCGTATAGTAACACTAGGTCTCATTCCGAAAAATTACGAGGTGTAAAATTTCGGTCGTACTGAGATTTTATTCGTTTCGCATGAGTTTCGATTGCTAATGCAGCATCACATCAATTCTCATCTAGCTGAGCTACGTACAACAAACGTTCCTCCTCTTCATAAGTGGCTAGGAGTAATTCTATGGGTATTTTCAATGACAGAATTTCACATTCAATGAGTAACACTGCTTCCAAACTGTAAACCAGTTGAAAAGGAGTGAAACCAATTGATGTTTTTACTGAGGTTCGATATGCCCAAAGTGCTAAAAATAACATGTTATGCCAATTCGACCTATGAATACCAATGATTTTTTGGATCATAGTGACTAGAGCTTTACTGAGAGCTTCAACCAGACCATTAGCCTGTGGGTAATATGGAGTAGAACTATCGTGAGGTAGGCCAAGTTGATCTGTCAGTTCAGTCATCATGATGTTTCGAAAATGACTTCCATGATTAGTAATAATAGCTTGAGGAATACCGAATCTAGCTATTATATGATTGAAAATGAAAATTGCAGCAGTTTTGCCATTTGCCGAAAATGTAAGCATCACCTTAGCCCACTTAGTAAAATAATCTACTTCAAGGATGATATACGCATTCCCCCTGGTTGAGTGAGGGTTAGATGTAATAAAGTCGATACCCCACTTTGCGAAAGGACCGACAACAATTATAGGGTGGAGAGGAGTGGGTGGAGCACACATCTTACGATAAAAAATTTGACAATTGTGACATTTCCGAACTGCATAGATACAATCTTTGAATAAGAATGGCAAGAAATAACCAGCGCGTAATATCTTTTGGGCTGTGGCATACCCAGACATATGACTGCCACATGCTCCAGAGTGACAGTCATTCAGAACCTTTTCAGCTTCTTCATGAGTTAGACAATGTTGGAAAACAGAATCTGCCCCACGACGATAGAGTGTATCTCTAATAATATTGTATTGTTGGGATTGGAAACGTATTTTCCATCGCTGAGATCGTGAGATTTCAGGCCAAAAAGATTAGGTTTGGAGATAAACAATAATATCTCCATACCATGGATCAAGAGTACTGATAAGAAACAAGGATTCATCTACAATGGGTTCTTCTGCCACAGTTTCAGTATCAGTAGGCGGGAAATCACACAAATTCCAAGTCAAATTCCTGCAAGATAACTATCCATTTGGAATACTTGCCCCCCTAGCAATTGTTTGGTCAAGATATACATCATAGGTTTATAGTAAGAAATTACTGTGGTTTTGCGTAATAAGATGTAGTGACGAAATCTTTGGACAACTTGAACAGCCGCCAAGGTCAATTTCTCCACATGCGAATATTTAAGCTCAGTCGGATTCAGAGTTCGACTAAGATCGTAAATCACATGTGTCATGCGGAAAGAGTCGACGGTGCAGACACAACCGACCTCCCTAGAAGCCTAAGACTTTCTAGTGACAAACAAGACAAATAAGAGCAATCCTTCTCTAAATATGCGTTATACTATGAGAAATCAAGTGTTTTAGATCTTACCTGTAACCCAACGCTGTTGTAGTAGTCCAGCTTCGTTGATCCGGATGAGCTCCTCCTTCTCTTCGAAACCTGCATTCACCAACAGTCAAACAATTAAATAGCACCTGAATATCACATAAAATAAAACATATTTAACATATAGACCAAGGAGTATATGAAACAACTCATAGATAACAAATTGTTGAGAAGAATGGACTAATTTGTATTAAAGGTAACAAAAGGAACCATTACAACCTGAGCCTTGGTGTTGTGCAAGCTCCTCCCAGGGTCCACAAGAGTCCTCCTTTACTCTGATCAGCTCACCCACCTCCCATTGGAAACAAGTAAAGATGGTAATCTCTCCTCACAAATTCTCACAAGGAAGTCCTAATTCCAATAGCATCTACCCTTAGGAATGTTCAGCTTTTAGCCTCCCTCCCTCTGGCCCAATGCCTATATTTATAGTGCTCTAGAGGAAGTTAATTAGCTCCACCATGGATGGGATAAGCCCCTCTTTCAATGGGATAGGCTCCCCTCTTCATGGGATAAGTTCCTCTTTCTTTGGGTACATGAACCATCTAGAGGCGCTTCATACACGTCAAACAAGCTTCTAGAATGCTCTAGAAATGACCACAAGTAACTTTTTTAAGATGAAACTCGCGCCTTTTGACCTTTACAGGGGTACGCACCCACCCCTTTAGATACAGAGCGTACAAGTACGCAGGTATTATGAACTTGGGTTGCGTACACACAGGTAAGGCTAAGAGAAACTGCGTACTAGAGATAATTGACTTTAAATGACTTTTCTCTCTTTTTGGAGTTTGACATGAAGAGCAGAGGCATGAGACTTGCCAAGGAGGATAGTATGACAGTGGATGGATCCATACTAACTGCAAATAGTCATGGTGACATTTTTTAGTGTAACAGATTTCCCCCTAAAGTGCGAAGCCTGTAGTAGATTAGGGTTTTATATGATCTAGGAAGGGTGAAGTACTTTATCATTTCAAGGAGTATCTCGCGGAGAGCCCGGTTAGAAACTGCAATTATTCAACACAAAATACATATATAAGATGATATCATTACTGAGGTAGGCATTCCCATACTCAGATTGAAAACTTTAACTAACAATCTAACTACTGCTCTGATACAGGAATGATTTTGCAGTACATCACAATCATAGACTTTCGTAGACACAGTATGGATGCAGCCATCTGTTTATAGTTAGTCTACTATATAATGAATACAAAACTCCTCGCAGCCTGGATGGTGGAAACTAGATCCAGGGTCTTCATTTCTACTTCCCGAATTGGTACGATTCTATCCATGCGAATAAATGAGTTGATGTCGAACATGGTAGAAACCACTTGATTACCAGTCGATGATGTAAACTATTAACAATTGTGAGAGAGACCACCAGTGATGTCAATGGTTCTCAAAGTACCCAGTACAATCCATGAAATGTGAATGAATGGGTTGATGTCGAACACGTCACAGAATCCTTTGATCGAAAGTCAATGATGTAAATTGTCGTCAAGGGCGAGAAACCTGCCATTGATGCATGCAGACTTCAAGGTACTGACGATTTCTAAGTCATCTTTCTAGATAATGTGCTGATGTCGATAGAAAGCGACCCGTTGCGGGCAAGCCCTCAACACGAAATCATTGTTCAAGTTGAAGAAATGTTGTTGTAAGGACTGACTCAGGGATGGTCAAAATGGATGACAAGTATTTTGCATATGAGTGGTTTATTTGCAGAGACCTCTTGAACACATAATGACACGACAGACGGCTTGGTGACGATTGACCCAAAGTTAATACCCGGAAACGGTTGAAGATTTTCAGAGACGTTTGATCAACTTTAAGGCAAAGGATTTCCCAACCCAAGTGAATGAAAAGTGTCGTGTTCAAGAGCGGTGATAAGATTCTTTTGTAACAAAGGATAACAAATAGGCTCATTCTTCTCTCTTTTCCCCCACCATTTCTGGCAAGTACCTCTTTATTTTTACAAGCTTAAGGAGGATAACATATGCTTGAGTATAAGCTCATCCTTTGGATGAGTCCAACTTAGTTTAGATTCGGACCCTAAGAAGGAGTGGTCCGTTCCTGTTTGTAATCGAACAGGTCATTTACTGTGAAATTTTAACGAGTCCAGTATAGGAAAAACTCGGCGTTTTTCAATTTTAGAGAGTCTGAAAAAACTAAAGAAGACTCCAAGGTGAACTTTTTCGTAAATTTGTGTCTCCCAAGCCCGAAAAAGTATAAAATAATACCTGAGAGAACCGCTTGATCTTGCGACCAAGGAGTACTTTCATGATTAATGCCTTTGACCTGAAAAGTAAAAAGCGATCAGAGGCATGTCGTTTTATTTCCAGTATCAAATTTGAAACGACAAAAATCCAGCAATCTTTTCTTGTTTTTACGGTCAGAAAAGAGCTATAAGAGGACCGTCTTTTAATTCCGTTTTAACGAGTGTAGAAGAAACACTCGGCAATCTTTTCATGTTTTAGGAGTCAGAAAAGGGCTTAAAAGATGACTCTGAGGTTTCACTTTTTCGTAAGTTTTAACGAGTTCGAAAAAATGATAAAAATGTACTCATGGTTTTCATTTTTTCATAAGTTTTAATGAGTTCGAAAAAATGATAAAAATGAACTCATATGTCCAACTTTCAATTTAATTTACGAGCAGGAAAAGACGGAAAGAACTCGGCATTTTCATTTGTTTTACGAGAATGAAAGATAGCAAAATAATCTCGGGATTTTCATGAGTTTAACGAGTCTTGAAAATAACTAAAATTGACTCAAGATAAGTTTCATTTTTACAAAAGCTTGAAACAGAGAAAAAACTATGCTTCAAAGTAGTTTCATTTTTTTACAAGCTTGAAACAGAGAGAAAATTGTGCTTGATGCCCCCTAAGCATAACTGCTAGAGCGCATGCCCCCCCAGCTTCATTTCATGCAACCAGTTGGATGAAATGAAGGTTGAGTTACGAGATCATTTGAAATACTGGACCTAAAACAAAAAACTGAAATAACTAACCTAAAAATATAACTTAACATTTACGAGATCTAGTCAAACTCACAACTCGATTAGAGGAGGATTTGTTTCATTTTTTAACGAGCTTGACATAGGAAAAGAACTATGCTCGGATTCGGTTTCATGTTTACGCAAGCTTGAAACGAAAAACTATGCTTGTTATAAGTTCACATGCCCCCAGCATAATGACGCAAAACGAGGTACATGCCCCCCAAGATTCATTGCATTCAATGAGGTGGATGGAATGAAGCTTTACTTTCAAAATCTTGGAAAGACTCGAGGGAGCTGTTTCATTTTTTAGTGAGGTTGACACAGGAAAAGAACTATCCTCAAAACCCTTGTTTCATTTTTTAAACGAGCTTGACAAAAGATAAGGAACTATGCTCATAACTACTCTCTACAATCTACCTAACAAAAACTCTACTCTAAAAACCTTGATTCATTTTTTAACGAGCTTGACACAAGACATGGAACTATGCTCTAAAATCCTTGATTCATTTTTTAATGAGCTTGACACAAGACAAGGAACTTTGCTCGTGACTACTCTCTAAAATCTACCTATCTAACCTATCCTTGTTTCATTTTTTAACGAGCTTGACACAAGATAAGGAACTATGCTCAAAAAGTTTGCATGCCCCCAGCATAATGACGCAAATCAAGGTACATTCCCCCCAAGCTTCATTGCATTCAACCAGATGGATGGAATGAAGGTTAACTTTCAATATTTAACTTGAAAAGGGAGTTATTTCATTTTTAATGAGGTTGACACAAGAAAAGAACTATCCTCATACCTGATTCATTTTTTAACGAGGTTGACTCAGTAACAGGAACTATCCTCATACACACTGATCATGGCTTCCAACTGGAAGAAAGACATGTCAATGGACACACCTTGATCATGGCTTCCAAGAGGTCTTCATCAGAAGGAAGAATAGTTCTTTGGAAGGAACACATGTCAAGGGATTCAAAATGGATAAGAACATCGTGTTCAAGTAATCCCATGGAGTTTTCCATGTCAATTACCAGATCTAAATCGAAGGAAGATGAGCAAACAGTGGGAGGCTCACTTACATCGGTAACTGAAAACATGGGGTCAGTTGCCACATAATTAACCCGTGGCAGGGTAGATACCACTTTAGAATCAGGAACATTTAGGGGTGTCATACTATTGGTAGTTGAAACAAGACTAAGGAACGAAAGCTGGTCTACAGTCACAATACTGCCATTGTGAGGGAAAGACATCATGCGAAAGAGTGTCGATACGACAGCTTTCATTGCATAAACATAGTCTCGCCCAAGGAGTAAATTGAAATCCAAGGGACCTCGAACTACCATAAGATCAATACAGACAGTTTTACCTTCCAAGGTAATAGAAAACTTAGGAAGGATCCCTAAAGGTTCACTAATGGTTCTGTTAAAAGCTTTCAGATTCTGCGTAATAGGTGCAAGCTGAGGGGAACCCAAAGCTTTCCAAACAGTTGAGGATAAAATACTAACAGAAGCACCTTCATCTACCTGAGTACGATGTATGTCCCTACCACCAGCCTTGACAATGATTTGGAAAGGGATGGAGGAAGGAAGACGAGGTTCTGTCAGTCTATTCCAATCAAAGGAAAAGACCTCGGTACTTGGAGGGGGTTCTATAGAAACAGGTGAAATGCCCCCCGGCATAGAAGAATCTGATGTAACAAGAAGAACCTGAGCGGTATGAAGTTCACTCTCTAAAGGGAAAGTGGGATCGACCGAATGTGAAATTGAATCGACCACTTGATCAACTAATGGATCATCAACCTGAGTGACATGAGTTTCACTCTCCAATGGAAGAGTGTGATTGACCGTACTTGAAATTTGATCAATCATTCTGTCAGTTGACGGTAGGTTGGGAGAAAGTTTACGGTAACCAGTTGGAAATTCTTGTTGTGGAACAGTAAGATTTTCCAACAATTTTGAGGCTTCATCCATGTGAGGGCAAATGTGAGTTTGATGACTCCCTTTGCATAACTTACAAGGAAACCTAACTTTACCCTTTTTCCCATGAACCTGACTATCACTGGTTGATGGATCAACGGAAATTTGATGAGATTTTTCTGACCATACTTCCAAGACCTTTGGAATACCAGGACAATTGACAAGGAAGTGGTCACCCTTACAAAGCCTGCAAGGGTATTTGGGTTTACGATGCATGTCGGAGTTTTCCTCAACACCACGAACACTTACAGTCGTGGTTGGTTGGTTGACTTCTTTCTTATCTTGCTTCTTCTTCTTCTTCTTCTTCTTCCCTTTCTTCTTCTTCTTAGCCTCCTGGTTACTAGCATCAAGGCTTTTACCAGGCGAAGAGGAAGAAATGGAGGAAGAAAAATTAGGCGAAGAAGGTAAAGAGTCAACAGAAGGTCGGTGATGTTGAGATGGTGAACTCTGTTGAGGTGAAGCATTCGGTTGAGGTGGAACAATTGGAGTACTTTGGGCCAACGAAGTTGAAAATAACCATATCGGTAATCCTATTGTAAATCCAGGTAATGACAAAGTAGCCATATAAGGAGGACCAACATTTCCAAAGTAAGGAAAAGTGCTAGGATTCTCGTTAGGAGGGGTTCCTAGGTTGATAAATTCCGGAACATTTGCCATTATATTCAGCTTCAGTGAATTTTATTAACAATTTAAAACTAAAATTAACAATTCACAATTCACACCTAACAGTTAAAATTCACAATTCACACCTATGGTCTCTAAAAGTAAAAACAAACAAATTAACACGCGCTATCAAATCTAGGAGTCAAACCACACACAAACAGTAACCTTCCGGATCGAAAACACTAGTTGGTGATGAAGCCCAACATCGCCGAATTCAGTACAGAAGTGGTGGGTGGAACAGTTACCCCGGTAACCTACTTAATGAATAGACTGGACCAAGTTCCTCCACTTTAACCGTCTCGAGTGAAGTGAACCCCCTAGAAAATCCAAGTGAGTCTAGCCGACGTCTGCTCCAGGTACAGTGGGATCTTCCCTCCACCGTCACCTTGGGTAGAACCCTAAAGATAATGGTCACTAAGGTCACCAACAGCAACAAATATACCTAGGGGAACAGTCTACGACCCGATAGCACGCAAGGGCAGAGTAACAAGCTCAATCCCCTTGCCGGCTCCTTGACAATAATCCAAGGTTTACCGACAAGTGACCCCAGGCTCCTCGACAATAATCCGAGGTTTACCGTTTGTAGTACGTGCGTATCTGGCGTCTTTCTCAATGAAGGAGGATTGATCCCGTCACTGGTTTGGACACGGTCTCGTGCTTCTCCTTTAAGAGGAGCTTTCCCAGAGTACAAATGAAACAGTTGGATTTATCCTACCACAAGATGAGCTACTTGTTTGGTTTTGCTGTCTTGGAGAGTTAATTACTCTCCTACTCCAAGACACTAGCCTGATCTATATTGGTGTTTCAGAGCCCTAGAAATGTAAAAATTACTAGATGAATTTTAATTAAGCGCTGTGTTATTAAGGCTGTTATTACTCAAATGGGTAAATGGATACGAAACCAATGGTGTTATGACCCGACTTAACTGAATGCAATCGAATATGATAATGTAATCTTTTCAATTCGATGAATCCTAACTAAAGTAAGGAGAGAGTTTCCATTCACTTCCAACAATGCAAAAAATTGATCACTAAGAGAAAATATAACAAATTCTCTAATGCACTAATTTTATCAAGAAAAACTAATGCAAATCAATTCCAAACCATTTTTTTTTATTTTTTTTTTGTGTAAATTCAAATCAAAGAAAACTGATCTAAATCTACGATTGATTTTTCAGAATGTAAACTATGCAATTGTCATCTATGCACAATTCACTTGAAAAGTATGCAAATGTAATCTATGCACATTTTTCATTCATATTCTGAAAATGAGAATTCTAATTATGAAAATGTGATCTATGCAAGAGAATTCTCAAACACAATATGATTCTAATGTAATCTAAGAACCAATCAAGTGTAAGTGGAGAAAATTGGGTGAGAGTTCCAAAGATCAAAAAAAATAAAAACACTCAAAGGCGGTTAACGCTCATACACAATTTATCGGGCAAAGAGGAAGCTCTGTTTGAACTAGAGGAAGTATGTCGAGACAATACTGCAGAGGTTTAATATGCATGATAGTAAACTGATGAAGGTTCCTATTCCTATAGGTGTAAATTTATCTACTGAATAGTGTCCCAAGACACAAGAATAGGAAGAGGACATGTCCCATGTTCCATACACAAGTGTAGACAGTAGCCTCATGTATGAAATGGTCTATACTAGATGATCCATTGTATATGCAATGGGAGTATTGAGCAAGTTTATGTCAAAACCAGGGAAGGACCATTGGACAATAGTGAAGCAAGTTTTCAAGTATTTTTGTGGCACTAGTGATTATGGTTTGTGCTACCAAGGAAGACTGGGATAGGACAAAGTTTTGGACATCCATGGCTTTGTTGATGCAGACTAGGCTGAAGATATAGATTGGAGAAGATCTACAAGTGGGTATTTTTTTAACCTATTTGGAGGTGCAACCAGTTGGATGAGCAAGAGACAATTTGTAGTGGCACCTTCAACTATAGAAACAGAATACATGGCAGCCACTCATGCAAGCAAGGAAACATTTTGTTTCTAGAGAATGTGTTCAAGTATGGGGTTAGCACAACGAACTATAAGGATATATTGTGGCAACCAAAGTGAAATTTTCTTGGCAAAGAACCCTACTTATCATTCAAATACAAAGAAAGTTGATGTTTAGTATCACTTTGTGAGGGATATGATTGAGGACAAAAAGGTGTTGATGGTAAAGGTGGACACTTTGAAGAATGTTGTAGATGCATTGATGAAGTTTGTGAGCACTAAGAAGTTTTCTTGGTGTAGAGAAACAATGGGCATTGAAAGGTTGGACAATGACTAAGCTCTCTAATGACTCCCTATGTGGAAAAGAAAACAACAAGGGGGAGAATGTTGGGTGTGTGTTATATTCTTTCCACAACTAGCCACACATGTGGGGGGGTGAATTATCGCAACCCATGTTTGTTGCACTAGGCACATTAGGGGGGTCATAGGTGGGGCGCATCCCCCTTTGTCGAGGGGTTTTAGGGGAGAAATAGCCCCTGTGTATAGGGTTTGGGGCATTTCCCCGGTAATTTTTTTTGGACCCTATATTACGTGGGGGACTACCTATCATTTAGTGCATGGGTTTCACACATAGTTTTGGGCATAATGGTTTTCTGCCCATGGTATTTTGTAGATCTATTTAAGGGAACTACAATTATGTTCTAATGCAAGATTCATGGATTGAGGTTTTATGAATGCTTCAGCATGTATACATATGTATTGTAACATTGAAAGGAATATAATCAATAATCAATCTAGTAGTCCCGGTTTTGTGATCCAAGGGAAAATATATGTGTATTTGTTTTGTGTTTCTCTCCATTATATATTGTTTGTTTTTAAGAATTCATTTGCAGGTAATTTATATACAGGGTTAAAACATATAGGCTCAAATTTCCATCAGATATAAGGTAGTCACATTAAACAAGTAGAGAAGTAGGAAGGTGAAGATTCTTTCAACCTTTCTTCTCTTTTTCAAAACCCTCCATGCCAAAACAATGTTCCTTCATTCATGGATGATTCTCAATCTGCTAATCTTGGTAGTGAATCAAATGAAGTCAATTCTTTCAATCAATCCATAGCCTTTGGAAACAATCATTCTGATGATGATGACTTTGTTGATGTCTACGATCAGGAATGCCCAGGTGCGTCATCTGATCTTTTGGTTTCTCATGAAGACGTTATTTTAGATCTATAATCTAATTCACTCAAAGAAGATGTTCTTACTGAAATTTTCTCTTCATCTCAATATCTCTTTCACTCTACCATTTTTTATGCATCTACTAGTGATAGAGATACTCCATGCTCATCAAGTTTTTCAACTGATGAGTTAACTTCCCAATTAGCACAAGACAATGATATTATCCATGAAGAAAATGAAAACAATCAAATCATTGATTACTCTTTCCATCCCCCATCATATCTTCTCTTGCATGAAGACAACCCTTCAAACCAGCTTGCTGATGAAATTTCCTTGATTCATTTATCTTTTGATTTGAGATTAGAAGAATATTTCAATTCAAGTAATCTATTTGTTGAAGTTGAAAAATACGATCGAATCAATGATAGAGATGGATGCCATCTAGTGAACAGTGGTATTATTGAAACCAATGGTAACAACTATCTTCACACCATGCACGATTTGGTTCAACCTTCAAGATGTGATTTTACAATCCTTGAAAGTTATGGGACTTGTCAGGAAGTCAAGGCACTTCAATTTTTTTTTATGGTTATGTCATTATCTCACAACTTTGGTAACGCCATCGAACTAAGTCAGATATGGTTTCTTTCAAAAATACTTCTCTTTGCATGGTTTCATTCAATGTAAATATATTTCTGAAAGATATTTGGTATTTTAGATGTAATCTTTAAAACTTTCAAGATTTGGTTTCTTATCGAATTCAGGAATCTTCTTCAGTATATCCATCTTCATGAAAATTTCTTGCATCAAAATCGAGTTTGGTTTGGCTGTCTCTCATAACATCATGGAATTACGAAGTTGGTCATTTCAAAGAGCATCTTTGTCCTAAGGAATCATGCTTATTATATTCAATTTTTAATAGTCAGCTCCTAGTTTTCTTATGAATGTTTTATTGAAAATATTTCCCTTCACCGCACCTGAAATCCTCTTGAGTGACAATGAATGCATGAGTTATTTCATGAATGAAATTCTTCTCATTTCAATATGTCCTGAATTGTCTCATGTGTTTGTTTTGATGGCATCCATTTTAAATTATTTTGATGATTACGTTGCTTGTATAGTTTGTCACCAGTTACAGGAAAATGGTTTGTCACATTTGGCCTGCAAGGAAGTTGGTTCGAATGTTTAGATCGTTCGTAGATATGTTCAAATTGATTTATTGTTGTTAATTACAAATTTGGAATCTAATGCTTTAATCATCCCATCTGATCATTATTTCTTCTTTGATGACTGTCATTCAGCTTATCATTTTCCCACCAGCACATCCAATGACAGTTGTTTTACATCCTTTGATCTTTCTGGTTCAACATTTCACTATTCAGATATTTGTTGAGCATTGGAGGCACTTCAACCTTCGTTGATGGTTATGTCAGGTTCTCACTGTCTTGGGATGCTTGCTAAATACGATCGAATCTATTTTCTCTCACAAGATTCTAATCATAATCTTGTCCCTCTAATTGAAAATTCATCTTTTCAAATATTTCGGGGTTTTCAAGAGGATTATCATGAATTTTACAATCCAATCACTGAATGGTTGGAACAATCTTACCTAGAATTTTTTGTCGCAAACAACAATTTTCCATATTTCCTCATGCTTGCCAAGGAGTTTGATGTGGATGGAGACACATCCGCGAGAAGCTTCTGAGATTTGTTGATTGATGGTTCTCATAGAAAAGGAATGAATGTGAATTGTTTAAAAGTATTAACTACAACATATCTTTCTGCTGATAGACAAGACCTTCAATTTTTTGTAAAAGTTATACAAGCTCTTATCTTTTCCATTACACATCATTTTATATTTCTTTTAATTGATCACATATTTTTTATTGTAGTTCGGGAACAATTACGATGGATACATTGGAAATTCCATTATATGTGACCTAAAAATTCTAGCTAGTTAGGTTAGGAGCAGGTCTAGTTGCATTTTAGTTTACCTGCACTTTCGTCCAACATTTATTTTTTGTAGTTTGTCTTGTGTTTTCTGGTTTTGGTTTCGCATCATTTTTTCATTTAGCCACTTTTTGTCTTGTCTTTTGGTTTTGTTCCCTTGTTGTGTGTTGTATTTTCTTTCGTTTTGTGAGACCTTGCATGAAGATGCCCTATTGGCTCAAAAGGGAATGTGGGAAAATAGAAAATGACTTTGTGACATTGCAACATTTGTCTAACTCTCTGTCCTTCTTCCTTGTCTTAGTTACACATTTTGGTTGATGATGTTATAATGGAAAATATAATATTTGCATTAAGAAATCCTTGTGTCGAACCATGATCTCTATGTCTATTATGGAAACCTCATGCCTGCATTCAAGTTTTTATGTTTCAGTGTTTTCAACTTGATCCAAAGAAGTAGAGAAGGATAAGGGAAAAATATAAACGAGAAAACCTAAATAAGATGTCTCTATATGCTTCTCTGAAGGAACAACCTCTCCTGCTCTCAATAATTCGAGATCCTTATTATTCCCACAAAATGAAAATTAAGTTCTAATTCATAGTACTCTTAAATATATAAATAAAGGCTAAAGAAGAGAAATACTTCTTGTGGAGATAGGTGAATCAAGAAACTCCATCGAGGTGCTTTCCAGGCTTGCTAGCAACAGAGTAATGTTTGTGTTCCTAAAGTGACTCCATTGGGGTACTCTCCATGCCTGCTAGTAGCGGGGCATCACGAGAGATGAAAAACTATAGTTTGAAAATCTAAAGCTCATGAACTTCATTACCATGTCCTGAATTTAAACATTGTGTGATCGTCAATCTTATTTTTTTGTTTAACTGAGTAAAGGAATGAAGTGGAATATGTTTATGCACGGGGTACGTGGGGAATCCATGGTAATCTAAAAGATGCATCAATAGTTCCTGAAGAACTAGACATTACATGAAATAATTGACCAAGACAAATAAGCTGGAGTTCTACCAATGTGTCGCCAAGTGTTGTCGTTGTGACAAACACCCTCCAAAATTTTTTCTAAACTTGAATTTTGGAGCCTGCTTTGGTGTTATTGGGAAAACTAGTGTCCATTCAGAGCTGCTAGTCCCACTAAGATGGGTAGCTATCTTAGCAACAAACAAACTAAAGTTACTTGTGTTTTCCTTTATGAGAGATAGATGAGAGAGAAGTAGAGAGTACCAACCTCAGTCCTTCGCTTGGCTCCTTACTTGTTTCCTCCCTCCTTTGACAGAGCTTCGCCACTCCTTCCTTATTTGTCCCGCTTCAAAGAAAACCTGTAGAGTCAAAGCAGCATAATACAATCAAATCATAGAGATTTATAACCATAAACAATATAGGATCAGGTGTATATTAACGATACAAATGCATATATCAATACAAGATTCAGAGATATACAAGAATATGGAGGAAAACTCAAATAAATTTATTGATAGAAGTAGTAGAAGAGAGGATTACAACCCATTGGTTTCACCCAGTGCCATCCTCCCAGCATGAAAGCCCTCTTCACCTCATGAAAAGCTTAGATCACCCAACAATGCAATGTTGCACAGAGAAACCAACAACACTTCCTTACAAAATACAAAATGCCAGCCCTTGGATCTCTAGGATGAGGGATCCATATATAGATATTTGCAGGTGGGTGAGTCAGCTTCTGGGATTTTGATTAGTGTCATTTCTATGAAAGTTCTTGGTTCCACTTGGAGACTTAACGATCTCTTACTCATCCCTGGGCAAATTCAGAGAGGAAAGTGTCAAATGGGCAGTTTCTAGAAGATTCTCTGGGTTTCCACCTAGCCAACTGCCTCTGCCATTTGTCTGCTCTCGCTCATCGCATCCTACATAAGGGCTTTTCATTATGCATTGCACTTTTTGCATGTGGTAGGTGAGATGCATCACACCCTTAGCACTGAGCAGTCTGTATGGTCCATTTTTTACCAGTTCTGAGTAGTTTTTCAGGGAGAACTTCTGGGAGTTGATGTAATCAGCTAACCTTGTTCCTTTAGGGTATGAAACAAAAATTTAAAGGGCTTAGAAGCCCTTGGTTTATGGACATATGAGATTGGGGTTGCAATGCCCAAATATGTCTATAACAGTTGCCCGCTAAAGCATGAGGTCGTAAATCTTCTAATGTCGGGTGAAATGCTTTATCATGAGGATCCAAGGTTTTTTGAACTGGAAGGTGACCTGTAATAAGATACAATACAATACATTATCTTCATAATATTTTCATGATCTAGCTAAGGCGAGCATTCCCATGCTCAACTTTATAAATTCATTTTCATGTATATATGACAGACAACCGTCTGCATGATAGACTGATGATTCTGGTAGAGCCATCATCCATTGGCTTGGATGATTATCTGTGCAGCTATGATGTACATTTGATGTCTTTACTTTCCTGAATATATCGCAGCCCAGATGGATGAAACTAGATCCGGGGTCTTCAAACTCGTTCAATCTTCACCTGAAGTACAAGTCAATCCATGTGAAAGGATGTTTTGATGTCAAACATGGAAAGACATCGCCTGATTACCAGCCAATGATGTAAGCTATTAACAGGTGCAAGAGGAATCACCGATAATGATAATGACCCTCAAGGTACTGCAGTACAATTCACGTGGTGCGAATACATGAGTCGATGTCAAAAACCACGCAAAATATTTCGGTCGAAGGCCATTGATGTAAACCTGTGTCCAGAAGTGAGAAACTTGCCATTGAGTAATGAAAGCTTCAAAGTACTGAAAGGGTTGTTCCTAGATCAACTTCTTGGATAATGAGCTGATGTCGACAAGAAGTGACCTATCGTAGGAGGGCCCTAATGAATCCCACATCTATGACACGAAATGGGGCAAATGATTTTGTGGAGGTGAAAACGATCTGATGATACAAGGTTTAGGGTGGCGGTCATGAAAGAATGAAGCATGAAGGTATTGCAGTGGATGAGAATAAGCTGGGTTGGTGAATTCTGTGAGCGACTTCTCTTGAACATATCGATGACACTAAAATGGATTGGTAGCATTAACCCCAAAAATGGATGGTACACAAGACCAATGGTGATATGACCGGTGAACAGAATAATCCAACCTGACTCAATCATGGTGATGGAGTGAAAGGGTCATGTTCAAGAGCGACCTGCTACCAATAAATTTTCTTCACGTTTTCTTCCCAATTTTTCCCCAGTCATTTCTGAACAGTAGCTCTTTATTTTTGTCAAGCTTGAGGAGGATACCATTTGCTTGTTCTATAATTTGCCCTTTGGGAAAACCTGTCACTATGTTTTAACGAGCCTAGTGATAGTGAAACTCGCTCTTGTCTGCATGGACAAGTTCATCACTATTGTTTTAATGAGTTTAACGACGAAGATAACTCGGTCCTTTTCAATTTTTGAGAGTCTAAAAAGAGACGGAAAGGCAACTCCACTATTCCTTTTTCGTAATATAATCCCTTAAGTCCGAAAAAGTATAAAATCATACGAAAGGGATGATTTTTCGATAGTTTTAACGATCCGAACAAGACAAGCACTTAATCTTTTTGTGTAATGATCCCTCAGGTCCAAAAAGATTAAAATCTAGAGGAGGGATGGCACTTCTGATCGCTTTAATGAGCTAGAGAGGCCAATTGCTTGACAATCTTTTCATATTTTACGAGTTAGATGAAAAGAGCTTAGAGGAGACTCGTTTTTTGAGGAACGAGTGATGTTTTCAGATAGTAGATGGTTCTAAGTAAGGTTTGGAACTTTTCAATCACGACAGTGTAGTGAAGGTGACTAATAGAATCACTCGTCGCGGCTATTCCTCAAAATGGGTAAACAATCAAATGGAGGCATATGATCGCCTAAAAAAGAGTGGAGGTGATGGTAAAAACATGACCAAGGTTCAAAAGCTGATAATTATGCGATCGCAATGGTTATTTACCAAAGGTGGGTTCACTTTTTAATGAGCTTAAACTCTGGTGGAACATATGCTCATTGCTAGGTTTATTTTTTAACGAGCTTGAACTTCGCATAAAACTGCTCGTGATAATGGTCAGAGATGTTCGATTCACCGTTAACACTATGTTCTCTTGACGGTCATACTACCTATTCAATCGCTCCATCAAACTGATTAGATACATGCTTGAAAAATGAGTTAAAAACCAATACCTTACTTGAATTACGTGAACAGTAACATAAAAGTAGTTTTTTACCTCTCATTTTACTATTTCATTCAAATTTGGGATTGTTGGAGCTCTGGAGGTGTTTTCCCCCTCGATTTTCATCAGCTGATTCTGGGAGATTCTGTGGACTATTTTCGGTGCCTTCTGGACTAGGTAGGAGCTAACCTTGAGCTCTTCAATTGCATTCTTTCCTTTTCTGATTCTGAGCATGTTTTCTTGTTCCTCTGGGCCTCTAGGGTTCAAACAATTCATTCTCATCCCATCGCACCTAATATACATCGAAAGGTGCGATGCATACTGAGTTGGGCATTGGCCAGTCAGTATGAATCCCACCCAATACACAGCCAGGGTGGGATGGGCGAAAGGAGGAAAGTTTATGCACTGATTTTTCATGGAAATTTTGCCTATTTTTTGCCAAATCAAGATCCTAATTCTTTTGTTGTTTGATTTTCAGAGATTCATTGGAGCAAGATGGTCATTACATGGCATGAACGTGAGCATGAAGAAGAGGATATGATTGCCTTACATGATCTGGGTATGGTGACTGTATTGCGGAACTGTGGCTTGCTCAAATTCTTCCGCATATCCAACATGAGGCAACAAATTAATTTGTTGCAATATCTTCTTGATGCATGGGATCCTACCAACCAAGTATTACAGATTAGGGGTAAATCCATCCCTTTGACTGTTGAGGATATCTACTTTTTTCCCAGTTTATCAAGGCTTGGCGCCCCTCTCTCACTATCAGGTTCATGAGGGATTATATTCACCGTATTGTAGAGATGGATCTCAGCCGAGCAAGGACGGCAAGATCAATATTTGAGATGTCACTGACTGGTCCTTGAGGAATATCTTATTCACCTTTGCTATATTGGCTGGTAGTGTGGCTCTTCACTTAGCCAACAGTTCCTATATGCAGTATGCCTTGGAATGCCTTGAACCAAAGGTATTCAACTGGTGTGATGCAGTACTTTCGGTGATAGAAGAACAGCTTACCAAGGTGAAGAACGGAAGATCAAAGAACTTTGGTTATGGTTCTATTCTGACTGCTTTCGCCTTGGAGAAGATCCCACTGATGCAGCCACAGTACATTTCACTCGGAGTGCCAGCACCAACCGAACCATGGATGCAGAGATGGGTCAATATTATTGCCAGACATGCTGGCCAGTCACAGATTTCATTCTCTGATGCCTTCTTTGAGTGGTTCAACCGTCAGCAGATGGTTTATGCCGAGTATCCATATGTCAGGATGGATTTCCTGGGTATCTCAGATTTGGTGCTGCCGGCTGGCGAGCAATGGGGTGTTATAGGTAAAATATTTGACCATATCTATATTTATTGCTTTTATAATGTTCTTGTGTTTTTTAAATGTTGTCAAGACTAATCAAACCCATATATTCGTGCAGATATTGGACCAGTGCAACCAACAGTTGGCCTGAGTGTAGCAGCTACTGTTCCAGCAGGAGAGGCTATAGGGAGGGCTGTCCTTCGCAATCTGGACATAACCGAGACCCTTGCAGTACTGCAGGATCAGATAGAGGGTCTCACCCTTGGTATTCAATATGTGGGGACCGACAAGTTACCTCTACGATTACAACGCCATACCACTGGTGTGCCGAGCCGATGGACTAGGCTCTTACGTATGATTGCACAGGCGGTGACTTGCTATCACTAGCACCATTAGTCTAGGGTGTTTTCCTGCATTTTTGAGTTTTTGGGTCATGTCACTAATTTTGTACTGGACACAGAACATTTTGTAAAAACTATAAATAGTTATATATATTTTTTATTTTCGGAGCTTTATTTTGGTTAAGTTATATGATCCTGATGCAAATGTTGATGCAATGATTTTCTTTTATAAATGTTGCAAATGTCTATCTAACACATAATTTGCTAATGAATAAGTTAATGTGTTTAAGTTTCTGGAAATGTGTTGATATTGAATAGAATCAAATTACCTTTCCAAAATCCTGACCCTTAGGAACACACGATAGATAACTGGATTCCGAACGGAATAGATGCCGGTAAGCTGTAGAATGATGAGTTGTGAGTATAGCCTGACGACAAGTCGGTGTATGCAATGTGTGATGGAATCAGAGAGGATCTCTGTCAACGTGCTATATTCAACGATGTTGTTCATTGACTGCCCAATACATACCCCTTTGAAACTCACTAACTCGCCGCTTGGATCAAAGATAGCCCAGGCTGCAGAAGATAGGTTCCGTGTACTACGACTAGCTCCATCGACATATCCAAAAACTGATTCCAATAGGTTCGACATCTGCAACAAATGAAAAAGTGGATTACCTAACCATAACAATCACTCTTGACAAAAACAAAAATGTAACAAAAGCATATGAAGAGATTACTACGCTTAGTCAAGCATAGTAACGCTTAAGGTATAACCTATTTTGGGGTTGCGACAGTGGAATCCCATCGTAATCTACTAGCTCGTAGGCTCCTTTTGCTAATACACGCTTACCAATATAGGGACCCATCAAAAAAGACTGGAACTTACCTGCTCCCAATTTATCGGATTCCTGAGTGTAAAGTAAGACCAGGTCACCTTCTGAGAAGAAACGGGGTTTGACATTCTTATCAAATTGTGCCTTGACTCATTTCTTATGCACTTTGTTAGACAAGGCGGTGTCACGACAGGTTTCATTTAGATGGATTAATTCCAAGAAATGAGCCTCTTCCTCTGATGTTCCAGGGAGAAGGTCGACTGTGAATTTGAGAGATGAAATTTCGCACTAAACTGGTAAGACCGCTTCCAGGCCATACAGCAGCTGAAATGGTGTAAATCCAGTTGCATTTCTTACCGATGTCCGATATACCCACAAGGCCGAGTACATGATTAGGTGCCAACTCCATTTATGGACTCCAATCATCCTTTGCAGCATGCGTTTCAGGACTTTGTTGATTGCTTCAACTTATCCGTTAGCTTGCAGATAACATGGAGTGGAACTGTCATGAGACAATCCTAATTTCGCAGCCAATTGAACCATCATGCAATAACGGAAATGCGATCCATGATCTGTGACTATAGCTTGTGGAACACCGAATCTGGAGACTACATGATTCAAAAAGAAAAGAGCAGTTGTTTCACCACTGTTGTTTAATGTAGGCATCGCCTTGACCCATTTCATAAAATAGTCAACTGCGACTATGATATAGCCATGCCCCCCGGTCGAGGTGGGGTTACATGTCATGAAATCTATGCCCCATTTGGTGAATGGCCCAACAACAACTACTGGATGCAGAGGTGTGGGTGGTATTTTGGTTTTGCGGTCGAAGATTTGACAAGCATGGCAACTTTTGACTGCAATTATGCAATCTTTGAACATTGTTGGCCAGAAGTAACCTGCTCGTAAAATATTTTGTGCCATAGCATAACCAGATTGATGCCCTCCCCACACACCTAAACGGGTATCATTCAGGACTTTTTCGGCCTCCTCATGGGTGAGGCACCTTTGCAGAACTGTATCAATACCATGACAATAAACTATATCACCAACGATCATGTAGTCTTTTGCTTGGTATCGAGTACGTCGTTGTTCTGAGTTAGAGGTATTAGGCCTATATGTTTGGGTTTGGAGATAGATGATTATATCTCCATACCACAGATCACTCGACAATATCAGAAACAAAGATTCATCCACAATTAATGCTCTGGATGTTGAATCGTTGGATGACGATGGGAAGTCGCATAGTAACTCCGCGAAAACTAGAGATTTGATTTGGATTTTACGAATTCCAGATCAAAATCTTGCAAAATAGCTATCCATTTCAAATATTTTCCCCCAAGTAACTGACTCGACAAGATGTAAGTCATAGGGTTGCAATTTGACAAAATTATAGTTTTGCGAAAGAGGATATAGTGTCGAAATCTCTGTACTGCTTGAACAGCTGCAAGAGCCAGCTTTTCAACATAGGAGTACTTTCTTTCTGTATCATTTAAGTTTCGACTTACATAATATAAATGGGGTTCGATTTCATTGTCTTATTGAACTAAAACCATTGCGATGGTCGTATTTGCTGCAGCTAGACACAGGTTAAAATATTTTTGATAGTCAAGAGCGTACATTAATGATGCTTTTATTAGGGATTCCTTTAGAGCATCAAAGGAAGCTTGCACAACCTGGTCCCAGTTGAATGGCACTTCTTTTTTCAAAAGATGCATATAACCTTTAGCAAGTTCGACGTAACTTGGAATGAACCTCCTTAGAAAGTTTGCTTTCCTTTGGAGTTTTTGAATCTGAAGCAAATTTGAAGGTGGAGGCATATCGATGATTGCCTGAACCTTATATGGGTCAAGGCGAATCCCATCCTTTGAAACCACAAATCCAAGTAAATGACCAGAACCGACACAAAACACACACTTATGTGGATTGAGTCGTATCTTGTAGTGTCGGCAACGTAGAAATATAGCTCTCAAAATGCTGTGGATGATCAGTTCGCTTTCGCGAATGAGCTGGTAGATCATCGAGATATGGTTGAACGATGTTCTTGATGTCATGGAAGGCATAATTCATAGCCCTCTGAAAAGTTTCCCTTACGTTCTTGAAACTGAAAGGTAACTTGCGGTACGCGAATGTGCCCCACAGACAAATAAATGCAGTCTTTGATTGGTCCTGTGGGTGGATATTTATTTGATTATACCCACTCCGCTGGGGAGGGAATAGTTTGTTTTCTTGTTTCTATTTGTTTCCTTTATAAACTATAGAAAGGGCTTGAAGATAAGCCAGCTATCCTTCAAACTGCATTTGCTATCCAAGTGCAAAGTAAATCAACGCTGCTTCAGTCAATCTCTGGGTTTGTTTATGAACTGAACAACTGACTTGAAAACATCCTAAGTGCCCTAGTGGTAGCTCAAATAACCTCATTAGATCAGCCCCTATACTTTTTGTTTACTGCCTATCATTAGCTCAGCCTAAATCTCTGAACCAAGCTGCAAACTGTGAGCAAAAAACCAAACTCAATCTCATCCCTGGACCATCACACTATCTCTCATTGACAGTCTAGATGCATCACACCTCCTGTGTGCTGAAGGTGAGATGCATCCCTGTTTCCCTATGTTACAGGTGCAATGATTAGGTAAGACTGTTTCTGCCTCCAGATTTTGGTTTTCTCTTCATTGTCTTCATCTTTATTCAGTAGTTTTGCTGTCTGTGATCAGTATATCACTGTTGAAACTCTCTTCCTTTGCATTATTCAGCAACCATTGATAAAGAATTGTGAATGTTTTTATGTATTTTTCTCCATTTGTAGTCTAAATGCAAATGCACATGCATGTATTTGTTTTTCGCTTTCTTAATGTGTGAATGACAAAAAGAATGCTAAGTATAGATTTGAACCATTTTTCTTTCAAAGCGACAGTACTAAAAATTTTCTTTTCAAAAAATGAAAGGAAGACTAAGACGAAACTTTGTGATTTCGAATTCAAAAAACGAAAGGAAGACTAAGACGACACTTTGCAATTTCAAATTCAAAAACAAAAGGAAGAATAAGTGATCTCGTGTCCATTTTGTTAGCGGGAAAACTAGTGTCCATTCAGAGCTGCTAGTCCCACTAAGACGGGTAGCTATCTTAGAAACAAACAAACTAAAGTTACTTGTGTTTTCCTTTATGAAAGATAGATGAGAGAGAAGCAGAGAATACCAACCTCAGTCTTTCACTTGGCTCCTTGCTTGTTTCCTCCCTCCTTTGACAAAGCTTCGCCACTCATTCCTTACTTGTCCCACTTTAAAGAACACTTGTAGAGTCAAAGCAACATAATACCATCAAATCATAGAGATCTATAACCATAAACAATATAGGATCAGATGTATATTAACCATGCAAATTCATATATCAATACAAGATTAAAAGATATACGAGAATGTGGAGGAAAACTCAAATAGCTTTATTGATAGAAGTAGTAGAAGAGAGGATTACAACCAATTGGTCTGGCCCAGTGCCATCCTCCCAGCATGAAAGCCCTATTCACCTCATGAAAAGCTAGATCACCCAACAATACAATGTTGCACAGAGAAACCAACAACACTTCCTTACAAAATACAAAATTCCAGCCCTTGGCTCTCTAGGATGAGGGATCCATATATAGATATTTGTAGGTGGGTGAGTCAGCTTCTGGGATTTTGATTAGTGTCATTTCTCTGATAGTTCTTGGTTCCACTTAGAGATTTCATGATCTCTTACTCATCCCTGGGCGAATTCAGAGAGGTAAGTGTCAAATGGGCAGTTTCTAGAAGATTCTTTGGGTTTCCACCTAGCCAATTGCCTCTGCCATTTGTCTGCTCTCGCTCATCACACCCTATAGAAGGGATTTTTAGTATGAATCACACTTTTTGCATGTGGCACGTGAGATGCATCACACCCTTAGCACTGAGCAGTCTGTGTGGTCCAGTTTTGACTAGTTCTAAATAGTTTTTTAGGGAGAACTTCTGGGAGATGATGTAATCAGCTGACCTTGTTCCTTTAGGGTATGAAACAACACTTTTAGGGGCTTAGAAGCCCTTGGTTTATGGACATATGAGATTGGGGTTGCAATGCCCAAATATGTCTATAACAGTTGCCCCCTAAAGCTTGAGGTCGTAGATCTTGTGATGTCGGGTGAAATGCTTTATCATGAGGATTCAAGGTTTTTCGAACTGGAAGGTGACATGTAATAAGATACAATACAATACATTATCTTCATAATATTTTCATGATCTAGCTGAGGCGGGAATTCCCATGCTCAGCTTTATAAATTCATTTTCATGTATATATGACAAACAACCGTCTGCATGACAGACTGATGATTCTGGTAGAGCCATCATCCTTTGGCTTGGATGATTATCTGTTCATCTATGATGTACATTTGATGTCTTTATTTTCCTAAATATATCATAGCCCAGATGGATGAAACTAGATCCGGGGTCTTGACACTCCTTTAATCTTCACCCGAAGTACAAGTCAATCCATGTGAAAGGATGTTCTGATGTCGAACATGGAAAGACATCACCTGATTACCAGCCAATGATGTAAGTTGTTAATAGGCGCGAGAGGAATCACCGATAATGATAATGACCCTCAAGGTATTGTAGAACAATTCATGTGGTGTGAATAAATGAGTCGATGTCGAACACCACGTAAAATCTTTCGGTCGAAGGCCATTGATGTAAACCTGTCGCCAAAAGTGAGAAACTTGCTATTGAGGCATGCAAGCTTCAAAGCACTGAAAGGGTTGTTCCTAGATCAACTTCTTGGATAATGAGCTAATGTCAACAAGAAGTGACCCGTAGTAGGAGGGCCTTAATGAATCGCACATCTACGACACGAAATGGAGCAAATGATTTTATGGAGGTGAAAACGATCTAATGATACAAGGTTTAGGGTGGTGGTCATGAAAGAATGAAGCGTGAAGGTATTACAACGGATGAGACATAAGCTGGGTTGGTGAATTCTCTGAGCGACTTCTCTTGAACATATCGGTGTCACTGAAATGGATTGGTAGCGTTAACCCCAAAAATGGATGGTACGGAGGACCAATGGTGATATGACCGGTTAACGGAATAACCCAACCTAACTCAATCATGGTGATGGAGTGAAAGTTTCATGTTCAAGAGCGACCTGCTACCAATAAAGTTTCATCAAGTTTTCTTCCCAATTTTTCCCCAGTCATTTCTGACGAGTAACTCTTTATTTTTGTCAAGCTTGAGGAGGATAACATGTGCCTGTTCTATAATTTTCCCTTCGGGCAAACCTGTTGCTATGTTTTAATGAGCCTAGCAACAGTGAAACTCGCTCTTGTCTGCATGGACAAGTTCATCGCTATTGTTTTAACAAGTTTAACGACGAAGATAACTCAGTCCTTTTCAATTTTAGAGTGTTTAAAAAGAGACATAAAGGCAACTCTAGTGGTCCTTTTTCATAATATAATCCCTTAAGTCCGAAAAAGTATAAAAGAATACGAAAGGGATGACCTTTTGATAGTTTTAATGAGCGAAACAAGACAAGCACTCGATCTTTTTGTGTAATGATCCCTTAGGTCCAAAAACATTAAATATAGAGGAGGGATGGCACTTCTAATCACTTTAACGAGCTGGAGAGGCCAATTTCTCGGCAATATTTTCATATTTTACGAGTCATATGAAAAGAGCTTAAAGGAGACTCGTTTTCTGACGAACGAGTGATGTTTTCGAAGAGCAGCTGGTTCCAGGTAAGGTTTGGAACTTTTCAATCACGGCAGTGTAAAGAAGGTAGCTAATAGAATAACTTGTCGCAGTTGTTCCTCAAAAGGGGTAAACAATCAAATGGAGGCGTATGATCGGCTAAAAAAGAGTGGAGGTAATGGTAAGAACACGACCAAGGTTCAAAAGCTGATAATTATGTGATCGTAATGGTTATTTACTGAACGTGGGTTCATTTTTTAATGAGCTTAAACTTTGGTGGAACATAACCTCATTGCTAGGTTTATTTTTTAACGAGCTTGAACTTCGCGTAAAACTACTCGTGATAATGGTCAGAGATGTTCGATTCACCGTTAACACTATGTTCTCTTGACAGTCGTACTACCTATTCAATCGCTCCATCAAACTGATTAGAAATGAAAATACATGCTTGAAAAATGAGTTAAAAACCAATACCTTACTTGAATTACGTGAACAGTAACATAAAAGTAGTTTTTGACCTCTCATTTTACCATTTCATTCAAATTTGGGATTGTTGGAGCTCTGGAGGTGTTTTCCCCCTCGATTTTCATCAGCTGATTCCGAGAGATTCTGTGGACTATTTTTGGCGCCGTCTGGACCAGGTAGGAGCTAACCCTGAGCTCTTCAATTGCATTCTTTCCTTTTCTGATTCTGAGCATGTTTTCCTGTTCTTCTGGGCCTCTGGGGTTTGAATAATTTGTTCTCTCCCCATCGCACCTAGTATACATCAAAAGGTGTGATGCATACTGAGCTGGCCATTGGCTAGTTAGTATGCATCCCACCCAGTACACAACCAGGGTGCGAAGGGCGCAAGGAGGAAAGTTTATGCACTGATTTTTCATGGAAATTTTGCCTGTTTTTTGCAAATCAGGATCCTAATTCTTCTGTTGTCTGTTTTTCAGAGATTCATCGGAGCAAGATGGTCATTACATGGCGTGAACCTGAGCATGAAGGAAAGGATATGATTGCCTTACATGATCTGGTTACGGTGACTGTATTGCGGAACTGTGGCTTGCTCAAATTCTTCCGCATATCCAGCATGAGGCAAAAAATTAATTTGTTGCAATATATTCTTGATGCATAGGATCCTACCAACCAAGTGTTCCAGATTAGGGGTAAATCCATCCCTTTGACTGTTGAGGATATCTACTTTTTGACCGGTTTATCAAGGCGTGGCGCCCCTCTCTCACTATCAGGTTCCGCCCGTGGGGGCGAATCCATGAGGGATTATATTTGTTGATACTATAGAGATGGATCTCAGCCGAGCAGGGATGGCAAGATTAGTATTTGAGATGTCACTGACCGGTCCTTAAGGACTATCTTATTCACCTTTGCTAGATTGGATGGTAGGACGTCTCTTCACTTAGCCAACAGGCCCTATATGCATTATGCCTTGGAATGCCTTGAACCAAAGGTATTCAAATGGTGTGATGTAGTACTTTCAATGATAAAAGAACAGCTTACCAAGGTGAAGAACATAAGATCCAAGAACTTTGGTTATGGTTCTATTCTGACTGCTTTCGCCTTGGAGAAGATCCCACTGATGCAGCCATAGTACATTTCACTCGGAGTGCCAGCGCCGACCGAACCACGGATGCAGAGATGGGTCGATCTTATGGCCAGACATGTTGGTTAGTCACAGATTTCATTCTCTGATGCCTTCTTCGAGTGGTTCAACCATCAGCAGATGGTTTATGCTGAGTATCCATATGCCGGGATGGATTTCCGAGGTGACCCAGATTTGGTGCTGTTGGCTGGCGAGCAGTAGGGTGTTATAGGTAAAAGATCTGACCATATCTCTGTTTATTGCTTTTATAATGTTCTTGTGTTTTTTAAATGTTATCAAGACTAATCAAACCCATATATTCGTGCAGATGTTGGACCAGTGCGACCAGTAGTGCGCCCGATGGTAGCAACTGTCGTTCCAGCAGGAGAGGCTATAGGGAGGGTTGTCTTTCGTGATCTAGACGTAGCCAAGACCCTTGCAGTACTATAGGATCAAATCAAGGGTCTCACCCTTGGTATTCAGGATGTGAGGACCGATGAGTTACCTCTGCGATTACAGTGCCATACCATTGGCATGCCGAGCCGATGGAATAGGCTCTTACGTATGATTGCACATGTGGTGATTTGTAATCACCAGCTCCATTAGTCTAGGGTGTTTTCCTGTATTTTTGGATTTTTGGATTGTGTGACCGATTTTGTCCTGGACACAGAACACTTTGCAAAAACTATAAACAATTATATATATTTTTTATTTTCGGAGCTTTATTTTGGTTAAGTTATATGATCCTGATGCAAATGTTGATGAAATGCTTTTCTTTTATAAATGTTGCAAATGTCTATCTAACACATAATTTTCTAATGAATCAGTTAATCTGTTTAAGTTTCTGGAAATGTGTTGATATTGAATAGAATCAAATTGCCTTTCCAAAATCCTAACCCTTAGGAACACACGATAGATAGTTGGATTCCGAATGGAATAGATGCCGGTAAGTTGTAGAATGACGAGTTGTGAGTCTAGCCTGATGACAAGTCGGTGTATGCCATGTGCGATGGCATCAGAGAGGAGATCTATCAACGTGCTATATTCAGTGATGTTGTTCATTTACTAACCAATACATACCCCTCTGAAACTCACTAACTTGCCACTTGGATCAAAGATGGCCTAGGCTGCAAAAGATAGGTTTGTGTACTACCACTAGCTCCGTCGGCATATCCAACAAATGATTCCAATAGGTTCGACATCTGAAACAAATGCAAAAGTGGATTACCTAACCAAAATGATCACTCTTGACGAAAACAAAAATTTAACAAAAGCATATGAAGAGATTACTACCCTTAGTTATGCATAGTAATGCTTAAGGTATAACCCATTTCGAGGTTGCGACAGTGGAATCCCATCGTAATCTACTAGCTCGTAGGCTCCTTTTTCTAATACACACTTAACAATATAGGGACCCATCCACAAATACTGGAACTTACCTGCTCCCAATTTATCGAATTCCTGATTGTAAAGTAAGACTAGGTCACCTTCTGAGAAGACATGGGGTTTGACATTCTTGTCAAATTGTGCCTTGACTCATTTCTTATGCACTTTGTTAGCTAAGGCAGCGTCATGACGGGTTTCATCTAATTGGATTAATTCCAAGAAATGAGCCTTTTCCTCTAAAGTTCTAGGGAGAAGGCCCACTGTGAGCTTGAGAGATGAAATTTCGCACTGAACTGGTAAGATCGCTTCTAGGACATACACTAGCTGAAAGGGTGTAAATCTGGTTGCATTTCTTACCGATGTCTGGTATGCCCACAAGGCCAAGTACAGGATTAGGTGCCAACTCCATTTATGGACTCCAATCATCCTTTGCAGCATGTGTTTCAGGACTTTGTTGATCTCTTCAACTTGTCCATTAGCTTGTGGATAATACGGAGTGGAACTGTCATGAGACAGTCCTAATTTGGCAGCCAATTCAACCATCATGTGATTGCAGAAATGCGATCCATGATCTGTGACTATAGCTTGTGGAACATTGAATCTAGAGACTACATGATTAAAAAAGAAAAGAGCAGCCATTTCACCACTGTTGTTTAATGTAGGCATCACCTTGGCCCATTTCATAAAATAGTCAACTGCAACTATGATATACCCATGCCCCAGGCCGAGGTGGGGTTACATGTCATGAAATCTATGCCCCATTTGGCGAATGGCCCAACAACACTACTGGATGCAGAGGTGTGGGTGTTATTCTGATTTTGTGGTTGAAGATTTGACAAGCATGGCAACTTCTAACTGTGGTTATGTAATCTTTGAACATTGTTGGCGAAAAGTATCCTGCTCATAAAATATTTTGTGCTGTAGCATAACCATATTGATGCCCCCCACACGTGCCTGAATGACAATCATTCAGGACTTTTTCAGCCTCCTCATGGTTGAGGCACCTTCGTAGAACTGTATCGATACCACAACGGTAAAGTGTATCACCGACGATCATGTATTCTTTTGCTTGGTATCGAGTAGGTCGTTGTTCTGAGTTAGAGGTATTAGGCCTATATGTTTGGGTTTGGAGATATATGATTATATCTCCATACCACGGATCACTCTACGATATCAGAAACAAAGATTCATCCATGATTGATGCTCTGGATGTTGAATCGTTGGACGACGATGGGAAGTTGCATAGTAACTCCGTGAAAACTAGAGTTTTCTTTGATTTGGATTTTACGAATTCTAGATAAAACTCTTGCAAAATAGCTATCCATTTCGAATATTTTCCCCCAAGTAACTGACATGACAAGATGTAAGCCATAGGGTTGCAATCTGACAAAATCGTAGCTTTGTGAAAGAGGATATAGTGTCGAAATCTCTGTACTGCTTCAACAGCTGCAAGAGCCAACTTTTCAACATAGGAGTACTTGTTTTCTATATCATTTAAGTTTCGACTTAAATAATAGATAGGGTGTTCGATTCCATTTTTTTCTTGAACTAAAACCATTGCGATGGTCGTATCTGCCGTAGCTAGATACAGGTTAAAGTATTTTTGATAGTCAAGAGCATACATTAATGATGCTTTTATTAGGGATTCCTTTAGAGCATCAAAGGAAGCTTGCGCAACCTGGTCCTAGTTGAAGTGCACTTCTTTTTTCAAAAGACGCATACAACCTTTAGCAAGTTCGGCGTAATTTGGAATGAACCTCCTCAGAAAGTTTGCTTTCCCTTGGAGTTTCTGAATCTGAAGCAAATTTGAAGGTGGAGGCATATCGATGATGGCCTCATCCTTACATGGGTTGAGACGAATCCTGTCCTTTGAAACCACAAAGCCAAGTAAACCACCAGAATTGACACAAAACACACACTTGTGTGGATTGAGTCGTATCTTGTAGTGTCGGCAACATAGAAATATAGCTCTCAAATGCCACGGATGATCAATCCACTTTCACAAATGAGCTGGTAGATCATCGAGATATGGTTGAATGATGTTCTTGATGTCATGGAAGGCATAATTCATAGCCCTCTAAAGAGTTTCCCCTACGTTCTTTAAACCGAAAGGTAACTTGTTGTACACGAATGTGCCCCACAGACAAATAAATGCAGTCTTTGACTGGTCGTGTTGGCGGATATTTATTTGATTATACCCAAAAAATCCATCCATAAATGAAAAGATTTTTCATCCAATGCATTCAACAATTATCTGGTCAATGAAGGGTGTAGGGTAGTTGTCCTTTGGACAAGCTTGGTTTACATCCCTGTAATCGACGCACACTCTAATCATTCCCTACATTTTCATCACAGGAATAATGTTCGATACCCAATCAGTTAGAGGAACTAGGTAAATGAAACCAGCATGTAAACGTTTTTCAACTTCTGCTTTGATGGCAGTGGCTTTCTTCGGGTGTACCTGCCGAAGCCGTTGTCATACCGGTTTGACATCTGGATACATCTTAATTTCATGTTCAACTATGCTCGAGTCAATTCCTGTCATTTCTTCATATGACCATGCAAAGACATCTCCGAAATCGCGAAAGAGAGCGTAATATATTTCCAGTTCTGAGGAAAAACAAGATTTGTCGACATGAATATTCTCTACAACATCTGGTTTGGTCGAGATATTTATGGTGATAGTTTCTTCAATATTGGATAGATTTCGCTTGGAATCCACCGTATTTACAGTATTTGATAGGAAATCAAAACTAAAGGATAATTAAGGTCACTGGAACAATCTTTTTGATAATCCGGAAGATGGGAACGATGGTGGTAATCTTCCCATGGTGCCTCTCCTATCATCAATGACTGAACAATTCCTTCATCTGTAGAATGTACATGTGACCAAGGATCTGAAGAGGTACCATATTCTTTAGACCTATCTATCCAAATGCTCGATGAGCGTTGATTTTGGTTTACCTCCCAGGCCAAGAAAATTGATTGCTACAATATTTCTATTGGGCTTGGAGGCAATACCTGGTGATGATCCATGCTAACATCATGTTCAGAAATCTTCTGAATATTTTTAGATACAGAAGATACCACATTGTAGGTCTCCATCATGGCTACTTCCGCCAGATTACTCAGAGGTGGTAGAGCAAAAGTACCCATCAATGTAGGGTCTTTTAGGAGGCCTACTCAGATACTTTGAAGCGATTGAGAGCTTCCATCGATCATCAGGATGCTTTCGGTAACTTGTGAACTGTTGGGGAGAAATGTTTTTTGGTCGATGATTGTAATTTCTCCTTGAGAAGGAAATGAAATCTTTCTAAAGTTTGTTGACACAACAGCAGCCATAGCATAAATCCAGGGCCTTCCTAGTAGGATGTTGTAATCGAGGTTTCCATCGATAACTTCAACATCAATTTCTAATGTTTTTCCCCCCAGTTCAACTTGAAAGTTACTTAAAATCCCGTATGGTGTGTATGTCCGTCCATCAAATGATTTTAATGTTGTTGACGATCGTGACAAGGGTGGTGAGCCTAAATTTTTCTAGCAACTCATTGACATAATGCATGTAGAATCCCCCTCATCAATAATTGTTCGATGAACAGTTTTGTTGAGGATTTTCACTTGAATGAGGAAAGCGAGTTGAGCTGGTAACTGAGGTTCATATCCTTTATGATTAAAGGCCACAAGATTGGAATCCACTGGGTCAATACCACCTATTACTGATAATAGAGCCTGCTTTTGGGAGGGGCAATTTTGCAGTACTACAAGTGTCGACATAGCAGATGGAAATTGGGCTAGATCCTCCACTATATTATAATTCTGTGCTGCTTTGGCACAAGGATTAAATGTCGATTTGTGTACTACTCCCTTTGGCGGCTTTATCATTAGCTCAGGAATGATGGGTGGCACAACTTCGATTGAAGTTGTTGTCGAACTACTAGGTTGATCTGTAGCCTTGTTGTTCGACAGCTGTGGATTCCCATAATCTTTATTCCTTGTTGATATCAAAGCATCATTTTGTTTCAAAATGGACAACATAAGCACTTGAGACTAGGATGCATTGTCTCTAGCAACCAGATTGGTTTCTAGGTTTGGAAACGAAGCAGTCAATACTGCTGAGGTTTTTGAGTTCTTGAACAATTTCTTAATCTCAGCTTTATGCGGACAATCTTTCGTCCAATGATCCTCATTGCACATAAAGGATGGATGACCAAGTTTCTTTTGCCTAGAAGGGTTTGCAAAGATTTTTTAGGAGATGAATCATCTTGTTTCTTCTTTTTGCTTTTCCCTTTCTTCTTGCCCCCTAGTTGCTTCGGTTCTTTTCCTTTGTTGGTCGACATGGCATTAACCTCCGAGGCAAGAAGTTCTTCATTTACATTTTGACCATAAACCGTACGGGCTTTCTTAGATGTAGCCTTTGTGGTTTTCATTCTAGTCGATCCTATCACGCCATCACCGCCATGAGAGTCTTTGTTTGATTTAGGAGGAGGAGGAACGAAAAACTCTGGTCTAGGAGCATCAGGGATTTTGTCATAGAGTGTGCTAGACTAAGTATAGATCAAGTCTAGATATTGCGCACGAGCAATGACTTGCTGTTCAATCACAACTCCCCCCTCGGCCACATCTTCTGTAATAGAGGGCAACAGTGACTTAATAAACCATTCAGCTAACATCTGATCAGGAACATATGTCTTTACCATTCTACAACGACGTCACCACTCATGAATATGATCAGACATGTGAGTGGCTATCGTTTGCTTGAAATTGGTAAGAAGCTTCGTTCCTGTTCGTACCTTATGGGTAACTAAAAATGGGTTAAAAAGGTGGTGGTGAGGGTGCTGAAGTTATCGAATGAAGCTCTAGGCAATTCGATGTACCATTTTGAATCGGACCAGTTAACGTTAGCTAAAAAAGGCGAAGCCTAATCGAATCATCATTGAGAGTGTTGGACGAACACCACAGATGAAAGGTCATCACATGATTCAACGGATCTTCACCCGGATTTCCATTGAATTTAGGAATATCTGACAGAAGTTTATGAGGAATCACCAACCACCAAAGGGCATAAACAATTGGATCATTTGTTAGCCAATTCAGATCTGGTAATTCTAAAGTTGCAACGAAAGGCAACTGTTGATTCAGGTTTGGTGAAGCATACCCAGGATAAGATGGGATTGCCTGAGCAGTGGGTATTTGCATACCAGAATAATGTATTTGATGCTAATAACTTTGATAAGGTTGATGGGCATAACCATTATGATATGATTGATGGTGACCATTTTGAATATACAGCTGCTCATTACCCACAAAGCTTTGTTGCTCAAGTCCTCGGTAAGCTTGCTGGAATTGCGGTTGTTGATGTTGCACCAGCCATGGTTGTGAAGCCATTTGTTGTTGTCCAATACTGGATGTTTGACCAAGATGAGGGGTGATAGTACCCATTTGAGCCTGAGTCGCTCCAGTTAAGGAGCCACTAATCGACGATTGTGGTTGTGTCGTGGAGACAAGAGGCTGTTGTATTACGACCTAAGAGACTTGAGGTTGACATACAATAGGCAGCACTTGTACTTGCTACCCTGTCACAATAGCCGGTGTAGTGGAAATATTTGACACAGGTTGATTTGGTTGTATAGAATATACAACTCTTGGTTGTTAAGGCAGTATTGGTACCCAACCACTTGATGTGATTCCAGCCTAACCCGAATTCTGTTGTGAACTCTCATATGGTTGTTCTCCTAGAGGGAACAATGAAAAGGCATATTGACCCCCATATGGTGGTAATCTAGTGTTCAAAGGGAAAAATGGCCTTTGGAGACTGGACTGCCCAAATTGATACTGTTGCAAAGGATCAATTTGCTGAGACTCAACATAAGAGATTCTAGATAAGGTTTCGGATGAACAAATAGGAACAGACCATACTATCGAAACAGTCCCTGAGTGGACTCCATCTAGCGGTTGAGAACTAGTTCGGACAGATGGTATACCAGCGAACATTGTTGGAGTAGTAGCAAGAGGTTCTGCTGCTACCATGTCAGATGACATAGTCCTAGATGTCGATGGTTTATCAGACATATCGAGTCTATCCAAAAGATTTCCTAGCGATTCTACAGGAACTTGTGATGAAGGATGACTAACTTCTGTAGTAGAAGGATATGGGTGAATCCCAGCCCCAAAATGCAATGGAGTACTGGATGGAAGATCCTCCACAATCTCTTCTATAGCAATCAACCCAGGTGGAAGAGGTAGACCGTCAGGTCTGTAAAATATTTCTGGTGCCAAAGAAGGTATATATTCTGCAGCAACAGATGCTGGAGGGGTGACACCTTCTGAATCAGCCCTAGATGGAGCTAGTTCAGAAATAGAAGTGTTTGCTGCTACACTAGGATTAGTTCTAGTGTCCTCTTGTAACTATGGAATTTCTTCTGTAGAGGCAGGGATACCAGAAATAGTTGGAGTAACTGGAGTCTCTGAGGATGTTGAAACACAAGTTTCAAATAAACCAGGAGACTTTGACCCAGGTACACGAGATCGCTTGGCCCGGAATGGTTTCGTTTCCAGAGTCAAAGACGGTTGACTCGTTAGTCTCCATAAACAATGGGGTTTTGATTGACTTTCTTCCATGATTGTAGATTACTTGATCAACTCAAAATAAAAATGGGAAAATGTTATTCTGAATTAAATGAATTTTACGACACTTTGACACAACTTGCTTTTTCAAATTTTAAGAGTTAAGAAAAAGCTAAAGATGACTCTAGTCGCCTTTGATTTTTAATGAGCCTGAAGTGAGAAGTGCTCAGATGGACCTTTCCTTTTAAGGATGCTAAAAAGGAACAAAAGTGACTACTCTGGAAATCTAGACAGAGGGATTACCAAACCAATCGCAAAATTGCAGAATACTTTTTACGATACGGCGGTCAATCTTCCCGAATGTTGTGTTCAGTGCATTGTGATCGATAGGGCGGAAGACACGGCTTCCTAAGGATAAAGGATAAAGCCTATTTTGGTCTCCCAATATATACTCGACGGTACGTGGGAGCACAAGTCCGTACTGGCACTTATCGTATCAAAGAGGAGGAATCACCCAACCTACGATGAAAATGATAGTTACCAGGCTTTATGACGCCGGAATACGTCTCTAGCCTAGACTTCTAGTTGTTGTGCATTATGTTCCAAAGCGTTTTTATGTTCATTGAAATTTATTTTACTGCTGATTTTTATTAAGAAGTTTGCGTTTAAGGTTCACCGTGTGATGTAGATATACAATTCCTAAATATGCAATCTAAGATGATAAACAGTCGTTTACTTTCTTTTTTGCAATGAAAATCGTAGCTACTAAGGAAAGAGAAGTAAAATCCTTTCAACATAGAGCAAAGAGCACACACTAAGATGCACTGTTCTAAATCAATTTCGCATGAAGTATAAATGCAAATGCACATGCATGTATTTGTTTTCCGTGTTCTTAATGTGTGAATGACAAAAAGAATACTAAGTATAGATTTGAACCATTTTTCTTTCAAAGTGACAGTACTAACAATTCTCTTTTCAAAAAATGAAAGGAAGACTAAGATGACACTTTGCGATTTCGAATTTAAAATTGCTTTCGACACTTGAAATACTATTAATTCAAATAAAATATAATGGAAAAAGTGTAATTTACTATCAAAAAGAGGAAGACTTTTTTCTTAGGCCATTGATTCCTTAATTCCTTTGACAGAGCTTCGCCACTCCTTCCTTACTTGTCCCGCTTCAAAGAACATCTGTAGAGTTAAAGCAGCATAATACCATCAAAGCATAGAGATCTATAACCTTAAACAATATAGGATTAGATGTATATTAACCATACAAATTCATATATCAATACAAGATTCAGAGATATACAAGAATATGGAGGAAAACTCAAATAGATTTATTGATAGAAGTAGTAGAAGAGAGGATTATAACCCATTAGTCTAACCTAGTGCCATCCTCCCAGCATGAAAGCCCTCTTCACCTCATGAAAAGCTTAGATCACCCAACAATACAGTCTTGCACAGAGAAACCAACAACACTTCCTTACAAAATACAAAATTATAGCCTCTGGATCTCTAGGATGAGGGATCCATATATAGATATTTACAGGTGGGTGAGTCAGCTTCTAGGATTTTGATTAGTGTCATTTCTCTGATAGTTCTTCGTTCCAATTGGAGATTTTGTGATCTCTTACTCATCCCTGGTTGAATTCAGAGAGGCAAGTGTCAAATGGGCAGTTTCTAGAAGATTCTTTGGGTTTCCACCTAGCCAACTGCCTCTGCCATTTGTCTGCTCTCACTCATCGCACCCTACATAAGGGATTTTTAGTATGCATCAAACTGTTTGCATGTAGCAGGTGAGATGCATCACACCCTTAGCACTGAGCAGTCAGTATGGTCCAGTTTTGACCAGTTCTGAGTAGTTTTCAGGGAGAACTTCTGGGAGATGATGTAATCAACTGACCTTGTTCCTTTAGGGTATGAAACAATACTTTTAGGGGCTTGTAAGCCCTTGGTTTATGGACATATGAGATTGGGTTTGCAGTGCCCAAATATGTCTATAGCAGTTGCCCCCTAAAGCATGAGGTCGTAAATCTTCTGATGTTAGGTGAAATGCTTTATCATGAGGATCCAAGGTTTTTCAAACTGGAAGGTGACTTGTAATAAGATACAATACAATACATTATCTTCATAATATTTTTCATGATCTAGCTGACACGAGCATTCCCATGCTCAACTTTATAAATTCATTTTCATGTACATATGACAAACAACTGTCTGTGTGACAGACTCATGATTCTAGTAGAGCCATCATCCTTTGGCTTGGATGATCATCTGTGTAGCTATGATGTACATTTGATGTCTTTATTTTCCTGAGTATATAGCATCTCGAATGGATGAAACTAGATCCGAGGTCTTCAAACTCATTCAATCTTCGCCCGAAGTACAAGTCGATCCATGTGAAAGGATGTTCTGATGTCGAACATGGAAAGACATTGCCTAATTACCAGCCAATGAAGTAAGCTATTAATAGGCACGAGAGGAATCACCGATAATGATAATGACCCTCAAGTTACTGCAGTACAATTCACGTGGTGTGAATACATGAGTCGGTGTTGAACACCATGCAAAATCTTCTGGTCGAACACTATTGATGTAAACCTTTCGTCGGAAGTGAGAAACTTGCCATTGAGGCATGCAAGCTTCAAAGTACTGAAAGGGTTGTTCCTAGGTAAACTTCTTGGATAATGAGCTGATATCGACAAGAAGTGACCCATCATAGGAGGGCCTTAATGAATCCCACATCTACAACACGAAATGGAGCAAATGATTTTGTGGAGGTGAAAATGATCTACTGATACAAGGTTCAGGGTGGCGGTCATGAAAGAATGAAGCGTGAAGGTATTGCAGTAGATGAGACATAAGCTGGGTTGGTGAATTCTCTGAGTGACTTCTTTTGAACATATCAGCAACACTGAAATGGATTGGTAGCATTAACCCCAAAAATAGATGGTACCGAGGACCAATGATGATATGACCGGTAAACGAAATAACCCAACCCGACTCAATCATGGTGATGGAGTGAAAGTTTCATGTTCAAGAGCGACCTGCTACCAATAAAGTTTCTTCAAGTTTTCTTCCCAATTTTTCCCCAGCCATTTCTGACGAGTACCTCTTTATTTTTATCAAGCTTGAGGAGGATAACATGTGCTTGTTCTATAATTTGCCCTTCGAGCAAACCTGTCGCTATGTTTTAATGAGCCTAGCGACAGTGAAACTTGCTCTTGTCTGCATGGACAAGTTTGCCGCTATTGTTTTAACGAGTTTAAAGACAAAGATAACTCGATCCTTTTCAATTTTAGAGAGTCTAAAAAGAGATGGAAAGGCAACTCCAGTATTCCTTTTTCATAATATAATCCCTTATGTCTGAAAAAGTATAAAATAATACGAAAGGGATGACTTTTCGATACTTTTAAGGAGCCGAACAAGACAAGTGCTCCATCTTTTTGTGTAATGATCCCTCAGGTCCAAAAAGATAAAAATCTAGAGGAGGGATGGCACTTCCGATCACTTTAATGAGCTAGAGAGGCGAATTGCTCAGCAATATTTTCATATTTTATGAGTCAGATGAAAAGAGCTTAAAGGAGACTCATTTTTTGAGGAGCGAGTGATGTTTTCGGATAGCAGTTGATTCCAGGTAAGGTTTGGAACTTTTCAATCACGACAGTGTAGAGAAGGTGGCTAATAGAATCACTCGTCATAACTGTTTCTCAAAAGGGGTAAACAATCAAATGGAGGTGTATGATTGGCTAAAAAAGAGTGGAGGTGATGGTAAAAACACGACCAAGGTTCAAAAGCTGATAATTATGCGATCACAATGGTTATTTACCGAAGGTTGGTTCATTCTTTAATGAGCTTAAACTCTGGTGGAACATATGCTCATTGCTAGGTTTATTTTTTAACGAGCTTGAACTTCACGTAAAATTGCTCGTGTTTTGTTTCATGTTTACACAAGCTTAAAACGAAAAACTATGCTGGTTATAAGTTTGCATGTCCCCAGCATAATCATGCAAATTGAAGTGCATGCCGCCCATGCTTCATTGCATTCAATGCGGTGGTTGGAATGAAGGTTTACCTTCGAGATCTTTGAAAGGCTCGACTTGGATTTTAAGAGATCATAATCAAAGACTCAATTTGGAAAGGGAGTTGTTTAATCTTTTAATGAGGTTGACACGGGATAGGAACCATCCTCAAAATCCATCGTATTTATAGTATTTGATAGAAAATAAAAAACTGAAGGATGATTAAAGTCGCTCGAATAATCTTCGTGGTAATCCGGAAGATGGGAATGATGGTGGTAATCTTCCCATGGTGCCTCTCCTATCATCATTGATTGAATGATTCCTTCGTCTGTAGAATGTACATGCGACCAAGGATCTGAAGAGGTGCCATATTCCTTAGACCTATCTATCTAAACACTCAATGAGCATTGATTTGGGTTTGCCCTCCAGGCCAAGAAAATTGATTGCTACAATATTTCTATTGAGCTTGGGGGCAATACCTGGAGATGATCCATGTTGAGAAAATGTTTGGGAATCTTCTGAATCTTTTAGATATAGACGATATCATATTGCAGGTTTCCACCATGGCCACTTCCGCCAGATTACTCGGAGGCGGTAGGGCAAAAGTACCCATTAAAGTAGGGTCTTTTAGGAGGCTTACTCTGATATTTTGAAGTGAATGAGAACTTCCATGGATCATCAAGATGCTTCCCGTAACTTGTGAACTGTTGGGGAGAAAGGTTTGTTGGTCAACGATTGTAATTCCTCCTTGAAAAGGAAATGCAATCTTTCTAAAGTATGTTGACACAACAGTGGCCATAGCATAAATCCAGGGCCTTCCTAGTAGGATGTTGTAATCGAGGTTTCCATCGATAACTTCGACATCAATTTCTATTGTTTTTCTCCCCAGTTCAACTTGCAAGTTACTTAAAATCCCATACAGGGTGTATGTTCATCCATCGAATAATGTCATTGATGATCGCAACAAGGTTCGTGAGCCTAATGTTTTCCAGCAACTCATTGACATAATGCATGTAGATGCCCCTTCATCAATAATTGTTCGATGAACAGTTTTTTTGAGGGCTTTCACTTGGATGAGGAAAGCGAGTTGAGCTAGTAACTGAGGTTCATATCCTTTATGATTAAAGGCCACACGATTGGAATCCGTTGGGTCAATCCCACCTATTGCTGATAATAGAGCCTACTTTTGGGAGGTTCAATTTTGCAGTACTTCAAGTGTCGACATGGATGAAAATGATTGGGCCAGATCCTCTACTATATTATAATTCTGTGTTGCTTGGGCATGAGGATTAAATGTCGATTTGTGTACTACTCCCTTTGGCAACTTTATTGTTAGCTCAAGAATGATGGGTGGCACAACTTCGGTTGAAGTTGTTGTCGAACTACTAGGTTGATCTGCAGCCTTGTTGTTCGACAACTATGGATTCTCGTAATCTTTATTCCTTGTCAATATCAAAGCATCATTTTGTTTCGAAATGGACAACATAAGCACTTGGGATGGGGAAGCATTGTCACTAGCAACCAGATTGGTTTCTAGGTTTGGAAATGGGTCGGTCAATACTGTTGAGGTTTTTAAACTCTTAAAGAATTTCTTAATCTCAGCTTTATGTGGACATTCTCTCATCCAATGGTCTTCATCGCATATGAGACATGGTCTAGGAGGTTTCTTTTGCCTAGAAGGGTTTGCAGAAGATTTTTCAGGAGACGAATCATCATGTTTCTTCTTTTTTCTTTTCCCTTTCTTCTTGTCCCCTTGTTGCTTCGGCTTTTTGCCTTTGTCGGTCGACATGGCATTAACCTCTGAGGCAAGAAGTTCTCCATTTTCATTTTGACCAGAAACCATACGGGCTTTCTTAGATGTAGCCTTTGTGGTTTTCGTTCTGGTCATACCTATCACGCCATCGCTGGAATGAGAGTCTTTGTTTGATTTAGAAGGAGAAGGAATGGAAAACTCTGGTCTAGGAGCATCAGGGATTTTTTCATAGAGCGTGCCAGACTGAGTATAGATCAAGTCTAGATATTGCGCATGAGCAATGACTTGCTCTTTAGTGACAACTCCCCCTTTAGCCACATCTTCTGTAATAGAAGGTAACAATGACTTAATAAACCATTCAGCCAACAGCTGATCAGGAACATATGTCTTTACCATTCAACGATGACGCCACCACTCATGAATATGATCAGATATGTGAGTGGCTGTCGTCTACTTAAAATTGGTAAGAAGCTCTATTCATGTTTTGTACCTTATGGGTAACTGAAAATGGGTTAAAAGGGTGGTGGCAAGGGCGCTGAAGTTATCGAATGAAGCTCTAGGCAATTTGATGTACCATTTTGCTACAGGACCAGTTAACGTTCACTGAAAAAGGAGAATCCTAATTGAATCATCATTGAGAGTGTTGGACGAACACCACAGATGAAAGGTCATCACATGATTCGACAGATCTTCACCCGAATTTCCATTGAATTTAGGAATATCTGACGGACGTTTATGAGGAATCTACGGCCACCAAGGGGCGTAAGCAATTGGATCATTTGTTAGCCGATTCAGATCTGGTAATTCTAAAGTTGCAATGAAAGGCAACTATTGATTCAGGTTTGGTGAAGCATACCTAGGATAAGATGGGATCACCTGAGTAGTGGGTCTTTGCATACCAACATAATGTATTTGATGTTGATAACTTTGATAAGGTTGATGGGCATAACCATGATGATATGATTGATGGTGACCGTTTTGAATATATGGGTTCCCATTACCCGCAAAGCTTTGTTGCTTAGGTCCTCGGTAAGCTTGCTGGAATTGTGGTTGTTGATATTGCACCAGCCATGGTTGTGAAGCCATTTGCTATTGTCCAATATTGGATGTTTGACCAAGATGAGGGGTGATAGTACCCGTTTGAACCTGAGTCACTCTAGTTAAGGAGCCACTAATCAACGATTGTGGTTGTGTTGTGAAGATAAGAGGCTATTGTATTACGACCTGAGAGACTTGAGGTTGACATACAACAGACAGTGCTTGGACTTGAGACACCGTCACAAAATCCGGTGTAGTGGGAATATTCGACACAGGTAGATATGGTTGCATTGAATATACAACTCTAGGCTATTGAGGCAGTATTGGCACCCAACCATTGGATGCAATTCCAGCTTGACCTGAATTCTGTTGTGAACTCTCATATGGTTGTTCTCCAAGAGGGAATAATGAAAAGGAACACTGCCCCCCATATGGCAGCAATCCAGTGTTCAAAGGGAAAATTGGCCTTTGGAGACTGGACTGCCCAAATTGATACTGTTGCAAGGGATCAATTTGTTGAGACTCAACATAAGAGATTCCAGATAAGGTTCCGGATGAACAAATAGGAATAGACCATACTGTCGAAACAGTCCCTGAGTGGACTCCATCTAGTGGTTGAGAACTAGTTGGGACAGATGGTATACCAGCGGATATTGTCGGAGTAGCAGCAGGAGGTTTTGCTACTGTTGTATCGGATGACACAGTCCTAGATGTCGATGGTTGTTTAGACATATCGAGTCTATCCAAAATATTTCCTAGTGATTCTACAGGAACTTGCAACGAAGGGAGACTAACTTCTATAGTAGAAGGATATAGGTGGATCCTAGTTCCAAAATGCAATGGAATACTAGATGGAAGATCCTCCACAACCTATTCTATAGCAATCAATCCAGGTGGAAGAGGTAGACCGTCAGGTCCGTAAAATATTTCTGGTGTCGAAGAAGGTAAAGAATCTGCAACGACAAATGCTGGAGGGGCGACACCTTCTGAATCAGCCCTAGATGGAGCTGGTTCAGGAATAGAAGTGTTTGCCATTACACTAGGATCAGTTCTAGTGTCCTCTTGTAACTGTGGAACTTCTTCTGTAGAGGCAGGGATACCAGAAATAGTTGGAGTAACTGGAGTCTCTGAGGATGTTGAAACACAAGTTTCAAATAAACCAGGAGACTTTGACCCAGTTAAACGAGATCACTTGGCCCGGAATGGTTTCGTTTTTGGAGTCAAAGACGGTTGACTCGTTAGTCTCTGCGAACGACGGGGTTTTGATTGACTTTCTTCCACGATTGCGGATTACTTGATCAACTCAAAATAAAAAGGGGAAAATGTTATTCCGAATTAAATGAATTTTATAATGCTTTGACACAACTTTCCTTTTCAATTTTTGAGAGTCGAGAAAAAGCTAAAGATGAATCTAGTCCCCTTCGATTTTTAATGAGCCTGAAGTGACAAGTGCTCAGATGGACCTTTTCTTTTAAGGAGTTTGAAAAGGAATGAAAGTGACTACTCTGGAAATCTAGATAGAGGGATTACCAAACCAATCACAAAACTGCAGAATACTTTTTAAGGTATGGCAGTCAATCTTCCCAAATGCTGTGTTCAGTGCATTGCAACCGATAGGGCGGCAGACACGGATTCCTAATGATAAAGGATATAGCCTATTATGATCTCCGAATATATACTCGACGGTACGTGGGAGCACAAGTCCGTACTAGCACTTGTCGTATCAAAGAGGAGGAATCACCAAACCTACGATGAAAATGATAGTTACCAGGCTTTATGACACCGGAATACGTCTCTAGCCTAGACTTCTAGATGTTGTGCATTAGGTTCCAAAGCATTTTTATGTTAATTGAGGTTTATTTTATAGTTGATGTTTCTTAAGAAGTTTTCCTTTAAGGTTCACAATGTGATGTAGATATACAATTCCTAAATATGCAATCTAAGATGATAAATAGTCGTTTACTTTATTTTTGCAATGAAAATCCTAGCTTCTAAGGAAAGAGAAGTGAAATTCTTTCAACATAGAGCAGAGAGCACACACTAAGATGCATTGTCCTAAATCAATTTCCACATGCAGTATAAATGCAAATGCAGATGCATGTATTTGTTTTTTTCAGTTTCCTTAATGTGAGAATGACAAAAAGAAAACTAAGTACAGATCTGAACTATCTTTTCTCAAAGTGACACTTCAACAATTTCTTTTCAAAAAACGAAAGGAAGATTAAGACGACGCTTTCAATTTCGATTTGAAAACTGCTTTCGACACTTCAAAGAATTGATGATTCAAATCAAATACAATGGCAAAAGTGTAATCGACTATCTAAAAGAGGAAGACTTTACGACACTCTTTTCTTTGACTGAAAATGACACTTGCGACACTTTCAAATCAAAAGACGACAGTTCGATTAAGCTACTGTTTGCAAAGGAAAACTGTAAATGATGAAAAATACATAAAAACATTCACAATTCTTTATCAATGGAGGCTGAATAATGCAAAGGAAGAGAGTTTCAACAGTGATATACTGATCATAGACAGCAAAACTACTGAATAAATCTTAAGACAATGAAGAAAAAATCAAAATCTGGAGGCAGAAACAGTCTCACTCAATCACCGCACCTGTAACACAGGGAAATAGGGATGCATCTCACCTGCAACACATGGGAGGTGCGATCCATCCAGACTGCAAATGAGAGATAGTGCGATGGTCCAGGGACAATACTAAGCTTGGTTTTTGCTCACATTTTGTAGCTAAGTTCAGGGGTTTAGGCTAAGCTAATGATAGGCGGTAAACACAAAGTATAGGGGCTGATCTAATGAGGTTATTTGAGCTACCACTAGGGCTCTTAGGATGTTTGTAAGGCAGTTGTCCAGTTCATAAACAAACCTAGAGATTGACTAAAGCAGCGTTGATCTACTTTGCAGTTGCATAGCAAAAGCAGTTTGAAGGCTAGCTGGCTTAACTTCAGGCTCCGTATGTAGTTTATAAAGCAAACAAATAGAAAAAAAAGCAAACTATTCACTCCCCAGTGGAGTCACCATTTTGTTATATGAGAAGTTTCTAGGAGATTCCTTGATCATCCACTTAGCAAACTATCTCCTTCAGAGCTGCTAGTCCCACTAAGACGGGTAGCTATCTTAGAAATAAACAAACTAAAGTTAATTGTGTTTTCCTTTATGAGAGATAGATGAGAGAGAAGCAGAGAGTACCAACCTCATTCCTTCACTTGGCTCCTTGCTTGTTTCCTCCCTCCTTTGACAGAGCTTTGCCATTCCTTCCTTACTTGTCCCGCTTCAAAGAACACCTGTAGAATCAAAGCAGCATAATACCATCAAAGCATAGAGATCTATAAACATAAAAAATGTAGGATCAGATGTATATTAACCATACAAATGCATATATCAGTACAAGATTCAGAGATATGCAAGAATATGGAGGAAAACTCAAATAGATTTATTGATAGAAGTAGTAGAAGAGAGGATTACAACCCATTGGTCTGACCCAGCACCATCCTCCCAGCGTAAAAGCCCTCTTCACCTCATGAAAAGCTTAGATCACCCAACAATACAATGTTGCACAGAGAAACCAACAACACTTCCTTACAAAATACAAAATTCCAGCCGTTGGATCTCTAGGATGAGGGATCCATATATAGATATTTGCAGGTGGGTGAGTCAGCTTCTGGGATTTTGATTAGTGTCATTTCTCTGATAGTTCTTGGTTCCACTTGGAGATTTCATGATCTCTTACTCATCCCTGAGTGAATTCAGAGAGGCAAGTGTCAAATGGGAAGTTTCTAGAAGATTCTCTGGGTTTCCACCTAGCCAACTACCTCTGCCATTTGTCTACTCTCGCTCATCACACCCTACAGAAGGGCTTTTCAGTATGCATCGCACTTTTTTCATGTGGCAAGTAAGATGCATCACACCCTTAGCACTGAGTAGTCTGTATGGTCCAGTTTTGACCAGTTCTTAGTAGTTTTTCAGGGAGAACTTTTGGGAGATGATGTAATCATCTGACCTTGTTCCTTTAGGGTATGAAACAACACTTTTAGGGGCTTAGAAGCCCTTGGTTTATGGACATATGAGATTGGGGTTGTAGTGCCCAAATATGTCCATAACAGTTGCCCCCTAAAGCATGAGGTCGTAAATCTTATGATGTCGGATGAAATGATTTATCATGAGGATCCGAGGTTTTTCGAACTGGAAGGTGACTTGTAATAAGATACAATACAATACATTATCTTCATAATATTTTCGTGATCTATTTGAGGTGGGCATTCCCATGCTCAGCTTTATAAATTCATTTTCATGTACATATGACAGACAACCGTCTGTGTGATAGACTGATGATTCTGGTGGACCCACCATCCTTTGGCTTGGATGATTATCTGTGCAACTATGATGTATATTTGATGTCTTTATTTTCCTAAATATATCACAGCCCGGATGGATGAAACTAGATCCGGGGTCTTCAAACTCATTCAATCTTCACCTGAAGTACAAGTTGATCCATGTGAAAGGATGTTTTGATGTCGAACATGGAAAAACATCGCCTGATTACCAGCCAATGACGTAAGCTATTAACAGGTTCCAGAGGAATCACCGATAATGATAATGACCCTCAAGGTACTGCAGTACAATTCATGTGGTGCAAATACATGAGTCGATGTCGAACACTACGCAAAATATTTCGGTCGAAGGCCATTGATGTAAACCTGTCGTTGGAAGTGAGAAACTTGCCATTGAGGCATGCAAGCTTCAAAGTACTGAAAGGGTTGTTCCTAGGTCAACTTATTGGATAATGAGCTGATGTCGACAAGAAGTGACCCATCGTAGGAGGGCCTTAATGAATCCCACATCTATGACACGAAATGGAGAAAATGATTTTGTGGAGGTGAAAATGATCTGATTGTACAAGGTTCAGGGTGGCAGTCATGAAAGAATGAAGCGTGAAGGTATTGCAACGGATGAGACATAAGCTGGGTTGGTGAATTCTCTAAGTGACCTCTCTTGAACATATCAAAGACACTAAAATGGATAAGTAGTGTTAACCCCAAAAATGAATGGTATGGAGGACCAATGGTGATATGACCGGTGAATGGAATAACCCAACCCGACTCAATCATGGTGATGGAGTGAAAGTGTCATGTTCAAGAGTGACCTGCTACCAATAAATTTTCTTCAAGTTTTCTTCCCAATTTTTCCCTAGTCATATCTGACCAGTACCTCTTTATTTTTGTCAAGCTTGAGGAGGATAACATGTGCTTGTTCTATAATTTTCCCTTTGGGCAAACCTGTCGCTATGTTTTAACAAGCTTAGCAACAGTGAAACTCGCTCTTGTCTGCATGGACAAGTTCGTCTCTATTGTTTTAACGAGTTTAACGATAAAGATAACTCAGTCCTTTTCAATTTTAGAGAGTCTAAAAAGAGATGGAAAGGCAACTCCAGTATTCCTTTCTTGTAATATAATCCCTTAGGTCTGACAAAGTATAAAATAATATGAAAGGGATGACTTTTTGATAGTTTTAATGAGCTGAACAAGACAAGCGCTCGATGTTTTTGTGTAATGATCCCTCAGGTCCAAAAAGATTAAAATATAGAGGAGGGATGGCACTTCCAATGACTTTAACGAGCTAGAGAGGCCAATTGCTCAGTAATATTTTCATATTTTACAAGTCAGATGAAAAGAGCTTAGAGGAGACTCGTTTTTTGAGGAACGAGTGATGTTTTCAGATAGCAGCTGGTTCCAGGTAAGGTTTGGAACTTTTCAATCACGGCAGTGTAGAGAAGGTGGCTCAAAGAATCACTTGTCACAGCTGTTCCTAAAAAGGGGTAAACAATCAAATGGAGGCGTATGATCGGCTAAAAAAGAGCAGAGGTGATGGTAAGAACATGACCAAGGCTCAAAAGTTGATAATTTTGTGATCGCAATGATTATTTACCATAGGTGGGTTCATTTTCTAATGAGCTTAAACTTTGGTGGAACATATGCTCATTGCTAGGTTTAGTTTTTAACGAGCTTGAACTTCACGTAAAACTGCTTGTGCCAGCCATATAATAAGGATGTCTCATCGATAGGTTAATTTTCTAGGGAGCTTGCCCCATTCGAAACTTTGCTCCTGAGCCTTTATTATGCAAGCTAGGAACGACCCACATATGAGGTTAAAGGGTTGAGAGCCTAAAAACTGAGAAAATAAGCCTACATACTATGAAAATAAAAGTTCGCTTTTCATTTGCATGCAAAAGGTTTGCATGCCCCCAGGTATAAAGAAAAGTAGAGTTTCCAGGTTACCATATGAAAGTTCTCACATTTTCAAGATTGCTCCATCCACATTTGCAGACAAAACACTTCCTTGGCTCTATCCATCGAAATAGACAAAGGTGAATGGTGGGATGCATCCACTCACATAACTTTGACGAGGGAATCTTATTCCAGTCTAATCCCATTTTCCTAAATGGACAGGTGTGTCAGACTAGTCATATATCCTCCACGGAAACCTACCCTATACCTAAAGCTTTCCTGCCGAAGCAGACCAGGGTGCATTCCCCCTGGGTTTAGTCACATTCACCGAATCACTCGCGCTCATCAAGTGGATGGACTGGAGATTGATGAGGCATTTCTTGTGCAAAAAGACCAGTTAGGGATGGCACTTGACTAGTAGCTGTGTTTGATGGAATTCTCATTTGTGGTTTCATGTGAAGCGTGTATTAGCAAAAGGAACCTACGAGCTAGTAGATTACAATGGGATTCCACTGTCGCAACCCCAAAATGAGTTGTACCTTAAGCGTTACTATGCTTGACTAAGTGTAGTAATCTCTTCATATGCTTTTGTTACATTTTTTTTTTCGTCAAGAGTGATTGTTTTGGTTTGGTAATCCACTTTTTCATTTGTTGCAGATGTCGAACCTATTGGAATCATTTGTTGGATATGCCGATGGAGCTAGTCGTACTACATGGAACCTATCTTCTATAGCCTGGGCCATCTTTGATCCAAGCGACGAGTTAGTGAGTTTTAGAGGGGTATGTATTGGTCCGTCAACGAACAACATCGTTGAATATAGTGCGTTGATAGAGCTCCTCTATGATGCCATCGCACATGGAATACACCGACTTGTCATCAGGCTAGACTCACAACTCGTCATTCTACAGCTTATGGGCATATTTATTTCGCATCTGGATCATTCATCAATTATCTGGTCGATGAAGGGTGTAGGGTAGTTATCCTTTGGACAAGCTTAGTTTACATCCCTGTAATCGATGCACACTCTAATCGTTCCCTGCTTTTTCATCATAGGAACAATGTTTGATACCCAATCAGTTAGAGGAACCAGGTAAATGAAACCAGCATGTAAAAGCTTTTCAACTTTCGCCTTGATGGTAGTGGCTTTCTTCGGGTGCACCTACCAAAGCTGTCGTCATACCAGTTTGACATCTGGATACATCTTAATTTCGTGTTCAACTATGCTCGATTCAATGCCTCGCATTTCTTCATATGACCATGCAAAGACATCTCTGAACTCGTGAAAGAGAGTGTAATATATTTATAGTTTTGAAGAAGAACAAGATTTGCCAACATGAATATTCTCTACAACATCTGGTTTGGTCGAGATATTTATGGCAATAGTTTCTTCAATATTAGACAGATTTCACTCAGAATCCACCATATTTACATTATTTGATAGGAAATAAAAAATTGAAGGATGATTAAGGTTGTTGGAACAATGTTTGTGGTAATCCAGAAGATGGGAATGATGGTGGTAATCTTCCCATGGTGCCTCTCCTATCATCATTGACTGAACAATTCCTTCGTTTGTAGAATGTACATGTGACCAAGGATCTAAAGAGGTACCATATTCTTTAGACCTATCTATCCAAACACTCAATGAGCGTTGATTTGGGTTTGCCGCCCAGGCCAAGAAAATTGATTGCTACAATATTTATATTGGGCTTGGAGGCAATACCTGGTGATGATCCATGCTAACATCATGTTCAAAAATCTTCTGAATATTTTTAGATACAAAAGATAACATATTGTAGGTCTCCACCGTGGCTACTTACGCCAGATTACTCGGAGGCGGTAGAGAAAAAGTACCCATCAATGTAGGGTCTTTTAGGAGGCCTACTCTGATACTTTGAAGTGATTGAGAGCTTCCATGGATCATCGGGATGCTTCCCCTAACTTTTGAACTATTGGGGAGAAAGTTTTTTTGGTCAATGATTGTAATTCCTCCTTGAGAAGGAAATGCAATCTTTCTAAAGTATGTTGATACAACAGCAGCCATAACATAAATCCAGGGCCTTCCCAGTAGGATGTTGTAATTGAGGTTTCCATCGATAACTTCAACATAAATTTCTACTGTTTTGCCCCCCAGTTCAACTTGCAAGTTACTTAAAAACCCATACAGAGTGTATGTCTATCCATCGAATGCTTTTAATGTCGTTGACGATCACGACAAGGGTGGTGAGCCTAAAGTTTTCCAGCAACTCATTGACATAATGAATGTAGATGCCCCCTCATCATTAATTGTTCAATGAACAGTTTTGTTGAGGGTCTTCACTTGAATGAGGAAAGTGAGTTGAGCTGGTAACTGAGGTTCATATCTTTTATGATTAAAGGCCACAAGATTGGAATCCACTGGGTCAATCCAACCTATTGCTGATAATAGAGCCTCCTTTTGGGAGGGGCAATTTTGCAATGCTTCAAGTGTCGACATAGTGGATGGTGATTGGGCCAGATCCTCCACTATATTATAATTCTGTGTTGCTCCGGCACGAGGATTAAATGTCGATTTGTGTACTACTCCCTTTGGCGGCTTTATCGTTAGCTCAGGAATGATGGGTGGCACAACTTCGGTCAAAGTTGTTGTCGAAATACTAGGTTGATCTGTAGCTTTGTTGTTCGACAGCTGTGGATTCCCGTAATCTTTATTCATTTTCGATATCAGAGCATCATTTTGTTTCGAAATGGACAACATAATCGCCTGGGATGGGGAAGCATTGTCGCTAGCAACTAGATTGGTTTCTAGGTTTGGAAACGGATCAGCCAATACTGTTGGGGTTTTTGAGTTATTGAAGAATTTCTTAATCTTAGCTTTATGTGGACAATATTTCATCCAATGATCCTCATCACATATAAAGCATGGATGACCAGGTTTCTTTTGCCCAGAAGGGTTTGCAGAAGATTTTTCAGGAGATGAATCATCCTGTTTCTTCTTTTTGGTTTTCCCTTTCTTCTTGCCCCCTAGTTGCTTCGGTTCTTTGCCTTTGTCAGTCGACACGGCATTAACCTCTGAGGCAAGAAGTTCTTCATTTGAATTTTGACCAAAAACCATACGAGCTTTCTTAGAAGTAGACTTTGCGGTTTTCGTGCTAGTCATACGTATCACGCCATCACCGGCATGAGAGTCTTTGTTTGATTTAGGAGGAGGAGGAACGGAAAACTCTGGTCTAGGAGTGTCAGGGATTTTTTCATAGAGGGTTCCAGACTGAGTATAGATCAAGTCTAGATATTGCGTACGAGCAATGACTTGCTCTTCAATGACAACTCCCCCCTTGGCCACATCTTTTGTAATAGAGGGCAACAGTGACTTAATAAACCGTTCAGCTAACAGTTGTTCAGGAACATATGTCTTTACCATTCTACGACGATGTCGCCACTCATGAATATGATCAGATATGTGAGTGGCTTCCGTTTGCTTGAAATTGGTAAGAAGCTCTATTCCTATTTCGTACCTTATGGGTAACTGAAAATGGGTTTAAAAGGTGGTGGCGAGGGCGCTGAAGTTATCGAATGAAGCTCTAGGCAATTTGATGTACAATTTTTTTGCCGAACCAATTAACATTCACTGAAAAAGGTGAAGCCTAATCGAATCATCATTGAGAGTGTTGGACGAACGCCACAGATGAAAGGTCATCACATGATTCGACAAATCTTCACTCGAATTTCCATTGAATTTAGGAATATCTGATGGAAGTTTATGAGGAATCACTGGCCACCAAGGGGCGTAAGCAATTGGATCATTTGTTAGCCGATTCAGATCTGGTAATTATAAAGTTGCAACGAAAGGCAACTGTTGAGTCAGGATTGGCGAAGCATACCCAGGATAAGATGGGATCGCCTGAGCAATGGGTTTTTGCATACGAGCATAATGTATTTGATGCTGATAACTTTGATAAGGTTGATGGGCATAACCATTATGATATGATTGATGGTGACTGTTTTGAATATACGGCTGCTCATTACCCACAAAGCTTTGTTGCTCAGGTCCTCGATAAGCTTGCTGGAATTGTGGTTGTTGATATTGCACCAACCATGGTTGTGAAGCCATTTGCTGTTGTCCAATACTGGATGTTTGACCAAGATGAGGGGTGATAGTACCCGTTTGAGCCTGAGTCACTCCAGTCAAGGAGCCACTAATCGGTGATTGTGGTTGTGTTGTGGAGACAAGAGGCTATTGTATTACGACTTGAGAGACTTGAGGTTGACATACAATAGGCAGCGCTTGTACTTGCGACACCATCACAATAGTCGGTGTAGTGGGAATATTCAACACAGGTTGATTTGGTTGTATAGAATATACAACTCTTGGTTGTTGAGGCAGTATTGGTACCCAACCACTTGATGTGAGTCCAGCCTGACCCGACTTCTGTTGTGAACTCTCATATGGTTGTTCTCCCGGAGGGAACAATGAAAAGGCATACTGCCCCACATATGGTGGCAGTCCAGTGTTCAAAGGGAAAAATGGCCTTTGGAGACTGGACTACCCAAATTGATACTGTTGCGAAGGATCAATTTGCTGAGACTCAACATAAGAAATTCCAGATAAGGTTCTGGACGAACAAATAGGAACAGACCATACTGTCGACACAGTCCCTAAGTGGACTCCATCTAGTGGTTGAGAACTAGTTGGGATAGATGGTATACCAATGAACATTGTCAGAGTAGTAGCAGGAGGTTCTACTGCTACTGTGTCAGATGACACAGTCCTAGATGTCGATGGTTTCTCAGACATATCGAGTCTATCCAAAATATTTCCTGGCGATTCTACAGGAACTTGCGATGAAGGATGACTAACTTCTGTAGTAGAAGGATATAGGTGAATCCCAGTCCCAAAATGAAATGGAGTACTGGATAGAAGATCCTCCACAATCTCTTCTATAGCAATCAACTCAGGTGGAAGAGGTAGACCGTCAAGTCCATAAAATATTTTTGGTGCCAAAGAAGGTATAGAGGTAGACCTTCCGAATCAACCCTAGATGGAGCTGGTTCAGAAATAGAAGTGTTTGCTGCTACATTAGGATTAGTTCTAGTGTCCTCTTGTAACTACGGAATTTCTTCTGTAGAGGCAGGGATACCAGAAATAGTTGGAGTAACTGGAATCTCTGAGGATGTTGAAACACAAGTTTCAAATAAACCAGGAGACTTTGACCCAGTTAAACGAGATCACTTGGCCCGGAATGGTTTCGTTTCTGCAGCAAAACACGGTTGACTCATTAGTCTTCGCGAATGATGGGGTTTTGATTGACTTTATTCCATGATTGCGGATTACTTGATCAACTCAAAATAAAAAAGGGGAAAATGTTATTCCGAATTAAATGAATTTTACGACGCTTTGACACAACTTGCTTTTTCAATTTTTAAGGGTCGAGAAAAAGCTAAAGATGACTCTAGTCGCCTTTGACTTTTAATGAGCCTAAAGTGACAAGTGCTCAGATGGACCTTTTCTTTTAAGGAGTTTGAAAAGGAATTAAACTGACTACTCTAGAAATCTAGATAGAGGGATTACCAAACCAATCGCAAAACTACAGAATACTTTTTATGGTACAACAGTCAATCTTCCCAAATGCTTTGTTCAGTGCATTGCGATCGATAGGGCAGTAGACACGGCTTCCTAAGGATAAAGAATATATCCTATTGTGGTCTCCCAATATATACTCGATGGTACATGGGAGCACAAGTCCGTACTGGCACTTTTCGTATCAAAGAGGAGGAATCACCCAACCTACGATGAAAACGATAGTTACCAGGATTTACAACGCCAGAATATGTCTCTAGCCTAGACTTCTAGATGGTGTGCGTTAGGTTCCAAAGCGTTTTTATGTTCATTGAAATTTATTTTACAATTGATCATTCTTAAGAAGTTTGCCTTTAAGGTTCACAGCATGATGTAGATAAAAATTCCTAAATATGCAATCTAAGATGATAAACAGTTGTTTACTTTCTTTTTTTACAATGAAAATCCTAGCTACTAAGGAAAGAGAAGTAAAATCGTTTCAACATAGAGCAGAGAGCACACACTAAGATGCACTGTCCTAAATCAATTTCCGCATGCAGTCTAAATGAAAATGTACATGCATGTATTTGTTTTCCGCTTTCTTAATGTGTGAATGACAAAAAGAATGCTAAGTACAGATCTGAACCATTTTTCTTTCAAAGCAACAGTACTAACAATTTTCTTTTCAAAAAACGAAAGGACGACTAAAACAACACTTTGTGATTTCGAATTCAAAAATGAAAGGAAGACTAAGACGACACTTTGCGATTTCGAATTTAAAATTGCTTTCGACGCTTGAAATACTATTAATTCAAATCAAATACAATGGAAAAAGTGTAATCGACTATCAAAAAGAGGAAGACTTCATGACACTCTTTTCTTTGACTGAAAATGACACTTGCGACAATTTCAAATCAAAATATTACAGTTCGATTAAGCTACTATTTGCAAAGGAGAACTGTAAATGATGAAAAATACATAAAACATGCACAATTCTTTATCAACAGAGGCTTGAATAATGCAAAGGAAGGGAGTTTCAACAGTGATATACTAATCATAGATAGCAAAACTACTAAATAAAGTTGAAGACAATGAAGAGAAAACCAAAATTTGGAGGCAGAAACAGTCTTACCTAATCATCGCACTTGTAACACAGGGAAACAGGGATGCATCTCACCTACAACACACGGGAGGTGTGATGCATCCACACTGCCAATGTGAGATAGTGCGATGGTCCAGTAAGTTCAGGGGTTTGGGCTAAGCTAATGATGGGTAGTAAACACAAAGTACATGGGCTGATCTAATGAGGTTATTTGAGCTACCACTAGGGAACTTAGGATGTTTGCAAGTCAGTTGTTCAGTTCATAAACAAACCTAGAGATTGACTGAAGCAGTGTTGATCTACTTTTCACTTGCATAGCAAATGCAGTTCGAAGGCTAGCTGGCTTAACTTCAGGCTCTGTCTGTAGTTTATAAAGCAAACAAATAGAAACAAGCAAACAAACTATTCACTCCCTAGTGGAGTCGCCATTTTGTTATCGGGAAAACTAGTGTCCATTCAGAGCTGCTAGTCCCACTAAGACAGGTATCTATCTTAGAAACAAAAAAACTAAAGTTACTTGTGTTTTCCTTTATGAGAGATAGATGAGAGAGAAGCAAAGAGTACCAACCTCAGCCCTTCACTTGGCTCCTTGCTTGTTTCCTCCCTCCTTTGACAGAGCTTCACCACTCCTTCCTTACTTGCCCCGCTTCAAAGAACACCTGTAGAGTCAAGGAAACATAATACCATCAAAGCATAGAGATCTATAACCATAAACAATATAGGATCAGATGTATATTAATCATACAAATGCATATGTTAATACAAGATTCAGAGATATACAAGAATATGGAGGAAAACTCAAATAGCTTTATTGATATAAGTAATAGAAGAGAGGATTACAACCCATTGGTCTGACCCAGCGCCATCCTCCCAGCATGAAAGCCCTCTTCACCTCATGAAAAGCTTAGATCACCCAACAATATAATGTTTCACAAATAAAAAAATAGCACTTCCCTACAAAATACAAAATTCCAGCCTTTGGATCTCTAGGATAAGGGATCCATATATAGATATTTGCAAGTGGGTGAGTCAGCTTCTGGGATTTTGATTAGTGTCATTTCTCTAATAGTTCTTGGTTCCACTTGGAGATTTCATGATCTCTTACTCATCCCTGTGCGAATTCAGAGAGGCAAGTGTCAAATGGGCAGTTTCTAGAAGATTCTCTGGGTTTTCACCTAGCTAACTACCTCTGCCATTTGTCTACTCTCACTCATCGCACCCCACAGAAGGGCTTTCCAGTATGCATCACAATTGTTTCATGTGGCAGGTGAGATGCATCACACCCTTAGCACTGAGTAGTCTGCATGGTCCAGTTTTGACCAGTTCTGAGTAGTTTTTCATGGAGAACTTCTCGGAGATGATGAAATCAGCTGACCTTGTTCCTTTAGGGTATGAAGCAACACTTTTAGGGGCTTAGAAGCCCTTGGATTATGGACATATGAGATTGGGGTTGCAGCGCCCAAACATGTCTATAGCATTTGGATCTTAGGATCAGTCATTCTATAGTTAATTCTTGGTTAGGTGATGCTTTTGACGTCCCTTCTTGGATTGGAAGTGTCGTAGATACTTGATCACACATGCTTAGTCGGCAATAAGTTCATGTGTGCATTTTTTTACGTAATATTGAACAAGCATAACACAGTCCATCAAGAATTTACATGTGTGATTTCCAATCCATGTTGACAGTTCGTGTGCACTGACATCAACAGTTTCTCACTTCTAGCTGTGTTTGTACTTCTATTTTGGTGAGTTTTGCAAACTTGTCATTTTTGCGCACCTTTGTTTTCGCGAGTATCGTTTTCATGTTTTCGACTATCGCTTTTGCTTTATTTCACTCTAATTAGTGTCCTTTTCATGTTGTCTTCACTCTGACATCTATCACTTTCACTGTTGTTCACATATCATAAGTGTCATTCACATTGTAGCAATTGTCATCTTTTCGCATGTTAATTGTCGCAAATGTACATAAGTTTTTTTCGTTGTTTCAAGAGGTTATCTTTATGAAAAGGAGTTGATATTATCATTTAGACATCTTGCGCACTCATTTCCAAAGTTTTAAGCATTGTCGCACAAGTGTCGCCTTTGTCATCGCAAAGTGTATCTTTAGTGTCGCACTTGTCAAAGTTGTCGCAAAGTTTGTCACACTAAGGGGAGTATGTTCTCATGAGTTATGGATGATATATGTTGTGTCGTCAAATTTCTATGTGTGTGATCACAGTCAAGTCCTATCACTATTCACATTAGTTTCACTGATCCCACACTCAAAAAAAATTCTAAAAATTCCCAACAACTTAGCCACATTCGTCCTTCTTGAATTGCATATTGTGAAGTCCTGGCCCTCAAGATGTAACCTTACCTCTTGAAATTTTACAATGTACAGTTCCTGCCTTCTAGGACTACACACTACACAATTTCAATGCTCAAGACTGAGTCTTGACCTCCAAAATTTCACAATTCATCCTTCCAACCTGTCCCCCACTGTGTGTTGCAAAATCTCTGAGTTCAAGCCCAAATCTTGAGCTATTGAACTTCACAACTGCATAATCACAAAGTTTTCTTTACCTCCCAGAACTACGCATTTGACAGAAACACTACAAAACCCTGCAACCTGACTCATTGAGCCTCAAAATTGTGCAATTTGCCTGCACAGTCCAGCATGAACTATGCATTACACAATCTCAAAGATCAAACCTCAACCTTGATCTCTTGAACTATGCAATTTCACAATCATTTGGGCTCATTTGTCTTCCAAAACTACGTAACGGGAAAAATCAGTATTCAAGCCCTCAACCTACCCTGGGCTCCCAAACTGTGCCATCTTCTTCCTCAGTCTAGCCTAAACTATGCATTGTGTAGTCTCAAGCTCAAGAGTAACCCTTACCTTCTTGAGTTGTGCAATTGTGCAGTCACTAAGCCTCTCCCTCGGCCTGCCACCTCATTTTGGCTCAGTCAGTTGATCATCATGCAACATCTTAGGATCGGGGTTTATGGGACCAATGTCATATTTTTATGAGTGGATTTCAGATTTAGTAACTCTATCATGTTATGGCAATATGATGAAGAACGAGACTAAGAAGGAGGACAGGCTAGAAGACACCTAAATATCTGACGAGAAAGGATGATCATCAGACAAGACGCTGAAAGAACAATAGATTACAATAGAATACTAAATATCAGGACCGCAACAAGACTCCATTTGATTCACAACACTTTGGAGGGTAGATATGAAGAAAAACGCATATCATGAAGACAAAGCATTGGATACATCTCTTATTGAATACAAAAATAAAGAAGAAACAAGAAGGAAAAATTGTCACTGCCACATCATCATGTAGTCCATGGAATTAGTGTCATGTAATGTCTTGTCACAAGTCATCATATGCCACATCATTATTGTGGATTATGTAATTATCTACTAAAAATTTATTGTAAAGTGGAATTCCAAAAAACACATTTAGAATTTGAAGTCATGTAAAGTCGAGAAGCCATAGGAAGTCAAACAGTCATGGTGGTAGTCAAAGAGTCACAAGGAAGGTGAAACATCACCTCTTGGTTATATATACACCATATTTGTATGAGCAAAGGACTTTTTACCTTGACTCCTTCCACAAGGCATTAGAGAGATAGGTTAGTTCGTTTGGGGAGCAAGGAGTGGCTCTGATGAACCACTATTGGAGCTAATGGTGTTCATTGTATACATGTCTCTTGGAACTTTTACTTAATATCAGAAGCCTTATGGCTAGCACGTTCTTCATGGATGGATTATGAATATTTGTAAGATAATTCTGTGAATGTTTGTCAAAATGTATTTTTTACAAGTCAATATGAAAGAAATGTGTAACTCTTATGTTCACATAGCTTTTACAAACAATATTAAAAGAAATTAATAATAAAAAAATATTTCAATATTTATTAGAAGTAAATTATTTTAATATATATCTTATATAAAATATTCTAAAATAAATTTTATCTAAATAATATAAAAAAATTAATTGAAAATAATTCATTTTTATTTAAATTTCATTAAAAAAAAGTTATATCTTAATACGATGGAGATATATCATTTTTTAATGGTGTAATATAGAATTGGAACATGACATTTAAAAATTTGTCTTAATGTCAATCATAAATTAATTAATTGATTATATATATATATATATATATATATATATATATATATATATATATATATATATATATATATATATATATATATATTATTGGTGTGTTGTTTAATATGAGTGAGGTGTAATTTTTATCATGTTCAACAAGGGCTGGTATGTGTGCACATGCACTTGGGCATGTATAGACTCACATACTAAGAATTAATGAAAATCCATTTTAACTTTGATCCATCGTGCATTGATTTGTAAACAAAGAAACTAGTCGATTAGTTTCACTAACACATTTGTGGAATTAACTTTTGGTTTTTTTGAAGGAGAAATCTGGAACAATATTAAATTTACACAAAATTACTTAACTTAGACACCCATTGAAATGATTGAATTCCCAAATAATATTTTAATTTTACACATGTTTCATCCCAAGCATCATGTGGAAGGAAGATAAATGCTTTATCACTCAACTTCCACAAGAGGAACCCCTTATCATTCAACACAAAAGACAATATGATGCCTTGCATATATTTCTTTAGTATATATATTTTATTAATACTATGCATGGTGGTGTAATTTATTTTATTTTGTTTGTGTAAAACACACACTTTTGAAGCCAAATATCTTTATAAAGTTGTCAAGAGATTTTGATTTATATGTACCATGTATATAATTTATTTATATTACATATCGACGCAAATCTTCTGAAAATTGGACAAGGCTAAATACCTTTATAAAGTTGTCAAAGAATTTTAATTTGTAAGGTATACTTTTATTGTTGAGTATATATAAAAGTTACCCTTCCAATTATCAAATTTATTTTATTTTAATTTCTGAGATACTCAATGTTAACTTTTTCATTTTATATTTTTCCTTAAACTTATGCATTTGGCTAAACTTATATGTATTTATTTAAGAAAAGATATAAGTATGCAAATAAGTTTTTTCCTAATTAATTAAGTAATTAAAGGTTAATATTTCTTATTTTCAATTTTATATACAATTATGTTTTAATTTTATAATTAAGTATTTATTTTATATTAATGTCCAAAATTAGTTTCATAGATATTTATTACTTTAAAAAATTAATTATTTGAAAATAATATTAAAAGTTAAAATTTTCATAATTAATTATTACTATATATATCAAAATCTAATTAAAAAAAATATTTATAAAATATTTTTATCATCAAAATAAATGGAATTATATGAATTATATAATTAGTAATCATATAGAAAATTGTGTTTACAAATGATCACGATTTATTTTATGATATTTTTCAAAAAGTATTTTTAATATAATAAATATTAATTGTATTATTAAGTACTCAATCACATATTAAGTTGGTTGATCAAATTCACTTGTTGATATTTTCAATGGAATAAGAAAATATGTTTTATATTATTTTGATTACAATTCCCTGCTAGATATAAGAGAAACTTGATCGAGAAATGTACCTCTAAAAGGGCCAAAACATCCAATAATTCAACTAAACTTTGTCTATTTATTATTGTTATAGATATCCCATATACACCCATATAAAATCATAATTTAAAAGTATTTGTTATGATATCAACTTCTAAACCTTTAAGCTCAAAAAAAAAAAAACAGAATGATTTATGATTGGATTTATTAAAAAAACTCAAATATATAAATAAAATTTTAAAGCAAAACAAATAATTATTTTACTTTTTTAAAATTTCATCAACCAAATTTAATCTTATTAAATTTTATTGTATGTGTGATCCAATAGAATTGTCAACTAGGACAACCCTTAAACTACAAGTAATCAATAAAATGCAAACAATTTTAATGTTCCTAGAAGCATCCAATATTTTTATGAAACAAATAAATTTAAAAAATAATAATATTATTTTTTGCCATTCAGATCTTAAATTTTTTTGAATAACTTGTTATTTTTATTATTTTATTTTTAATTTTTTAAATAAAAAACCATCACTAACACTACAAATTTATTACACTCATTATCAACAAAGTCTTTTTTTACTTTTTATTTTTATTATTTATTTTTATTTATTTTTTAATAAAAAATAGTTACAAGTGTATTACCCTTGTTCTGAACAAATTCTTTAGTCAAAAGAGGAGAAGGGACCCAAAAATTAAAAATAAAATAAAAATTGTAATAAAAATAAAATAAAAATTGTAAAGCCTTACATATAAAGACACTTTTTTGAATAACTTTTGATTTTTATTATTTATTTTTATTTATCTTTTAGTAAAAAAAAAGTTACAAGTGTATTACACTTGTTATGAACAAAGTTTTTAGTCGAAAGAGGGGAGAGGACACAAAAATAAAAAATAAAAATAAAATTGTGAAGGATTATGACACAATCCATTATTTTATGCTGCCACCCAACAATACACAATAATCCTTAGACTCACGACCCATCCTTCAAGTGGTTATGAACCGTCTTTGGTCAAGCGAAGGGGAGAGGAAAATGGTCATTTACAAGTACAAAGATTTCAAAAAAGTAAGTTCAAGGTTTAAAAGAAAGAAAGAGAATGTTCCATTATCAAATCCGAATAAGACAAGAAGGCAACTGATTCCAGAATGAAAAAATTAAGATCTTTGCACATTCCCAATTGAATTAGACTTAAGAGGTTAATTAATCAACCCAAAATGTATTTCTTACAAGTCAATATGAAAGAAATGTGTAACTCTTATGTTCACATAGCCTTTACAAATAATATTAAAAGAAATTAATAATAAAAAAATCTTTCAATATTTATTAGAAGTAAATTATTTTAATATATATCTTTAATAAAATACTGTAAAATAAATTTTATCTAAATAATATAAAACATTAATTGAAAATAATTATTTTTTATTTAGATTTCATTCAAAAAAAAGTTATATGTTTTTTTTTTCTATGTAAGACTAATTCTATTAAAAAAATAAAAAAAATAAAGTTACAACGAGTCCCCGCCTCTACCTTTGTTTCTAGAGTTCATCAAAACAGTTGAAGCTGCCCCAGATTGGGGAAACCAGCTTGACATTGCAAAAATAACCAGCATATAGCCCTTAACTATCATCAACATACATCCATACTTCGAACAACAGAAAAAGATGAATCTCAACATCTCTGGACTCGACAACAGAACAACAAAATCATTGATCAGACAATCAAACTGCAAAAACATCAACTGACTAGACCAACCCGTCATCAGCAAAAGGCAGATTTGGCTCGAGGGTGGCACCGAATGCCACGAGGCGTCACTTGTCATCTTCCTCGTCAGGTGTCTCCTCGACCATGAGGCAGGCGTACTGGTCCCATACTATACCTTTCCCTTTCTCAGCACCACCTGGCTGCTCCTCTGCATGTTGGGTGCCGCTTGAGCTGCTAGCAAACCCCATCATCAAGGCTGTGCCTACAGAGCTGCCACCAGCCCACTGTATGTCGCCTTTGTGAGCTTCTCCTCCATGCATTCTGCTGTGACTGGAGCTTTGGCCAACGTCCTTCAGTTTTTTCTCAGGACCCCGTCCCAAATCTAGAATTCGCACCTCCTGTGAGAGCTCTTCAGAATTTCTTGCTTGCTCCCTGTTCAGCTCATCTTCTTCAGTGAAGACGATGGTGACATTGGTAGTTATGATGGGTCTATTCAGCCGGCTTTGGAACCTAAATTGGGTAACATGAAGGACAGGGCCAGGATGCAGCTGAGGAATTATAGAGTGGAGCCTGAAATCATTGGGCGAAGCCGTGGATGCCATCCCACACCCCTGCCCATTGCGCACATGGGGATGTCTAAGCGATGACCTCGGAGGAGGAGGGTTTTCCTGGTGCTGAGGAGGAGAGGGGGAGCCGAGCTCTGCGTTTCCTGAGGGCAAGCGCTGCCACCTCAAGCTCCTCCACGGCGACTCCTCATTCGCTGCCTGACCATGCCCGTGAGGTCGGAGAGAAAATTAGCAGGGTAAGCAGTCAAGAGGGGAGACTGGTTATGAAAACAGGGCTCCTGAGCAGGATTTACAGGGCAGAGTTTGGAGTGGGAGAAATGGTGCCCATTTCCAAGATCAATGCAACAAAGGTGCCAGCAACGTCTCCCTGTAGCTATTCTGCTACAAGAGAATTCGGCCTGCAGCAGATAGTAGCTAAGGAGTGGTGGATGAATTGAAGGCTCAGGGGACACCATTCTAATTTCAATTGTCTCCATCTCTCGGCCTGAAATGCCATTTATTGCAACCTGTGCACTGGCCAGGTTTCGTCTACGATGAGCCTGGGTTAGAGTGTGTTTCACCGGCTGGCAGGTCCTTGCGCCGGCAGTTCTAATGGTTTTCATTAATGATCTTGGGAAACACCCGCATCCGGGTAAAAAAAACAAAAGTTATATCTTAATACAATGGAGATATATCATTTTTTAATGGTGTAATATAGAACACGAACATGACATTTAAATATTTGTCTTAATGTCAATCATTAATTAATTAATTATATATATATATATATATATATATATATATTATTGGTGTGTTGTTTAATATGAGTGAGGTGTAATTTTTATCATGTTCAACAAGGGGCTGGTATGTGTGCACATACACTTGGGCGAATTAATGCAAATCCATTTTAACTTTGATCCATCATGCACTGATTTGTAAACAAGAAACTAATCGATTAGTTTCACTAACACATTTGTGGAATTCACTTTTGGTTTTTTTGAAGGAGAAATCTGAAACAATATTAAATTTACACAAAATTACTTAACTTAGACACCCATTGAAATGATTGAATTCCCAAATAATATTTTAATTTTACACATATTTCATCCCAAGCATCATATGGAAGTAAGATAAATGCTTTATCACTCAACTTCCACAAGCGGAATCCCTTATCACTCAACACAAAAGGCAATATGATGCCTTGCATATATTTCTTTAGTATATATATTTTATTAATACTATGCATGGTGGTGTAATTTATTTTATTTTGTTTGTATAATACATACACTTTTGAAGCCAAATATCTTTATAAAGTTGTCAAAAGATTTTGATTTCGATGTACCATGTATATAATTTATTGATATTACATATCAACGCAAATCTTTTGAAAATTGGACAGGGCTAAATACCTTTATAAAGTTGTCAAAGAATTTAAATTTTCAAGGTACACTTTTATTGTGAGTATATATAAAAGTTACCATTTCAATTATCAAATTTATTTTATTTTAATTTCTGAGATACTCAATATTAACTTTTTCATTTTATATCTTTCCTTAAATTATGCATTTGGTTAATCTTATATGTATTTATTTAAAAAAAGATATAACTATGAAAATAAGTTTTTTTCTAATTAATTAAGTAATTAAAGGTTAATATTTTTTATTTTAAATTTTATATACAATTATTTTTTAATTATATAATTAAGTATTTATTTTGTATTAATATCCAAAATTAGTTTCATAGATATTTATTATTTTAAAAAATTAATTATTTAAAAATAATATTAAAAGTTAAAATTTTCATAATTAATTATTACTATATATATCAACAACTAATTAAAAAATATTTATAAAATATTTTTGTCATCCAAATAAATGGAATCATATTAATTATATAATTAGTAATCCTATAGAAAATTGTTATTACAAATGAACACGATTTATTTTATGATAATTTTCAAAAATATTTTACTATAATAAATATTAATTGTATTGTTAAGTACTCAGTCACATATTAGGTTGGTTGATCAAATTTACTTGTTGATATTTTCAATGGAATAAGAAAATATGTTTTATATTATTTTGATTACAATTCCCTGCTAGATATAAGAGAAAATTGATTGAGAAATGTACCTCTAAAAGGGCCAAAACATCCAATAATTCAACTAAACTTTGTCTATTTATTTATTATTATAGATATCCCATATACACCCATATAAAATAATAAGTTAAAAGTATTTGTTATGATATCAACTTCTAAACCTTTAAGCTAAAAAAAAAATAGAATGATTTATGATTGGATTTATTAAAAAAAACTCAAATATATAAATAAAATTTTAAAGCAAACAAATAATTATTTTACTTTTTTTAAATTTCATCAACCAAATTTAATTTTATTAAATATTATTGTATGTGTAACCCAATAGAATTGTCAACTAGGACAACCCTCAAACTACAAGTAATCAATAAAATGCAAACAATTTTAATGTTTCCTAGAAGCATCCAATATCTTTATGAAACCAATAAATTTAAAAAATAATAATATTATTTGTTCCCATTCAGATCCTATTTTTTTTTAATAACTCCTTATTGTTATTATCTTATTTTTAATTTTTTTAATAAAAAAACCATTACTAACACCACAAATGTATTACACTTGTTATGAACAAAGACTTTTTTTTTTAAATAACTTTTTATTTTTACTACTTATTTTTATTTATTTATTATTTATTACCCTTGTTATGAACAAAGTCTTTATTCAAAAGAGGAGAGGGGACCCAAAAATAAAAAACAAAATAAAAATTGTAATAAAAAATAAAATAAAAATTGTATAGCCTTATGATAAAGTCCCTTTTTTAATAACTTTTTATTTTTATTATTTATTTCTTAATGAAAAAGTTTACAAGTGTATTACACTTGTTATGAACAAAGTTTTTAGTCAAAAGAGGGGAGAGGACCCAAAAATAAAAAATAAAAATAAAATTGTGAAGGATTATGACATAATACCTTATTTTATGCTACCACCCAACAATACACAATAATCCTTAGACTCACAACCCATCCTTGAACTGGTTATGAACGGTCTTTGGTCAAGGGAAGGGGAGAGAAAAATGGTCATTTACCAATAGAAGGATTTCAAAAAAGTAAGTTCAAGGTTTGAAAGAAAGAAAGAAAATGTTCCATTATCAAACCTGGATAAGACAAGAAGGCAACTGATTCCCAGAATGAAAAAATTAAGATCATTGCACATTCCCGATTGAATTAGACTTAAGAGGTTAATTAATCAATGCAAAAAAGCATTTTTTACAAGTCAATATGAAAGAAATGTGTAACTATTATGTTCAGATAGCTTTTACAAATAATTTTAAAAGAAATTAATAGAAAAAAAAAAATTATTTCAATATTTATTAGAAGTAAATTATTTTAATATATATCTTAAATAAAATATTCTAAAATAAATTTTATCTAAATAATATAAAAAATTAATTCAAAATAATTCTTTTTATTTAAATTTCATTCAAAAAAAATTATATCTTAATACGATGGAGATATATCATGTTTTAATGGTGTAATATTGAATTGGAACATGACATTTAAAAATATGTCTTAATTTCAATCCTAAATTAATTATATATATATTATGTTGGCAGTTTTGATGTCTCTCTATATATTCACCAAACGTTTTGTAGGTCTTTCCTTTCAACCTTTTGAACCATTTCTAATAGGTTTGTATTCTAATTAGAAGGGGGAAATTAATATATAAGTAAATTTTATCAACCAAATTCATAGTTTTAATGTGGTTGTACTAGTATAATTAAAATTTAATTAACGACTTTTATTTATTTGACGTGTTATCATTAAACTATCTTATAGTTAAAATGAATTTTTTTTTTTTTTTTGTGAAAATGTATTTTTCATAAGTCAACATGAAAGAAATGTGTAACTCTTATGTTCACATACCAGTTACAAATAATATTAAAAGAAATTAATAAAAAGAAAATATTTCAATATTTATAAGAAGTTAATTATTTTAATATATATCTTAAATAAAATATTCTAAAATAATTTTTATCTAAATAATATAAAAGTTATTTAAATTTACTTAAATTTCATTAAAAAAAGTTATATCTTAATACAATGGAGATATATCATATTTTAATGGTGTAATATATAATTGGAACATGATATTTAAAAATTTGTCTTAATGTCAATCATTAATTATATATATATATATCTATATATATATATATATATATATATATATATATATATATATATATATATATATATATATATATATATATATATATTGATGTGTTGTTTAATATGAGTGAGGTGTAATTTTTATCATGTTCAACAAGGGGCTGGTATGTGTGCACATGCACTTGGGCATGTATAGACTCACATACTAAGCATTAATGCAAATCTATTTTAACTTTGATCCATCATGCATTGATTTGTATACAAGAAACTAGTCGATTAGTTTCACTAATGCATTTGTGGAATTAACTTTTGGTTTTTTTTTAAAGAGAAATCTGAAACAATATTAAATTTACACAAAATTACTTAACTTGGACACCCATTGAAATGATTGAATTCCCAACTAATATTTTAATTTTACACATGTTTCATCCCAAGCATCACGTGGAAGTAAGATAAACGCTTTATCACTCAACTTCCACACGAGGAACCCCTTATCACTCAACAAAAAAGGCAATATGATGCTTTGCATATATTTCTTTAGTATATATATTTTATTAATACTATGCATGGTGGTGTGATTTATTTTATTTTGTTTGTATAATACACACACTTTTGAAGCCAAATATCTTTATAAAGTTGTCAAAAGATTTTGATTTCTATGTACCATGTATATAATTTATTTATATCAAATGTCAACACAAATCTTTTGAAAATTGAACAAGTCTAAATACCTTTATAAAGTTGTCAAAGAATTTTAATTTCAAGGTACACTTTTATTGTTGAGTATATATAAAAGTTACCATTTCAATTATCAAATTTATTTTATTTTATTTTATTTTCTAAGATACTCAATATTAACTTTTTCATTTTATATTTTTCCTTAAACTTATGCATTTGGTTAAACTTATATGTATTTATTTAAAAAAAGATATAAGTATGCAAATAAGTTTTTTTCTAATTAATTAAGTAATTAAAGGTTAATATTTCTTACTTTAAATTTTATATACAATTATGTTTTAATTTTATAATAAAGTATTTATTTTATATTAATATCCAAAATTAGTCTCATAGATATTTATTATTTTAAAAAATTAATTATTTAAAAATAATATTAAAAGTTAAAGTTTCCATAATTAATTATTACTATATATATCAAAATCTAATTAAAAAAATTATTTATAAAATATGTTTATCATCAAAATAAATATTATAAATTATTTAATTAGTAATGGTATAGAAAATTGTTATTACAAATGAACACGATTTATTTTATGATATTTTTCAAAAAGTATTTTTTATATAATAAATTATTAATTGTATTATTAAGTACTCAATCACATATTAAGTTGGTTGATCAAATTCACTCGTTGATATTTTCAATGGAATAAGAAACTATGTTTTATATTATTTTGATTACAATTCCCTACTAGATATAAGAGAAAATTGATCGAGAAATGCACCTCTAAAAGGGCCAAAACATCCAATAATTCAACTAAACTTTGTCTATTTATTTATTATTATAGATATCTCATATACACCCATATAAAATCATAATTTAAAAGTATTTGTTAAGATATCAACTTCTAAACCTTTAAGCTCCAAAAAATAGAATGATTTATGATTGGATTTATTAAGAAAAACTCAAATATATAAATAAAATTTTAAGGCAAAACAAATAATTATTTTACTTTCTTAAAATTTCATCAAGCAAATTTAATCTTATTAAATATTATTGTATGTGTGACCCAATTGAATTGTCAACTAGGACAACCCCTAAACTAGAAGTAATCAATCAAATACAAACAATTTTAATGTTACCTAGAAGCATCCAATATCTTTATGAAACCAATAAATTTAAAAATAATAATATTATTTTTTCTCATTCCGATTCTAAATTTTTTTGAATAACTTTTTATTTTTATTATTTTATTTTTAATTTTTTTTTAATAAAAAGCCACTACTAACACTACAAATGTATTACACTTGTTATCAACAAAGTCTTTTTTTAAATAACTTTTTATTTATTATTATTATTATTATTATTATTATTATTTAATAAAAAATAGTTACAAGTGTATTGCCCTTGTTATGAACAAAGTCTTTAGTCAAAAAAGGAGAGGAGACCCAAAAATAGAAAATAAAATAAAATTTGTAAAGCCTTATGATATAAAGTCCCTTTTTTGAATAGCTTTTTAATTTTATTATACATTTTTATTTATTTTTAATAAAAAATAGTTGCAAGTGTGTTACACTTGTTATGAACAAAGTTTTTAGTCAAAACAGGGGAGAGTACCCAATAATAAAAATAAATTTTTAAAGGATTATGAAATAATCCCTTATTTTATGCTTCCACCCAACAATACACAATAATCCTTAGACTCACGACCCATCTTTCAACTGGTTATGAACCGTCTTTGGTCAAGGGAAGGGGAGAGGAAAATGGTCATTTACCAGTATAAAGCTTTCAAAAAAGTAAGTTCAAGGTTTAAAAGAAAGAAAGAGAAGGTTCCATTATCAAACCCGGATAAGACAAGAAGGCAACTGATTCCGAGAATGAAAAAATTAAGATCTTTGCACATTCCCAATTGAATTAGACTTAAAAGGTTAATTAATCAATGCAAAATGTATTTTTTACAAGTCAATATGAAAGAAATGTGTAACTCTTATGTTCACATAGCTTTTATAAATAATATTAAAAAAATTAATAATAAAAAAATATTTCAATATTTATTAGAAGTAAATTATTTTAATATATATCTTAAATAAATTATTCTAAAATAAATTTTATCTAAATAATATAAAAAATTAATTGAAAATAATTTATTTTTTTTATTTAAATTTCATTCAAAAAAAATTATATCTTAATACCATGGAGATATATCATTTTTTAATGGTGTAATATAGAATTGGAACATGACATTTAAAAATCTATCTTAATGTCAATCATAAATTAATTATATATATATATATATATATATATATATATATATATATATATAGATTATTGGTGTGTTGTTTAATATCATTGAGGTGTAAATTTTATCATGTTCAACAAGGGCTCGTATGTGTGCACATGCACTTGGGCATGCATAGACTCACATACTAAGAATTAATGAAAATCCATTTTAACTTTGATCCATCATGCATTGATTTGTAAACAAAGAAACTAGTCGATTAGTTTCACTAACACATTTGTGGAATTAACTTTTGGTTTTTTTGAAGGAGAAATCTGAAACAATATTAAATTTACACAAAATTACTTAACTTAGACACCCATTGAAATGATTGCATTCCCAAATAATATTTTAATTTTACACATGTTTCATCCCAAGCATCATGTGGAAGGAAGATAAACGCTTTATCATTCAACTTCCACAAGAGGAACCTGTTATCACTCAACACAAAGGACAATATGATGCCTTGCATATATTTCTTTAGTATATATATTTTATTAATACTATGCATGGTGGTGTAATTTATTTTATTTTGTTTGTATAACACACACACTTTTGAAGCCAAATATCTTTATAAAGTTGTCAAGAGATTTTGATTTCTATGTACCATGTATATAATTTATTTATATTACATATCCACGCAAATCTCTTGAAAATTGGACAAGGCGAAATACCTTCATAAAGTTGTCAAAGAATTTTAATTTTTAAGGTACACTTTTATTGTTATTGTTGAGTATATATAAAAGTTACCATTTCAATTATCAAATTTATTTTATTTTAATTTCTGAGATATTCAATATTAACTTTTTCATTTTATATTTTTCCTTAAACTTATGCATTTGTCTAAACTTATATGTATTTATTAAAAAAGATATAAGTATGCAAATAAGTTTTTTTTCTAATTAATTAAGTAATTAAAGGTTAATATTTCTTATTTTAAATTTTATATACAATTATGTTTTAATGTTATAATTAAGTATTTGTTTTATATTAATACCCAAAATTAGTTTCATAGATATTTATTATTTTAAAAAATTAATTGTTTAAAAATAATATTCAAAGTTAAAATTTTCATAATTAATTATTACTATATATATCAAAATCTAATTAAAAAAAATATTTATAAAATATTTTTATCATCAAAATAAATGGAATTATATTAATTATATAATTAGTAATCCTATAGAAAATTGTTATTACAAATGAACACTATTTACTTTATGATAATTTTCAAAAGGTATTTTTAATATAATAAATATTAATTGTATTATTAAGTACTCAGTCACATATTAAGTTGGTTGATCAAATTCACTTCTTGATATTTTCAATGGAATAAGAAAATATGTTTTATATTGTTTCGATTACAATTCCCTGCTAGATATAAGAGAAAATTGATCAAGAAATGTACCTCTAAAAGGGTCAAAACATCCAATAATTCAACTAAAATTTGTCTATTTATTTATTATTATAGATATCCCATACACGCCCATATAAAATCATAATTTAAAAGTGTTTGTTATGATATCAACTTCTAAACCTTTAATCTAAAAAAAATAGAATGATTTATGATTGGATTTATTAAAAAAAACTCAAATATATAAATAAAATTTTAAAGCAAAACAAATAACTATTTTACTTTCTTAAAATGTCATCAACCAAATTTAATCTTCTTTAATATTATTGTATGTGTGACCCAATTGAATTGTCAACTAAGGTAGGAGAGGACACAGGGAATGATGGAGGTTTAGGGTTTTTGTCAGGCCCTGCAACGGAAGACTTGCTCAGACCATAGCACCTCTGCAACAACTCATTAGCAACACTGGCAATAATATGCGACAATGAATAGAGTATTCGTCATGGATAACCTCCAGGGGGAGGACACAGTGCCTCCCCCCACTGATCAAGGAAAACCCCAGATGCAAACCGGATATGACAGAAAGAAGTTACAGGAAGAAGAGGAAATGAATCATAATGCATAGACAGATAACACCGGAAGGGATGAGACTCCTAAAGCAACTTCGGCAACATGCAAACCAGTCGTAGTAGAAAGACCAAAGATTGAACTACCAAGTCAAAGAATCAATACCCAAATCCAGTACATGAAGGATCATGCCTTAATAGGGAAATTTATTGGATTTTGGCCCACAGAGAAAGCCTTGCATGGTTGGATAGCAGCCAAATGGAAACCAAAAGGGCACATCACCTTGCAGCTGGGACCAAAGGGCTTCTTCATGGCAGTCTTCAACTGTATAGAGGACCAAAATAGGGTAATCGATGGAGGACCCTACTTCTTCAATGTGGCTGATCTTTACCTGAGAGATTGGATTGAGAGATTCAACCTAGACAAAGAGGATCTAAGCTGGGCACCAGTCTGGATCCATCTTTACTCCCTTCCTCTGGAGTATTAGGATGAAGATTCACTACAAGATATTGGAAATGGACTGGGGGAGTTCATTAAAATTGCGGAGGAGACAAAACTCAGAAGATATCCTCCTACGCCCGCATTTGTGTCTATATGCATCTAAGCCAAGCTCTTCCGGTCACGGTAATCCTATTTCATGATGATTTTGAATGGATTCAGTCAATAGATTATGAACATGTTCCATTCAAATGCAGGAAATGTCATGCCCATGGCCATCTCTTTTGTGATTGTCCACTAAATGTGAAACCCCCAACTTTTACCTCCTCAGAGAAACCTGATTCTGAAGGTTTTACCAAGGTATACAATCGCAAAAGGAACCACAAAAAACCTACAGAAAACCCTAAAAAGCCTTCCGCCAACGCCTCAATGCCATCCACCAGCAACAACTTTGACATATTAGCTCAAACTACTCCGACAGACACTGAGTCCCCCTTACCCTCCAATGAGCCACTCAAGGTAACCTCTAAGGTCAACCCCACAGGCTCAGAGCAAATTCACAAGCCCTCGCAATCCACAGATTTCACCACCTTCTCACCCAGCATGTCCCCGATCTTGAAACCTCATGGCATGGATATAGTTTTTTTGCAACAAAAGACAACATTTGTAACAGACCTCGTGGCGGAAAGCAGTGAGGCCAAGCATATGGAAGAAGAGCCTGAAAGTATAGACATAGGAGATCTGGACATATTGGGACTAGAACAAGCTTGCAGGAAAAAAAATTTGACAAGATCCCAAAAAGACAACTAGAAAGTTTGGAAGTCATCCTTTCCAGAGCACATCAGCAAAGATCTCTAGGTATTCAACTCGGAAGTCAATGGGATGGAAAAAACATTCCTAAAGACAATAAAAAATGAGGGAGAAAGATAGACCTCCAAAGAACCATCCATATAGGGGAAATGCTAGTGGAATTAGGCAGATATTCCAAGCTTACAAAGTATTACAGTCCCCTCCCCAATAATGAAACATGAAGCTCACATCTTGGAATATAAGAGGGCTAAACAACCCTTGGAAATACAGAATGATAAAAAACATGATTCAGCAAGAGAAACCTCAAATCTTCTTCATGCAAGAAACAAAATGTAATTCTATCACACTAGGCCAAACGCTTGCCAAAGTATGGCTAGGCAGTCAAGTAGTAGCAGTGGATGCCTTAGGAGCTTCAGGAGGACTAGCAATAGAATGGGATGAATGAGCCATCACGCTCACTAATATCCATGTGAGTCATCATTTCATTCAAGCCACTTTTCATATAATAGGGAACAATGTGCATGGTCACCTCACCAATGTCTACTTCCCCTAGGAAGCAGTGAATAAGATAGCCATTCTAAATACATTAACTCTGATCAACTCCACAAGAATTCATCCGCTCTGGATTACAGGAGGAGACTTCAATATGATAACTAAACTAGAAGAAAAAGGTGGAGGCAGGAATAAACTGTATAGTGAAAGTATCCATTTAAAGAATTACATACAAAACAACTGGCTTATAGATATTCCATTCAATAATGGTATCTACACATGGAATAATAGAAGAACCGACACCCAACAAATCACCTCCCAACTAGACAGATTTCTACTTTCAGACAATGCCATCCATCTTGGAGGAGATTCTTCAGCCTCGATCTTACCTCTTTCTGGCTCAGATCATTGGCCTATTTTTCTCCAATGGCAAAGACTAGGGAACAACACTCGGAGACCTTTTCGCTTTGAAGCCTTCTGGCTGATGCATCCAGACTTAAACAACCTGATACATACAGCTTGGAAAAGTTTCAGCCCTCCGAAAGGTTCAAAAAAGTACCAATTCCAAAAAAAACTCAAGCATCTCAAAAAGAACATCAAGCAATGGAATCACCTGACCTTTGGCAATATCTTCCAAGCTCATAATGCTCTAGCTTAGGAAATGAAAAGAATCCAGCAGACAATCATTACTGAAGGAAGAACTGAAGCCCTCTCAGAGCAGGAAAAGCTCCTTCAGATTCAAATAGCAGAAAGAGAAAAGCAAGAGGAGATACTCTGGAAACAAAAATCTAGAGTCAGATGGCTTAAGGAGGGAGAGAGAAATACAAAAAAATTTCATCGCACAACCATACAGAGAAGAATGCACAACAATATCACTCATATTCAGAATCAGCAAGGAGTACGCTTGGAAAACCATGAGGACATAGAACAAGAGCTTCTTACACATTTCAAATGAGTACATCAAGAACCATAAGTCAACCGACAGCCAGCTATAGCGAAGATTATACAAAACATTCTGAAAATTATAACAGAAGAATACAATCAGCTCCTCCTTCATCCAATAACTCTTCAGGAGGTCGAGTCGGCTATGCGACAACTCAAGGAAGGAAAGGCACCTGGTCCTGACGGTTTTACCTCAAATTTCTTTAATAATTTCTGGGATCTCATTAAAGAGGAGGTTTGTTAGGTAGTAGAGAAATCTCGGACATCACACTAGATGCTTCCCTCTCTGAACGCTACTTCTATTTCTCTTATCCCCAAAGAAGAGCAATCTCTAACTCTAGACAAATTCAAGCCTATCGCTCTCTGTAATGTCATTTACAAAATCATATCTAAAGTTATTGCCTCTCACCTGAAGCCATTGCTACCCAAGCTCATCTCGCTAGAACAATCGGGTTATGTGGAAGGGAGGCAAATCACAGACGGCATTATTCTCACCCATGAGATCGTTCACTCCTTGAAGCAGCTATGCTCCTCAAAATTGATCTTTCAAAAGTTTTCAATACGTTAAGTTGGACTTACATTCAAAAGATGATGATATCCTTTGGCTTCACCCCTCCTTGGGTTAGATGGGTAATGAGCCTTCTATCATCCTCTCTTTTCTCCATTCTGGTCAATGGCATACCTTCCACCCCCTTCCATCCCTCTAGGCATCTAACAAGGATATCCTCTTTCCCCTTTTCTGTTTGTTTTAATGGTGGAAGGGCTTGGTTGAAGTATTAAAAATGCTCTTCAATCACAGTAGCTCAGAGGTATTTCCTTCCCCAATACCCCTGTTTTTACCCACCAACAATTTGTGGACGATAACATGTTGTTTGGCTATCCCTTGGTTCAAGAAGCCCATAAATTAAAATCCCTTCTAGATGAGTTCTCTGAAGCCTCTGGAGCCAGCATCAATAATGTTAAATCCCAAATATTTTTCTTCCGTACCACCTACATCACTCAATCTTCTATAGCACACATTTTTGGATTCTCGGTTGCCTCTCTCCCCTCTAAATATCTGGGTGCACCCATGACTAACTCTGCTTTAAAGTATTCCGCTTGGCAAAGGCTTCTAGAGAAATTGGAAGCTCGCCTTTCCTCCTGGACTTATCAAGCCCTCAATATGGCAAGCCGTCTAGTATTAGTCAAAGCTGTCTTGCAGTCCATGCCACTTTATCTTTTCTCTGTCTTGGCAGCACCAAAATGGGTGCTCAAGCAAATCAAAAATCTTCAGTGGAATTTTTTATGGGGATCCATGGGACAAAATAGAAAATGGGCACTGGTCAAGTGGGAAACGGTCTACCTTCCAAAACTTTCAGGGGGTACTGGGATTCGAGATCCTCAACAAAGCAATGCAGTCATGGGAGCATGTTTATGGTGGAAATGGATTTCTGCTCTGCATACACCCTGGGCTATCCTTTGGATGGCCAAATATGCAAACAATTGACCACCAGATGAGTTAATTCGACTCACAGAAGTGGGAAAAGGTTCCTTAATTTGGAATGCAACTAGTCAGAACAAAGCTATAATCCAACAACACAATTTTTGGGAAATAAGGGATGGCAACAATGCACGTTTTTGGGATGACTCTTGGTAGCAGAGACCAAAGCTGAGTGACCTGATTAGACCTCACCAAACATAGGAATGGGAAGAGCATCAGATGGATACAGTTAGTCAGCAATGGACGCCTACTCTCCATCAGGGGTACAGACAATGGAAAAGCACGGCTCACATCATCATGCAAGGAACAGAGTCTATTTATAAGAATTTGGAGACAGAGCTCATCAATCGGAGAATTCATTTTTCTGACAAGGAGGACATAATACGATGGGGTTATAGTGCATGTGGAACTTTTACCACTCAAGAGGCATACAATATAACAATTGGCAATCAAACAGTCAAGGATCCTCTCTGGGACAAAGTTTGGTCCCCCAACATTTGGCCCAAAGTTTCTACTTTCCTTTGGCTATTATGTCAAAACAAAATACTCACTTGGGACAATCTAAGGAAAGGAAGTTTCCATGGGCCCTCCATATGCCCAAACTGTAAACAACAGGAGGAAACCATACTGCATCTCATGAACTCTTGCAATTTGGCAAACAAACTTTGGGAAAAAACAAGTTTTAGATGCCAAAAAGAAGGAAGAATTAAAGAGGATATTACCAACACCATACATAGCTTGGCAATCAATCTGTACAAGAGCAATCTATTAAAATCTTTGTGGAAAATCATCCCAGGTCTTCTTATGTGGTCTATATGGAAAGAAAGGAACCATCACATCTTCAAAGATAAATGTACACCATTAGAAGTCCTATGGAGCAGCTTCTGCAACAACCTTCAGGAAACTCTAATGCTCCAAACTTGGAATGAAGAGGACTTTCCTTCCCTTCCACAGGAGCAAAATATATGGACAAATTGGAACCTTCGGATGAATCAGATACAGGCAAAACATAGCAAACCATCTTTACTTCATAGTATTCCAAACAAATGGATTCCTCCACCTCATAATATCATTCAATTAAACTTCGATGGAGCCTCAAAAGGTAATCCAGGCAAAGCAGGATATGGAGGAGCTTTTAGGGATCACAAAGGCAAACCTCTTTTAATTTTCCTCGGCTCTATTGGTTGGGATATGAACAATTCTGCAGAGCTTGAAGGACTATGGAAAGGGCTTCTTTTAGCTCAACAACACAGCTTCTTCCCCTTAGTAATCGAAGGTGACTCTCAGATTCTCATTAATATGGTTAATCAGATACTATAGGGGACCCCGGCATACAAAGTGGTCAGCAGCTGGAGATTGGAAGAAAGATTGGAGCTCATAGAGAAATGGCTCACCACTAATAGAGCAGTCACTTTCAAACATATCAAAAGAGAAGGCAACAAAGTGGCTGATCTCCTGGCGAATGTGGGGGTGGATAGTGATCGGACTCTTCATACTGGTACACTCAACTTAATCACCACTGCTTCCCAGATACATGAATATAATGAACTGTTACAAAGTGAAGAGGCACACCCGGATGTAGGTGATTATAATGAATTTAATACAGATTAGATAGAAGGATCACAGGCGACCAAGCCACATGGCCACCCGCGTCCCCCTCCATGCCAATTTATGGCAAGCTACAGATGGTCTGTAGGCACCATTACTCTGGTGCTCTAGTCGAGGTATTCATAGCAGGCATAAGGCCATGGCTCCCACAAGACATAATTCATTCACCCCTTCACCGCTAAACTGCTCTTGCCCCCCTCCTGTTGTGGAGCTGAGCTCTCGCACAATTACTGGGAGGCAATGTTGAATTCTCAGTTGTGTTGATTTGGGGAATGGTTTCCATTACTCTCAAACAACTCACTTTGCACTGAATTCCGCCCAGAATTCCTCTGTTTCTCTTCTGAATAGCTCCACCATCTCCAGAGTTACCTTTGCCTCCCCAATTGCACTCATTGTTCACAACACAGCCATTTTGGCCTAGCTCAACAGAAGACATTCAACCATGGCACGTACTTGCCATCGAATGTGTACTTGTAGAGGTGGTAATCATAGCAGGAGCACTTGCCTCCCTTCGATGCCCAACCATGATTCTGCCACTCCTTCCTCTTCCCCATCTACTGCTCTTTCAAGAGATAATTTATCTGGTAGTTACCCTGACACTCGCAGTGGTAGAGGCCGGGAACAGGCCCATGGAGTTAGAAGAATGAATGCTGTTACCCAAACTGCCAATCTCCCTACCCCCCTTCATCCCTCTCACCACATGACCCAATTTCGGTTCCACAGTACGCTGAATCGCCCCAATATCTTAGCCACCATCACTGTTACATTGAGCGAGGAAATCAGGTCGGAGAATGAGTAGAATGCTCAGCTTCGAGTTCATGGACCAGAGGAAAAGAACAGTAGGGAGCAGCAGAAGGCAGATAAGAAGAACAAGGATGACTTTGAACCAGAGAAACGAAACAATAGCAAGCAGCAAACGGTAGAGAAAACAAGTAAGGCTGGTAGTGAGAGCATTCTACATGGCCAGGAGCTGGCTGGAGGTAAGCATGTAATTGAAGACAGTGCGGGCAGCACATCAGGCAAGCATGCAGGCGTAGGCAGCTCAACAGGCACGCAAGCAATTGGTGGCCTCCCGCGCGGCACGTCAGCAGAGGATGATGACTGGTATGCATACACGTGTCGTATTGTGGAAGAGCCTCCACCAGATGAGACCTAGTGGGTTCATTTTAAAAACTGATCCATTCGCCAGATGTTGCCCAGCCGCTCTTTGGATGTTTCACAGGTTTTCTCTCATGGATTTTTTCTCTACTGTCTTTTTTTTTCTAAACCATTTGGCTAGTTTTGATTGATTTTAGTTCAGGACCCCTGTGTGGGCCTTTTTAAGTTTTGTCCTGAGACCCATGCATGGGCCTTTTACAGTGGGTTCTCTCGGATTGGTTTCCCCTCGATGGGCAGTCGAGTATAGTCTTCTGATTAATCTTGACATAACTATGTTCATCACCGCAGAGGCCGACGCCTCGCTATATTTTTAATTTTGCCCTTATAAATAGATTAGTATTACTTAGAAAAAAAAATAGAATTGTCAACTAGGACAACCCTTAAATTACAAGTAATCAATAAAATACAAACAATTTTAATGTTTCCTAGAAGCATACAATATCCTTATGAAACCAATAAATTGAAAAAATAATAATAATTTTTTTTCCCATTCAAATCCTAATTTTTTTTAATAACTTGTTATTTTTATTAATTTATTTTTAATTTTTTTAATTAAAAAACCATTACTAACACTACAAATGTATTACACTTGTTACCAAAAAAGTCTTTTTTTTTAAATAACCTTTTATTTTTATTATTTATTTTTATTTATTTTTATTTATTTTTTAATAAAAAACAGTTACAAGTGTATTACCCATGTTGTGAACAAAGTCTTTAGTCAAAAGAGGAGAAGGGACCCAAAAATAAAAATTATAGTAAAAAATAAAATCAAAATTGTAAAGCATTAGGATATAAAGTCCCTTTTTTGAATAACTTTTTATTATTATTTATTTTTTAATAAAAAAAGTTACAAGTGTATTACACTAGTTATGAACAAAGTTTTTTAGTCAAAAGAGGCGAGAGGACCCAAAAATAAAAAAATAAAAATAAAATTGTGAAAGATTATGACATAATCCCTTATTTTATGCTGCCACCCAACAATACACAATAATCCTTAGACTCACGACCCATCCTTCAACTAGTTATGAATTTTCTTTGGTCAAGGGAAGGGGAGAGGAAAATGGTAATTTACTAGCACAAAGCTTTCAAAAATTTAAGTTCAAGGTTTAAAAGAAAGAAAGAGAAGGTTCCATTATCAAACCCGGATAAGACAAGAAGGCTTTCGAGGATGAAAAATTTAAGATCTTTGCACATTCCCAATTGAATAAGACTTAAGAGGTTAATTAATCAATGCAAAATGTATTTTTTACAAGTCAATGTGAAAGAATTGTGTAACTATTATGTTCACATAGCTTTTACAAATCATGTAGTCTAACAAGGCTGAGGAGTTGCCCGGAAAGTTATGGAAATTCCGATCATATTTAGAGAAAATCTGGCAAGGATTTTTGTAAATCCAAGTTATAGTTGTTAAACTTCAAAATTTTAGGTGCCTTAGACGTTTTTGATGGTGCCGAATCCGTTTCCACCATCAAAAACACGATTCAAACACTGCCTCTACAAGATTTTTTGAAAATTTTTTGCCTAGATTTTGGCCACTTTTGGCCATCTGGGCAATTCCTCCGCCTCGTTAGACGACTCCTTTACAAATAATATTAAAACAAATTAATAATATAAAAATATTTCAATATTTATTAGAAGTAAATTATTTTAATATATATCTTAAATAAAATATTCTAAAATAAATTTTATCTAAATAATATAAAAAATTAATTGAAAATAATTATTTTTTATTTAAATTTCATACAAAAAAATTTATATCTTAATACGATGGAGATATATCAACTTTTAATGGTGTAATATAGAATTGGAACCTGACATTTAAAAATAAGTCTTAATGTCAATCATAAATTGTATATCTATATATATATATATATATATATATATATATATATATATATATATATATATATATATATATATATATAGATATATATAGATATAGATATAGATATAGATATAGATATAGATATATATATAGATATATATATATATATATATATATATATCATATTATGTTGGCAGTTTTGAGGCCTCTCTATATATTCACCAAACGTTTTGTAGGTCTTTCCTTTCAACATTTTGAACCATTTCTAATAAGTTCGTATTCTAATTAGAAGGGTAAATTAATATATAAGCAAATTTTATCAACCAAATTGATATTTTTAATGTGGTTGTACTAGTATAATTAAAATTTTATTAACGACTTTTATTGATTTGACATGTTATCATTAAACTATCTTATACTTAAAATGAATTAAGTTTTTTTTTTGTCAAAATGTATTTTTTACAAGTCAATATGAAAGAAATGTGTAACTCTTATGTTCACATAGCTTTTACAAATAATATTAAAAGAAATTAATAATAAAAAAATATTTCAATATTTATTAGAAGTAAATTATTTTAATATATATCTTAAATAAAATATTCTAAAATAAATTTTATCTAAATAATATAAAAAATTAATTGAAAATAAATTTTTTTATTTAAATTTCATTCAAAAAAAGTTCTATCTTAATACGATGGAGATATATCATTTTTTAATGGTGGAACATGACATTTAAATATTTGTCTTAATGTCAATCATAAATTATATATATATATATATATATATATATATATATATATATATATATATATATATATATATATATATATATATCTATATTAGTGTGTTGTTTAATATGAGTGAGGTGTAATTTTTATCATGTTCAACAAGGGGCTGGCATGTGTGCACATGCACTTGGGCATGTATAGACTCACATACTAATAATTAATGCAAATCCATTTTAACTTTGATCCATCATGCATTGATTTGTAAACAAGAAACTAGTCGATTAGTTTCACTAACACATTTGTGGAATTAAATTTTGGTTTTTTGAGGGAGAAATTTGAAACAATATTAAATTTACACAAAATTACTTAACTTAGACACTCATTGAAATGATTGAATTCCCAAATAATATTTTAATTTTACACATGTTTCATCCCAAGCATCATGTGGAAGTAAGATAAAGGCTTTATCACTCAACTTCCACAAGAGGAACCCCTTATCACTCAACACAAAAGGCAATATGATGCCTTGCATATATTTCTTTAGTATATATATTTTATTAATACTATGCATGGTGGTGTAATTTATTTTATTTTGTTTGTATAATACACACACTTTTGAAGCCAACTATCTTTATTAAGTTGTCAAAGAATTTTAATTTTTAAGGTACACTTTTATTGTTGAGTATATATAAAAGTTACTATTTCAATTATCAAACTTATTTTATTTTAATTTCTGAGATACTCAATATTAACTTTTTCGTTTTATATTTTCCCTAAACTTATGCATTTGGTTAAACTTATATATATTTATTTAAAAAAAGATATACGTATGCAAATAAGTTTTTTTCTAATTAATTAAGTAATTAAAGGTTAATATTTCTTATTTTAAATTTTATATACAATTATGTTTTAATTTTATAATTAAGTATTTATTTTATATTAATATCCAAAATTAGTTTCATAGATATTTATTATTTTAAAAAATTAATTATTTAAAAATAATATTAAAAGTTAAAATTTTCATAATTAATTATTATTTTTTTTGCTAAAGCAAGATTGTTTTCTTCTCATTCATTAATTCAAAAATTACAAAAATATGTTAGAAACCATGGCACTGAGGCCTACAGGATCAGCCAGGCCCCTCCAAGCTTCGAAAACCAGGCCTAGGGCCCACAAAACTATGCAACCACTGACGACCGTAGGAACTGAATCTAAAGATCACACGGTTGAGGGGCAAAATCGGGAACTCAACTAGCACACCTTTTATCAAACACAACGGACCCGAAAAGGTTTCAAAACCATCTTAATAGTCCATTTGGGTCCGCCCAGGGAAATAACTCCTGGGCAATTTTACTGCCCAAAACCCATGAGAAGCGGGTGAGACCCCACCAAGATCACGATGAGCTCGGAGGATAACACCACCAAATAGCTCGATGAACCATGTCCGTAGATCTTCACAAGCAGGATTTAACGGTTGAGGAGAATATCGGGCGGAGAAGAAGCACGAGGAAAACCCGCTCGATGTGGGTGGTTTTCTCTCTCCTCCCGCCGCCACATGTTGATTGATGAGTGGCATCAGGGGAAAACCTTGAAATACCACTTAGGGGATCGGGGATGCCCAAAAACCACTAAACCGCTAAAACTTTGTTTTCCTTGAAAAATCATACCGCTCTTTCTCCACTTCCTTCCGTCCATCTGGAAGACCCAAACGCATCGACTCTGAGGTCTGCTACTTGTTTAACCTTTATCCTCCATCAACTTAATTTCCAAATTGCTACTTCTCCTTCATACTGTGATAATGTTCCCTGTCTGCGCTTGCCAGAATGTGGTAGTCCTCACGTAGTTTCCCTACAGATGCTAACTCCCACCTACATTTACTATTATCTTTTTTATAGAGCACCCCCTCATTTGCCAACCGATCCGCTAATCTATTGGCATTTCTGTGAACATGAACAAAACTTAGGGTTCTCAAGATTCTTAGATGTGATTGAATATGATGATAGACCTGTAAAAGTCTCCAGTGGTTTGAGACTTTTTCTGGTGTTGAGCCATTTACTATTTTTTTGACAAAATTAATTGTTAATTCAAAGCCTACCACTATGATTGCGTTATGCATATTAAGATCCATCAGTATCTCTAAGCAATGCTCTATGGCCATTAGTTCCACCATATTGTTGGTAGCATTCCCTAAATGACAATGAAAGATGACTTTTATATTTCCCTTGTCATCTCTTATAACTCCACCATAACCTGTAGCCCTCGGGTTTCCTTTTGAGGCTCCATCTATATTGAATTTCAAAAATCCAGGGGGGGTGGTTGCCAGTAAGCCTTCCCCACTGAAGAGTGTGTTGCAATCTTGTTTGTGCCCTAGGGAACAAGCTTCTGGAGGCCCAAAAACAAAAGAATGCAAGCCTGCTGGTGAGAAGGAGGATTCTCAAGACGTTGCTTCTGAAGGGTATTTATAGTTTCTTTGAGGTGTCTTAAGAGCTAAGCTATGATGCTTTGGGTTGAGCTAGATTTATCATTGAAAAATCTATTTTTGCGTTCTTTCCAGACATTCCAGATCAAAAAGCCTGGAATCAGAGTGCAGGCTATGTTGACTATCTCATTTTCAAATAGGTTTTTCCTCCAATTCTTTAAAGTTTTAAAGATGTCATTTTCATCCCTGTCATTTTTCCTGAAGATTGAGGCAACCCAGTTCCATAAAGTTGAGGTAAATGTGCAGAGGTTGAGAAGGTGATCCATCGTTTCTTCATGAAGACCACATAACTGGCATCTAGATGGTCCAGCAAAACCTTTCTTTCTAAGATTTTCCCAAGTCAGAATCTTTTTATGTTGTACCATCCACACAAACAGTTTGATTTTCATCCAATTAGGGTTCTGCCATAGGTCCTTCCATTTTTTGTTAGGGTTTGGAAAGTTATGTACAGTGGCAATTCCTTTGGCTTCTTTGAGGTTAAATTTTCCCTCACTGTTTCTTCCCCATCTTAGTTGGTCTGTGGAAGTTGAGATCAAAATTTTTCTCTTTTCCAGGATCGCTACAAGAGCTTCAGCCTGGGCCTTCAAAGGGGTCTCTTCACTGTAAACTGGTACCTTCCATGTTCTCCATTTACCATTGTTCCTTGTCTGATCCCAATAGTCACTGACCTTTTGTAGCCCTTTGTTGACAGTATCTTCTTTGAGAATGTCCAGTCCTTCTCTGCATAGGTTAGGTTCTTGCTGCCAGTTATCCTCCCAAAACCAGGCTAAGTTCCCATTTCTGATCTCCTAGAAACTATGTTTCTGAACTAAGGCTCTGTTCTCCCAAGCATTGTTCCAAATATGGGAGCCCCTGATGTGTCCTGTCATTCGAATATGGTCCCTTTCCTACCAGTCCTTTGCATATTTCTGTTTCCAGAGCTTGGCCCATGGGTTTCTCGTTTCCTTTAGCCATCTCCACCAAAGTTTTGCCCCCAAAACTTTGCTGAGAGTTTTCAGGTCATGGAGACCCAAACCCCATGAGTTTTGGGTTTGCAAAGCTTGTCCCAGGCTACCAGAGCCCATTTAATTTTTTCTTCCCCTTTTCCCCAAAGAAAATATCTTTGAATATTCCTGATATGTTGTAAAACTCCTTTTGGGATAGGAAGAGCTGAAAACATGTAGATTGGAATGGTTTGCAAGACTTCCTTGGTGAGAACTAGCCTTCTTGCTAAATCCAAAGATCTACTTGTCCATTTACTGACTTTGTCCTTCAGTTTATTAGTCACTGGCTCCCAAACTTCCTTGCTCAGAGGTTTGTCAGTGAGAGGTATTCCCAGATATTTGGAGGGAAGATGGTCTCTCTGAAAGTCGAGAATTCTGGAGAGATTTCTTTGAATAGCAATATTAGTGTTGAAAAATAAAAATTTTGATTTTGTGAGGCATACCTCTATGCCAGTAGCCATAGCAAAATCATGCAGAATTTGTTTGAAAGCTTTGGCTTCTTTGACCATGGGTGTGCCCTGCAACATGGTGTCATCTACAAATTGTTGATGAGTCAATGAGTCTCCGTCCTAGGTTAGCTTGAGACCCTGGATTCTTCCTTCCACCTTGGCTAAATTGATCACTTTGCCTAATCCTTCCATCATAAGGATAAAGAGAAAGGGGGAGAGCGGATCTCCTTGTCTGAGACCTCTCGAAGGCCAAAAAGATCTGGATGGAGAGCCATTGAGAAGGATTGAAAAGCTAGCAGAGGTAACCAGAGCCATAACCCATCTTATCCAATTATGGTCGAAGCCATACGCTTTTAGTACTTCCCTGATGTATGACCAACTTAGCTTATCATAAGCTTTCGCTAGGTCAAACTGTATGATCATACTTGCTTGCTTATTATTCTTGAGAGAGTGCACCACTTCGTGAGCTTGAATGATGTTATTGAGAATTTGCCTTCCTTACACATATCCAGTTTTCTCCTCAGACATGAGAGTTGGAAGAAGGGGCTTGAGCTTGTTTGCAATTACTTTAGAGATGATTTTGTATACTACATTGCATAAAGCTATGGACCTGAATCAATCTGGTGTCATAGCTTTTTCCTACTTAGGAATTAGGGCTATGAAGGAGGCATTTAGCATTTTCAGAATTGTTTTTGAATTTCTCGAATCCTCCACCACCTCAAGGATGTCATGTTCGACTATTTCCCAACTTGCCTTGAAGAAGTCTACATTGAAACCATCCGGGCCTAGAGCTTTCCCATTATGCATCTCTCTGATTACTTCATTGACCTCCTCTTCCATCACTGGCCTATTGAGATTATAATTATCTTCCCTGGTCACCAGTTTTGGAATGTGCTGAGTGAAGCTTTTAATAAATAGAGATCTATCTAAGATGGGCTCCTTTGCAATGTTTTGAAAATGTTGTACTAGAATGGATTCCATATCTTTGTGTGTGCTCAGTTGTTTCCCTTGAGGATCTATGAGTTTTGTAATCTGATTATGAGCTCTATGTTCCATGGTAGATTTGTGAAAAAACCTCGTATTTCTTTCTCCTTATTTAATCCATTGCACTCTTGATTTCTGTCTCTAGAAGATTTCTTCCTGCTAACATCTATTGTCCCATTCCTATTGGAGAGAGTCAGCTTGCATTTTCCTATCCTCAGTGAAGCCTTCCATGATGAGAATTTGGTTAATTTTCTATAATTTTTGTTCCACTTCTCTTTTGGCTTTAAAAATATTTCCAAACTCATTTTTGTTCCATTCTTTAAGTCTGAGCTTGATATGTTTGAGTCTCTGTTGCAGAAGGAACATTTTTGTGCCTTGAATGGGCAAGTCTTATGTCCACCATTTACCAATATTAGTGATGAAGTCAGGGTGAGTAAGCCAAACATTCTTGAACCTAAAAGGTCTGTTCCTTAGAGTACCAATAAATGAAGCTTCTAGTTGAACAGGCCAGTGGTCCAATCCTCCAAAAGGAAGGATAAAAGCATTCAAGTTAAGCCTAGAGAGAACGAGGTCCTCCGAGATGATGAATCTTTCTAGTTTCAAGGCAACTTGGGAAGCTCCTCCCTCTTATTGTTCCATATAAAGGTACCATTTACTATTTCTGTGTCCACTATCCTCATGTTGATTAGGAAGTTCTGGAATGCAATGGAGTCTCTACCCAGTTTTCTGGTCCCTCCTTTTTTTCTGTGAGAAATCTGATCATGTTGAAGTCTCCTCCTAGAATCCAGGGCACTACTAGGTGTCTCTCTTTCAGTTTCTCCGATGAAATAAGAAGCCTGAGCTTGTCTTCAAGTTTTTGAGGACCATAGACATTTGTGATCATATAGATTTCCTTATCACCCAAAGGTTGGATAACCATTGAGAGGTAGTTCTTGGATGCTTCAGCATCCAGAATTCAAAATTTCTGAGGATTCCAAAGAGTGAGAATCCCACCCGCCGTATTATTGGATTTGACTTCTAGGTGCTCATATTTAATAAGCCATTTGTTGTGTATCTCCCAGATTTTGTCTATTGAACATTTTGTTCCTGTATAAAACCATATCTGGGTTTTCTTCTTTTATTCTATTGCTGAGATTTCTTTGTTTTCTTTTGCTTCCTAGACCCCTAATATTCCAGGTTGTGAGCTTCATGATGATGGGTTTGTAAATGAGTAACTGGTGAGATCTTTCATCTTGCCTGAGTTGATCATGAGTTTCCCACACTCTGTCAGCAACTCATTTTGTCTCTTCCTTCCTCTTTTCTTGTCTGGGTTCTTGGTAGAATGTCCTGATGCTTCCTCCATTGATTTGACCCCTCTGTTCTCCTAGCTATCATGGCTCCTTTTGACTCCAGTAGCCTTTGTTTGAGATCTCCAGAGGAAGAGCTGTTGTACTCTGTCAAACTCCTCTTGTGGTAGAGAGTCAATTCCCTTATTGGTTCCTTGGTAGAGGAACTTTTCTAGATCAAGATTCTCCCTTTCAAGAATCTCCTATAGTTCATGGTCCTCTGTCCCAACTTCACTTGGGGTCATCTCATGGTCCCTGCCAAGTTCCATACTGTTTGGTAGATTCTCCTTTTGTTCGTTGTTTTCATGTATGATTTCCATGTTGTCCTCTTTTTCCTTCTCTGTGGGATTGATCTCTGGTGCATTGTCCTTTCCATTGTTCTCTCCTTCTTCTTCTAAAATCTCGAAATTGTTACGACTTGGTAGCTTGTTCTCACTAGGTTTCTTTTGGTACTTTCTTCCCCCTCCTTTCCCTCTGCCTCCCATCTTGGTGAATCCTTCAGAATCTTTGCCTGTGTTGGTTCTCGAATTATTCTCCATTTTGTTTCGTGGGAAATCTCTAAAGAGGTGCCCATGTTCATGACATTTACAACATCTGAATGGGACATGTTCATAGTCCACTGCCTGTACCCATTCCTCATCATAGACTTCTAGAAAAACTTCATCCAGAAGTGCTCCTGATAGATCCATTTCCACACATATGCGGGTGAAGGAGGTATATTTACCTCACAGAGTTGCCTCTGATATTTTTAGAAAATGCCCTAGTTTATTGCCTATAGCTTTTAAGGATTCAGGCAGCCAATAATCTAGAGGTAAGGAGTATAGTCTTATCCATACCGGGACCGATGTGAACATTTCTCATTCCGGGACAAAGTTCATCGCCCAAGGCCACATGTATAGGCTTGCAATAGCATAGAAGTAGGATCCTCCTTTGAACACTCTGTCTTTGTCCTCTAGGTTAGTGAAAACCACTGTGAAGAAACCCTTGGACCCTAGATGTAGATTTATTTCTCCCTTTGGTTTCCAATTGTTTCTTATCCATGTGTACAGATTCTTCTCTGTAGGCCATATACCCATAAACTTGCATATAACTGTGTAAGTCACCATGTGATCTCTGTGCACCTATAGTGCAGGATCATTCAGGACCACCTGGGGTTTAATGGTTGACTTGGGTTTATAGGGTCCCGTTGCAGATTTGTACTCGTTTCTCTGACTACTGTCTCCTGGTCTCTCCTCCCTCCTGACTGCCCCGTGAGTCTCTTCCTGTTCATCGGATTTGCTGCTTTCCAGCTTTTTTGTGTTTGCCTTCTTTTTTTTGCCTCCGTAGGTTTCCTGAATCCATTCAAACTTGCCTCCTTGCTTCTGCTTGATACTATGTTACTGTAGGAGGGAGTGGAACTCCCTCCTCCTTGCCCCTCCATTGTTACCAGCTCACTCCTATTGCTCTCTGTTCTTAACCCTAACTTCGCTCTTCAAAATAATGAAAAAAATCATAATTAATTATTACTATATATATCAAAATCTAATTAAAAAAAATATCTATAAAATATTTTTATCATAAAAATAAATGGAATTATATTAATTATATAATTAGTAATCCTATAGAAAATTGTTCTTACAAATGAACACGATTTATTTTATGATATTTTTCAAAAAGTATTTTTAATATAATAAATATTAATTGTATTATTAAGTACTCAATCACATATTAAGTTGGTTGATCAAATTCACTTGTTGATATTTCAATGGAATAAGAAAATATGTTTTATATTATTTTGATTACAATTCCCTGCTAGATATAAGAGAAAATTGATCAAGAAATGTACCTCTAAAAGGGCCAAAACATCCAATAATTCAACTCAACTTTGTTTATTTATTTATTATTATAGATATCCCATATACACCCATATAAAATCATAATTTAAAAGTATTTGTTATGATATCAACTTCTAAACCTTTAAGCTCAAAAAAGAAATAGATTGATTTATGATTGGATTTATTAAAAAAAAATGTAAATATAAATAAAATTTTAAAGCAAAATAAATAATTATTTTAATTTTTTAAAATTTCATCAACCAAATTTAATCACGCTAAGCCGGATTGGTTCTTCAACTTGTCCTGACGATGAACCACACTGGTTGGTTCGAAACGCGTCGACAAAAGATTGGTTATGTGATTTTGCCAAAGATTATCTAAACAAAATTTAATCTTATTAAATTTCAACTAGGACAACCCTTAAACTACAAGTAATCAATAAAATACAAACAATTTTAATGTTCCCTAGAAGCATCCAATATCCTTATGAAACCAATAAATTTAAAAAATAATATTATTATTTTTTCCCATTAAAATCCTTTTTTTTTGAATAACTTGTTATTTTTATTATTTTATTTTTATTTTTTTTAATTAAAAAACCATTACTAACACTACAAATGTATTACACTCGTTATCAACAAAGTCTTTTCTTAAATAACTTTTTATTTTTATTATTTATTTTTTAATAATAAACAGTTACAAGTGTATTACCCTTGTTATGAACAAAGTCTTTAGTCAAAAGAGGAGAGAGGACCCAAAAATAAAAAATAAAATAAAAATTGTAATAAAAAATAAAATAAAAATTGTAAAGACTTATGATATAAAGTCCCTTTTTTTAATAACTTTTTATTTGTATTATTTATTTTTATTTATTTTTTAATAAAAAAAAGTTACAAGTGTATTACACTTGTTATGAACAAAGTTTTTAGTCAAAAGAGGGGAGAGGACCCAAAAATAAAAAATAAAAATAAAATTGTGAAGGATTATGACATAATCCCTTATTTTAAGCTACCACCCAACAATAGACAATAATCCTTAGACTCACGACCCATCCTTCAACTGGTTATGAACCGTCTTTGGTCAAGGGAAGGGGAGAGGAAAATGGTCATTTAACAATACAAAGCTTTCAAAAAAGTAAGTTCAAGGTTTAAAAGAAAGAAAGAGAAGGTTCCATTATGAAACCTAGATAAGACAAGAAAGCAATTGATTCCCAGAATGAAAAAATTAAGATATTTTCACATTCCCAATTGAATTAGACTTAAGAGGTTAATTAATCAATGCAAACCTGCCACGCAAGAAAATTTTGCACTATCCACATGCACACCATTGAGTAGGGCAGAATGACCATCCTTAGGCTAATTGTAGGGTCAGATCATCGAAATTCTTCTCAGCATTCCACTCATATCACTTTCACGCACATTTGTTTTTGCGAGTATCATTTTCATGTTTTTGACTATCGCTTTTGCTTTATTTCACTCTAATTAGTGTCTTTTTCATGTTGTCTTCACTCTAGCATCTATCGTTTTCACTGTTGTTCACATATCATAAGTGTCATTCGCATTGTAGCAATTGTCATCTTTTCTCATGTTAATTGTCGCAAAATGTAAATAAGATTTTTTTCGTTGTTTCAAGAGGTTATATTTATGAAAAGGAGTTGATATTATCATGTAGACATCTCGCACACTCATTTTCAAAGTTTTAAGTATTGTCGCACAAGTGTCACCATTGTCATCGCAATGTGTATCTTTACTGTCACACTTGTCGAAGTTGTCACAAAGGTTGTCACAATAAGGGAAGTATGTGCTCATGTGTTCTGGATGATATATGTTGTGTCATCAAATTTCTATGTGTGTGATCATAGTCAAGTCCTATCACTGTTCACATCAGTTTCACTGATCCCACACTCAGAAAAAATTCTGAAAATTCCCAACAACTTAGCCACATCCGGCCTTCCTGAATTGAATATTGCACAGTCCCAGCCCTCAAGTTGTAACCTTGCCTCTTGAAATTGTGCAATTTGCAGTTCCTACCTTCCAGGACTACACACTACACAATTTTAGTGCTCAAGACCAAGCCTTGACCTCCAAAATTGTGCAATTCATCCCTCCAACCTCGCCCCCAATGTGCACTGCACAATATCTGAGCTTAAGCCCAAGTCCTGAGCTATTGAACTTCACAACTGCATAATAACCAAGTTTTCTTTGCCTCCCAGAACTACACATTTGACAGAAACAGTGCAAAACCCTGCAACCTGACTCATTGAGCCTCAAAATTGTGCAATTTGCCTGCATAGTCCAGCATGAACTATGCATTACACAATCTCAAGGATCAAGCCTCAGCCTTGATCTCTTGAACTGTGCAATTTCACAATCATCTGGGCTGGTCTATCTTCCAGAACTATATAATGGAAAAATCAGTATTCAAGCCCTCAACCTGCCTCACTAGGCTCCTAAACTGTGCCATCTTCTTCCTCAGTCCAGCCTAAACTGTGCATTGTTCAGTCTCAAGGCTCAAGACTAATCGTTGACTTCTTGATTTGTGCAATTGTGTAGTCACTGAGCCTTTACCTCGACCTGCCACCTCATTCTGGCTCAGTTGGTGGATCATCATGCAACATCTTAGGATCAGGGATTATGGGACTAATGTCATCTTTTCATGAGTGGATTTTAGATGTAGGAACTCTATCATGTCATGGCAAGATGATGAAGAAGGAGACTGAGAAGGAGGAAATGCTAGAAGACACCTAAAGAACTGAGGAGAAAGGATGATCATCGGACAAGACGCTGAAGGAACAATAGATTACAACATAATACCAAAGATCAGGACCGCATGAAGACTCCATTTGATTGACAACCCTTTGGAGGGTAGATATGAAGAAAAACACATATCATGAAGACAAAGCATTGGATACATGTCTTATTGAATACAAAAATAAAGAAGCAACAAGAAGGACAAATTGACACTGCTACATCATCATGCAGTCCATGGAATCAGTGTTATGCAATGTCTTGTCATGAGTCATCATATGCCACATCATTATTGTGGATTATGTAATTATCTATTAAAAATTTATTGTAAAGTGGAATTCCAAAGGACACATTCAGAATATCAAGTCATGTAAAGTCGAGAAGTCATAGGAAGTCAAACAGTCATGGCGGTAGTCAAAGAGTCACAAGGAAGGTGAAACATCACCTCTTGGTTATATATACACCCTATCTGTATGAGCAAAGGACTTTTTACCTTGACTCCTCCCACAAGGGATTAAAGAGATAGGTTAGTTCATTTGGGGAGCAAGGAGTGGCTCTAATGAACCACTATTGGAGCTAATGGTGTTCATTGTATACATGTCTCTTGGAAATTTTACTTAATATCAGAAGCCTTATGGCTAGCATGTTCTTCATGGATGGATTATGAATATTTGTAAGATTATTCTGTGAATGTTTGTAATTCATATTTTCTTTTATTTGTGCTAAATTAGTTGAACTGTTTCAGTTATTTTGGTACTTATCATATTGAGAATGTTTTTTAATGGTAATTATCATTCTCACATCCTTATGGACTATTCTGCTAGATATTATACATATCTTCCTTGTTGTAATGGTTGCATCTTTGTGGACTATTCCACTGGATGTTGAACAACTTCTTCTTTTTTATGTATGTCTCTACTAGGGTGGTACTATTACCTCTCTCTTAGAGGCTCACTTCTCTTCCCTCTCTGGAGTAAAATAAATTTTACATGCATATGACCAAACACTCACCGGGCACATTGCCTTGCTTTTCGAAGGCACATTTGCAGTTCTCTCTCTTGCTGACAGTAAGAGACAAGAAAAATTTGTAAGAATATATGGCAGTTGGGCCAGTACCCCGGATGGGGCTCCTATTCCAAATGGTGTGAGGTCTAATTGGGACTTCACATCAAGGAGACACCCCCTTGGTTGATGAATTTCCAGCACCATCAACAGTTAGTTGGACCTGTTCAATATATTTGTTAACAAAAACCCATTTAAATCACCATATGTATATGAAATATTGAGACCTAGGATATAAAACCTCTAGGTGTATGTAGTACTGACTTCAGATGGATTCATTATTGTATTAGTGTTGAATAGGAAATTTTATGTCATTGTGAGCTTAATAGTTGAGAACATTAATGTTTAGGGATATGTGCTTCTTTGTAAAAGGTCACAGGTTCAAATCTAGAGGAGGGTAAAAAAATATTTACTCCTCTATGAACTTTAGCAGTAAATTAATTAAAGGATGATTCTATATATGGATGATTTTATAGACTAAACATGATAGAAATAAATCTAAAATGACACATCATTCCAAAGAGAGTGGGTACACATCTACCCCTCCCAACATAAGCAAGGGAAGCATGCCCTTTTGGGCATCGACCTCTAGAAAATTTATTTATGAATATGCCTAATTGTAGTGGAGATTGTACCATTTTTCGATTGTATTTTGGAATGACTATGCACTGGATAAGAAATTCATGGAGCTCTTTATGATAAAAATATCTCTTCTTAATACTTGAAATTTGTATTAAATTTATTATTCATTTTCTCTTGATCCGCATCCATATAAATATATTTAATAAATTAAAATATTCATAGTACTTTTTCTCTCTGGCAAGCTCAAACAACTTTCACATTCCAAGGAAATACATTCTTCCATATATTCTTATGGATCAAAGATCTACTCCTAACAGCTACGGTATGCCAACTCCTTCATTTCTCCATTCCACTATACTTCTCTTTGGTGGTTTTTTTATAAGGATGTCTCAGTTTTGTTTATGGCTTAGTTTTGAAGTTGTGGATGAGATTGGAATGAATAGGAAAAATTTGGATAACAATGGCTCATGTCATCACAAGCCTCTTAGGGGCAGGAGTGTTATTGTTGGCATGGAGTGTTGCCTAATTTGGATGGATTGCAGGTCCTGTGTCCATGGTTGTTTTCACTCTTGTGACGTTGTATTCCACTTTTTTTGTTTCTAAATGTTACAAGTTCCCAGATCCAGTCTCTGGGTCCAACAGAAAATGTTGTTACAAAGATGTAGTATGAGTGAATTTAGGCGTTATATCTATTTATTTTTAAATTGTTTTAGGTTTTTCTTGCATATATTTTCTACTTTCATGATGACTTTCAGAAATGTCAATATAAATAATTTTAACATTAGATTTATTATCTAGACATCGCTAAAAAAAATTAAACGCACACACGACATATGTATAGAATTAAGATGATTGTATCTGCCTTAACTTTAAATAAACCTATCAACTTTACATGCAATAATTACCTATATTTCCTTTTAGGTGCAAGAAGAGCATGGTTATGTCGACTTGTTCAATATGCCTCCTTATACGGAAACTTTTTTTGCTTAAACCATTACTACCTCAATCAATGTGAGGTTAGTTTCCATCATAAGATATTTGAGATTGTAATAATGTCTGAATTAAACAATGTGTTGAGTCTAATTTTTCTTTCACTGCACAAACCCTGTTATGCATACAATTTCCTATACTCTGATTTTGTACATTGTTTTTTAGGGATTATGCTACCTTATAAAAGTGTACCTTCTCATCACTTGCTTAGAAGGCTTTAGAGCTATAGGTGCTTATAGCTCTGACTCACAAAAATTTATGAACAATACAGACCAATTAGGCAATCAAATTGTTATCACAAATATGGACATGATACTTCATGCCATTTTCCATATATCACTTATAGGATCCTCTTTGGAGTTATACACATTATCCTGTGCTAGATACCAAAATTTCATAAACTATGGGGCCTTTCAATAATTGCAACAACAATTTCCTTTGCCTATGTAACAATAGGATTTGGCCTTGGCATGGTAAAACTTATTGGTATTGTTTTATCCTAGTCTCATTTATTCTATTCAAGGCTTCAACCATTGCCCATGTTGGTCTCTTACTACTATGTGTAGCTAGGCTATGGAATTTCAATATCTAATCAGATTCACCATAGCCCTAATTTCAATCATTGAAACTCATGGGTTCAAACCTCTAGGAAATGGCAGAGAATGGAGAGATTAAAGGCACTTTGGTTTGAATCAACACTATCACCTCTCTTACTCAGGTCCGAAAAGTTTGGAGGATGATTCAAGTTATTGTTTTGAGGCTTTTGCGATTAGTTCTTTGTGTATAGTTTACTTCCGGAGTTCTCGCATCCATAATTGTTTGATTCGACATTCCGAGCCATCCACCGTGGCTCATCATCAGGATAGATCAGTAATTGTGTAGGACAGATCTCATTGGACTTGAATAAATAGGGTTAAGAGATGCATAGGGAATGGATTTAATTTAATTATATATTAATAATAAAATAGAATGATTTAAATTTAAATTGAAATATTTAATTATATACTAAGATAATTAATGTTAATGTTAACATTAGTAATGAAAACTAATTTAATTATTTAATTTAAGATTCTTTGTTTATTAGTTAAAATGTAAATTAATATTTTTAATATTTAATTATATAATAAGATTTTTAATTAATTCCAATCTATTGAGACTAGATAGAAATATTTAATTATGCAATGTGATTTTTATTTACTGCCATTAATTATTAAAATAAATTTTTATTTATAATTAATTGTATTATGTTTGTTTCTACTTTATTTTATTAATTTTGTTTTGGTTTTGTTCTTGCTTTTAGAGTAAATTAATTAGTTTGATTTTAATAATAATCTTAATGTTAATTAGTACTAGTTTTTTAATATTAGTGCTTGTTTCTAGAATTTTTGTAATTTTAGTGATTTTTATTATATTTATGATCTAATGGTTTATATGTTTAAATACTATGAATATTAATGTTAATGTTAGTGATGAAAACTAATTTAGTTATTTGTTTAGAATTTATTTGCATTCCTATTAATTTTCTATCAATTTGTTCTTAAATGAAATTCTTATAAAATTCTTCTAATCTAAGTTAATATGACTTAGTATTATAGTTCTAAAAGGTATTAATGCTAATTAATATTAATGTTATTATTAGTAATTTAAGATTCTTAGTTTTTAGTTTAATATGTAAATTAATGTTTTTAATTTTAAGAATTGGAAATTAGGGTAAGTGTTTAGTACTAGTGTGAAGTGTGGAGGGAGAAGGTTGGGGAGGGAGGTCAAGCGTAATGGGGGAAGGGTTGAGTTGGGAGAGGGTGTTCTAAGACATTAAAGTGGGAATCCAATTGTCACTTATTTTCCATCCTTCATCTCGATTGAGGTTGTTAGGGTTTCTACCTATTTCTATGGCTACCCTTAGTTTTCTATGGTGATAATGATCAATTTTGGCTACCACCTTAGAGTTTTCAATGCATATGTGATGATTGGTTTTACTGGAATGCTCAGCGAGAGATGAGGTTTTTGAGCGGTTATGTTTTATATCGGCGGCATGTTCTTGAATTCTTTTTTGGATAGATCGACCAGTTTCTCCAATGTATGTTTTTCCGTAGGAACATGGAACCATGTAAACTCCTTTGTGGAATTTGGGATTCAAGTTCTTGGTGACATTGGACTTGCATTTCCATGTAATTCCATTGCCTTTGAAATTCAGGTATAACTCAATATTTTTGTTCATTTCTATATTTGAATCCTTTGGAAAACCAGAAACTACAAGTATAATTATGAGGCTTCCTCTAATTTACAAATATGTAGGATACTCTCAAGTCAACACCCCCAAAGAACCTAATTATGAAAAAAGAAAATTTGTTGTCACTAAGCATAACAACTACCTTCTATATGTTATGTTATTTTCTGGGTTATGGATCTTTTGGGGAAAATGCACATGGAAACCTATTGATAGAATTTGGATTCTACGAGCCTTACTGTCTTACTAACCTTAACAATGCATGCATTGTGGTTCACCTGGTGGGAGCATACCAAGTAAGAAATAATTTTCTCATCCTTTCTTTTAGTTCCGCTCGATTGAAACTCTAATGTCTTTGTTACCTATGGAAACTTCATTGTAAATCATTTCATGCCATTGTTACAGGTATATTATCAGCCAATCTTTGCTTGTGTTGAAGCATGGTTTTCTCATACTTGACCTGACAATAAATTTATCAAGGAGGGACTTCCCATACGCATTCCCTTCTGTGGTGGTGCAAATTCAATCTGTTTAGACTATGCTGGAGAACTGTATTTGTGGTGTTAACCACTGGAATTGCCATTATATTTTTGTTATTCAATCATGTGTTGGGAATTTTGGTTGCTTTAAATTTATGTCCATTGGTAGTCTACTTTGCAGTTGATATGTACATTGCACAAAATAGGGTCCCAATATGGACAATCAAGTGGACCATTTTCCAGATATTCAACTTCATATGTCTTCTTATAACAGTGATAATCGATTTTGGCTCCTTAGAAAGCCTTACGAAAGACAAGTAGACATAGAGAGGCCTTTCAATATGGTATTTCAAAATTCACAGATGTTATAAGGCTCTGATCCTGTTGCTTGGAAGCTATAAAAAGCTTTAAGTGAAAAAGGTAGAGCACAATAAGAGGCAATCTTAGCTACTCGCTAAGTTTGGGGAATGAGATGCATCATTCAAAACAAGAAAATTTTGACTTCATAGTTATAATCATGGATACATTACAGGAGTTCAATTATTTATCTACACATTAATAACAAAATGTATCTAGTAATGATCCACAAGATGAGAAAGTTGAGCTTCAAATTTTTTTGTCCAGGGAACAAGGCACTGGTTGGCAGCATATGGCTTAGTGAGAAAGGCTCTCAACTCAAAATTCATAGGGCCATTGGGTTTAAAAAATCTTCACCACCTCTCATTGAACCACTAGCAAGTGAAGCATCAAGATTAATTTCAAAAGAATACTACGGTAGTAGATTCTCTAGAGAAAATATATTAATTCAATTTCACTTAATTTATCAATAAACACCCTTTCCCCAAAGAAACTAGTTTTGTAAGTGCTAAGATATATACTATTTAATATGAATTAACTCTAGAACATATATATCCTAGTTTATAGAACATTAATTTCTTTGTTGTCGGATGCATAATGTTTACCTTTCTCTTATGGACCGTGAAAAGCATGTTGAAGGCACCTTATTTTGGAAAGTCCTCACATTAATCATCCACATTATTGGGTATCACTTAAGCTAGGAAATGTTCAATGATAAATGACCTGTACATTTCCATGGATATTTCACTAGAATAATTCATCACAACAGATCTTGTATTATGCTTAAATATTTTACTATGTAGGTTTACTTCCTTAGATCTTAGATTATTACTAGCTTGTTACTCAAATATTTAAAAGATGATATATTTTGAAAGAAAATAGATTATATTAAAATTGTGGAGAATACATGACCAAGTGATGATTAATATGGATCAACAATGATATTTTGGTAGATCCTAAGGGGTCGGGCCAATAGGTACTTTGACCATCGTGTGGGCTCAATATAATATCATTCAAGGCCAATATGCATCCTTAAACAAAAGCACCCACAAGTATCCCATGTAAAGTATTAATGTAATAACATGAGGCTTAGGAATCACTGGTGAAGCTACCAACAACATGGAGATGACACCTTGGATGAATAGATGATTAATGACCTACCTCCTAGCTTTCATGATTAGGAATCATCTATAGTTTTTAGGAATCTTTTCCTTTCATAGCAAAAATTGAATGGAGGCATGAAATTTGAAATTGAAACTACAAACTTAGTTGTGGTTAATGTCAAGCAAGCAAACCTAAGGGAAATATCACTGCTAAGATAGAAATAACATAGGTTATTAGAGAAACATTTTTTTGAGATGACACACAAATTAAAACAACAAAAGGAGATGATAAAAAATTTCATGAATCAAGACTCTTACTGTAAAGTTTGAAAACATAATGTGAATGAATTTTTCCTTTACTTTCACAATTATGTGGAACAAATTGTGCCACTTGTCATTGAATTCTTAAAGAATATTCTCACAATCAAGGATTATGATGGTAATATCATCATGGTAAAATAACAAGTAGAATAGAAAATTTCATAAGTGGTGAGAAAGATTCAAGACTTAAATGGAAACAACACATTGTAAGAGAAATAAAATTTTATCCCAACCAATGTACACTCGTTTCTACAAAGTGAAATATATTGGTTTGTAACCAACATTTATTAAACCAAAATTATGAAATGCATTTGAAGGCATTGAGTTACTACGGAAAGAGAATAATGGGAACCTAGATGAGGCTATGGAAATGATCCAGTTAGATAAAATATAATGTCTCAAAGAGACAACAAACTAATACCATTCTTTTATAGTTTGGACATTTTATATGATTGAAATAGGGATAAGAAGCAACAAGTAACTAAATTAATAACATCATATAACAAATGATGATGGAGTTCATTAATGTTACCCTTACTATTAAAGTATTTCTATTAATCTATCCTCATAAAATTAGACCGATATCTAATGAACAAAAACTATTATCCACTGCATTGTGAATTAAGGTGATATGAGATTACTTGTGCTATGAAATGTTTGATTTAAATCATTTACTTATAACAGTTCTTGAATCTTAATGAAGAATATTTTCATAAATCCTTTGGAGTTAAGAGTTGTGCATTACCTTCACTTTGAACATATTCTGTAATATTGACCTAGTAGAAGTCTCCTTGAAACATAATGTATGATAAAAAGAAACATGAATAAAAAAACAAAATTACATAAAAAATTTACTTCTTTTCTCTATGCTATTATTTTTTATGTTACTCCTTTAGAGTGTTTCCTTTACAATATATACACACTAGTGATATAAACCTATCTACTTATATCAACCACATTTAATGTTGTGAATATAATTATACTAATTATAAACACAACATAGTTATACTAATTATAAATTATATAATAATTATATATATGTAAATTAAAAAATTAACTATTGATTATTATTTTTATTTATTTTTATAAATTATTTTTTCATCTAATAATTTATTTATTTTTAAATGATGATGAGTTGGTAACTTGTCGACAATAATATGGGGAGTTTAGATCTAACAAAAGTCATGATTCCACGAGTTTAAAAGATTCATTCCTTAATCCAAGAAAAAATACAACGCATAATTTTATACTGGCAACGGAAATAAAATTGTGAAGGGCTGCGACATATCTCATTATCTTATGTTGCACCTAACAATACGCAATAATATTTAGACCGGCTGCCCATGGTAGGTTATAATGTTTTTGTTTTTAGTAAAAAAACAAAAAAAAATTAAAATTTTTAAATAAATTTTATAAAGTTTATTAAAATTTTGAAAAATTAAATATTTTGAAAATTAAAAATAGATTTTGAAATTTTTTAATTTAAATTTTATTTTTTATTAGTTTATATAAATGAAATGAAATGAAAGTTTGTAACATACCCTGGTAACCTCACATGTAAAAGCAGGGAGTTAGAATTTTTTTTATACAAATTACCCACAAGTAATTATCCAATTCAAAAATCCACAATTCCTCATTAACCATTAGATATAATGTACATTAGTACATCAAGTAAATTGAAATAAAAGACAGTAAGTTGCATAACCATTAACCACCACTGTGGTAGTGTAATAACATAAACTGTCTCATGAATCCTTGCATCCATTTCATGATTTCCTTAACCATATTAATTAATCACATACTTGGACATTATGATTATCCCATCAAATAAAGAACCATCATCATCGAGGATTCAACATCATCAAACTAACACAAAAGGCAATCACACCATTGAACACCGATATACCCTGGAAACCCCGTAGGGTGAAAACCAGCAAACGTTTAATCTTATTATTAAATGCTCATGAGGGTTTTCACCCCTCACTCGATGGCTTATAAGGGATTCCATCCCTTATCCATTGCTATAAATTATTACAATGAAATATCATCAAAATGTCTCTTAACTAGCTAAAAGCTATTACATTTTCCATGAAAATCTTTACCTACATATCGCCTCATGCAACATCCTAGCGGCATGATTGTTCCAGAAATGTATGATTCTACAACTCGTACTCATCTACATGGACCAATAATCCTTTTCCTGCCACAATGTTAAACATCACTTTTCTTTGGCACCAACCGCCATCGTTTCCTGTAAATGTTGTCATCAACAAGCTTTGACAACAAGATTAGATACAATATTAATCAATCAATAAGCAACCTCTAAAAGTGATCTTTTAACATCTACTCATGTGTATGAGCAAGCATAACATACTAATTAATTAGTACATATGTTCAAGTAATTACTTGTTTTACTTCCACAATACTTATTCACACTAATGCATAATTCTCTTTAAGAGATCTAACCCATTAGTTCTACTAAATGTATAACACAATCGTGATATCTCCATACATGTAACAAACTGTTGTTCCTATGCTTATGCACATGTGTTCTTTTCACATAGTTATTTTTCGAGAACTCAACATAGTTTCTCTATCATACAAAGAACTTATCTCTATATCACAATGACTATTCTTCATGCATACAATAGCTTATCATAATAGCCCTTCTTAAATGTATGCAACTCATATTCTCTTCTCTAGAATACTACCATCATTTCATGTAACAAATTACTTACTTCTTTCTTAAAGGAAGTCATTATACCCTCAATTCTCTATCTTCCCATAGGTAGGTTCCTCATGCTTCCCTTTCAAGAAATTACTATAGATTCCATCTTTATGCATGAAAATTCAGGAAACAATAACATGGTTAACTATCCATCATTCGTTCAATGTCATGTGATATTTAATTCACAGTACTTTTACAAGTACTTAAGAGCTCATCACTACTCCACATGCACACTGAATTAACTCTCACTAAAGACATCCACAGAGTACTTCTAAAAGTACCAAAAGAGCACCTAGCTCTCTAATCATCAAAACAGTCAATCACTGCATCAAGTAAAAATTGTCTTAGCCCCTACTAAGATGTTCACAAGATTAATAATACGATAAAGGAATTAAAATTTCCAATAACTCCTTATTGAGCACTAAGCTCATTTCCTGTTAAATGTGCATGACATTTTTACACATCTATATATGAAATTCATTTTTAACATAACATATAGCTGATTAGTTAATTTCTTTAGCTATGAGAACCACAATAGGCTAAAGAATTCCCAACCCATGGGAACTGGTTTCCACAACCAAATCGAGTCATTTTCACATCCAGATAGTTTCTTTGATAGGGACCTTACCTGGTCTAACATGGAATTTTTCCCTTACTAAGATCATTTATCTCTGAGGAGAGGAAATTCGGGCAGACAAGTACCATCAACCCCTCCGGGCAGCTAAATTCCATCAACCCAAATCCGAGCAGACAAGTACCATCAACCCCTCTGAGCAGGTAACTACCATCAACCCAAATTTGGGCAGACAAGTACTATCAACCCCTTTGGAAGGGTAACTGCCATCAACCCAAGGCATTCTAGCCTTTCACAACTATCTACAACTATCTAGCATGTTAAATTTCTCTTTTATCACTCTTTCCCAAAGTAATTTACCTAATGAACCATATGCACATTTTCATTAACAAAATAAACATGCATGTACACCATGCATTTACACTTAACCCTCAACATGGGTCCACAACATCTATATTGATGGGCAACATATCTATCATACATGTTGTATGCATTATGATTTTCCAAATAACACAATTCATGCATATAATATAACATTATTCTTTCTCATTTATGATTGCAATTCTCATTGCAACATTCTACATGACGAGTTTTTGTTATTGCCATTAAGCTACCACTACTTAATCCCATCAGCAATCATTAGTTATACATATGCATCATTTAACAAGTATTCACTTCCCAAATCTTTTTTTTTAGTTTGCGGCACAATACTATCATGCATAAAAGTATATGCAAATATTTATTACTGTGTAAATGCCAATGATAGTTGAGGTAAAAATCTACACATTTCCAATTTCCCACCATGGATTGCCATCAACAAATCGATACAAGAAGTAACTACCATAATCACTGGTTTGCAAATTGTGATAAGCTTAAATAAAATTCAATTTACGCACACAAGTGCTATTAGTTAGTCATACAACACTAACCAATCACAACTACCAATCATCTTAATGGAACCATGGCAAAAATTAATCAAAAATTAGTTATTACCATCAAGTCTCACTACTTGATTAATTGCATATTTTCAATATCTAAAGGGGTTCTTCTAATGTACTTTTAAAACAATTTGTCATCCTATTCAGGGATGTTCCCCATAATTTATATTCATGCATTGACTCATTAAATTTTGTTCTTTGTCAGTTCAAAGTTGTTCAATAAATGCATCATTGTTATTGCCATATTTGCATATCAAAAGTTGGTAGTTGTTTGTCACTTTTCCTCAATGAGTGTTCAATATTGTTCATAAGTGTAATGAGTGCTCAATATTGTTCTTAAGTGCGACAAAAGTTTTATTGTCTTTCATCCTCATCAAGAATCCAATGTCATGAACATAGTTATGCAGCAACTTTATTATTTACTACTCAAAGCAATTTAAACACAAATCACACTTATCATGCCAAAAGTAGTGTACTACGTAAATCAATATGTGAATGGTTAAACTCATACCTGAGTTAATGCCTATTGGTCACATACCTCAATTTCTTTTCCGCTTGCCAATTCCCAAAGGTGCTAGTGCTGCAACCTTTAGCTCTGATACCACTTGTAACGTACCCCAGTAACCTCACATGTAAAAGCAGGGGGTTAGAATTTTTTTTATACAAATTACCCACAAGAAATTATCCAATTCAAAAGTCCACAATTCTTAATTAACCATTAGATATAATGTACATTAGTACATCAAGTAAATTGCAATAAAAGACAGTAAGTTGCATAACCATTAACCACCATTGTGGTAGTGTAATAACATAAACTGTCTCATGAATCCTTGCATCCATTTCATGATTTCCTTAACCATATTAATTAATCACATACTTGGACATTACGATTATCCCATCAAATAAAGAACCATCATCATCAAGGATTCAATATCATCAAACTGACACAAAAGGCAATCCCACCATTGAACACCGATATACCCTGGAAACCCCGTAGGGTGAAAACCAGCAAACGTTTAATCTTATTATTAAACGCTCGTGAGGGTTTTCACCCCTCACTCAATGGCTTATAAGGGATTCCATCCCTTATCCATTGCTATAAATTATTACAATGAAATATCATCAAAATGTCTCTTAACTAGCTAAAAGCTATTACATTTTCCATGAAAATCTTTACCTACATATCGCCTCATGCAACATCCTTGTGGCATGATTATTCCACCAATGTATGATTCCGCAACTCATACTCATCTACATGGACCATTAATCCTTTTCCTGCCACAATGTTAAACATCACTTTTCTTTGGCACCAACCGCCATCGTTTCCTATAAATGTTGTCATGAACAAGCTTTGGCAACAAGATTAGATACAATATTAATCAATCAATAAGCAACCTCTAAAGGTGATCTTTTAACATCTACTCATGTGTATGAGAAAGCATAACATACTAATTAATTAGTACATATGTTCAATTAATTACTTGTTTTGCTTCCACAATGTTTATTCACACTAATGCATAATTCTCTTTAAGATATCTAACCCATTAGTTCTACTAAATGTATAACACAATCGTGATATCTCCATACATGTAACAAACTGTTGTTCCTATGCTTATGCACATGTGTTCTTTTCACATAGTTATTTTTCGAGAACTCAACATAGTTTCTCTATCATACAAAGAACTTATCTCTATATCACAATGACTATTCTTCATGCATACAATAGCTTATCATAATAGCCCTTCTTAAATGTATGCAACTCATATTCTCTTCTCTAGAATACTACCATCATTTCATGTAACAAATTACTTACTTCTTTCTTAAAGGAAGTCATTATACCCTCAATTCTCTATCTTCCCATAGGTAGGTTCCTCATGCTTCCCTTTCAAGAAATTATTATAGATTCCATCTTTATGCATAAAAATTCAGGAAACAATAACATGGTTAACTTAACCTTTTATGCACTAAAATCAAGAAACCAACACAACTCATCTAACAAGACAATCTTTCCAAGAGATTATTATTTTCAATAAAGTTAACATAATCACTTTCTCTACGTACACACAAAATCATATTTCCAAAGTCACAATAGCTACCCTTATGTGCATGCAACTTGTGTTTTTCCTAACACAATTACTTTTACTTCAATGCACATAATCTTTTCATGAAACAAGTATGGATTCTGGTTCTTTTATGAACACTATTCATATGTGTCTTCTAAGGAAATAATCTCTATTTTTGTTTTCAAGGTATCTCCATAAAGTCATTATTTTCATGCATGAAGAATGCACTCTTTTCCTAAAAATAAACTATATTTATGTGTATATAAAACATACGCTCTCTTCAAGAAAGTTAGAAATGAATATCTATGTGCCTAGAAGCACATCATTAGCTATTTCTATCATGCATGTAATGCATAACTATTTCACTAGAAACTCTAGCTAGAATCACTATGCAATTAGCATATATCCTTTTTCAAGAAACTTTTATTAAATAAAAAGACATATTATAATTCAAAGAAAACTTGGCCACTTTTCACACTATGTCCTCAAGAAGTTTATATGCCTCGCCATCTTTTCTCAAGAAGATATTTTGGCTATATTTAGCAAGGATTTTATTCCAAGAAAATGACAAGAGACAAGAATTTCACACACAAGACTCACATGTAGTCTTTCTAAGAGGAACTACCTATTTTCTTTACCAAGAAAACATATAAAATATTCAATCTTTAACTGCATGCGTTAACATATTTTCTTTACCAAGAAAACCTATAAAATAACCAATCTTTTACTGCATGCATTAAAATATTTTCTTTTACCAAGAAAACATATAAAATATTCAATCTTTAACTGCATGCACTAACATATTTCCTTTACCAAGAAAACATATAAAATAATCATTCTTTCACTGCATGCATTAAAACACTTTCTTTACCAAGAAAACATATAAAATATTCAATCTTTTACTGCATGCATTAAAATACTTTCTCTACCAAGAAAACATATAAAATATTCAATCTTTTACTGCATGCATTAAAATACTTTCTCTATAAAGAATGCAGTTACTTATCTTATCCTGGCAGCCTCCTTGCCTCCATCACCTTCAACACAGAGAAAGAACTTCCTTTCAATAATAATGTGTGAGAAAGTTCAATCCTTGTACTCAGATCAGCAGGGCATCCAGAAAAGCTCCAAGAATAGGTAAAAACAAGCCCCCAATTATACCAGGTCCCATCACAGTCCCATCATAGTCAACAGGAGCTCACTTCTATTTGACATAAATGTGGCCGATTGGAACAATAGGCATCCATAAACCATCAGCAACAACAAGTTTCCCACTAGTGTTTTATTTCAAGGCATGAAACCGTAAGTATCGTCACAACTAATCAAGCGTAAGTCTCCTTGCAACTACTCAAGTACAAGGCCTAGCGCAGACCAGTCTACAAAGTGGTCTTCACTGTAAATCCCCTCGATCGATTCCCGTTGTAGATCTCTGGAGAAAAGTGGCCTCTATACCATGCTATGGACGCATACGCATTGCAATAGCAGCAGCCAAAAGATTACCGTGAGTCCCTTCATTGGAGAGAACTTATGCTTTCTCATCAGTAACAGTCGATCTCCGGTGAATAAAGAACGTTAAGGGCAGTTATCAAGAAATGAACCCTAACTAAAACAGTTAATGGTAAACTTCATTATTTATGAATATTTTATTTCACTTAAGTTTTTACATGAGTATTTACACTAGGGATATTACAAAGTTATAAATATTATTTATTTTGAAAAATAAAATGTTATATATTACGAACTGTTATTATAATATACATATTAATGTGAATATTTAAGACTAAATTTCAATTAAATTTTAAGAGCTGTAAATATTTTATTTGACATGTTATCATTAAAATATATTTGTTGAAGGCTTCTTATTTCAACCTAAGGTGGATGAGGATTTGTTCACTTTTATTTTTATTTTTTTAATTGATAGCCTAAATTTATTCTCAAGGGAATATGCTCAGCAGCTCACCATATGATTAGTCTTAATGCTTATTAACCATTGTAGTGTGTTACAAAGTTTGTTAGGTGGCATTGACTTTTGATAAATTTAAAAAATTATATGCGTGCCACTTAGCTCCTTCCCACCAATTTGGTTGAACCAATTCTAATAAGTTTGTATTCTAATTAGATGGGGAAATTAATATTTAAGCAAATTTGGTTGTACTAGTATAATTAAAATTAAATTTAGGATTAATCACATCATTAATATTTGGTTGAACCAATTCTAATAAGTTTGTATTCTAATTAGATGGGGAAATTAATATATAAGCAAATTTGGTTGTACTAGTATAATTAAAATTAAATTTTATTAACTACTTTTATTGATTTGACATGTTATCATTAAACTTATTTTATAGTTGAAATGAATTAGGTTATTTTTTTGTCAAAATTCACAAGTCAATAGGAAAGAAATATGTAACTCTTATGTTCACATAGCGTTTAAAAATAATATTAAAAGAAATTAATAATAATAAAATATTTCAATAATTATTACAAGTAAATTATTGTAATGAATATCTTAAATAAAATATTCTATAATCATTTTTATCTAAATAATATAAAAAAAAAAGTAATGGAAAATAACTCTTTGTTTTTTTAAATTTCATTCAAAACTATTTTTATAGCTTAATGTGATGGAGATATATCATTTTTTAATTGTGTAATATAGAATTGGAAGATGAAATTTAAAAATTTGTTTTAATGTCAATCATAAATTTCATATATATATATATATATATATATATATATAGTGTTGTTTAATATGAATGAGGTGTAATTTTTATCATGTTCAACAAGGGATTGGTGTGTATGCACATGCACTTGGGCACGTATAGACTCACATACTAAGAATTAATGCCAATCCATTTTAACTTTGATCCATCATGCATTGATTTGTAAACAAGAAACTAGTCGACTAGTTTCACTAACACATTTGTGGAATTAACTTTTGATCTTTGTGAAGGAAAAATTTGAAAGAATATTAAATTTACAGAAAATTACTTAACTTAACTTAGACGCCCAATGAAATGATTGAATTCCCAAAAAATATTTTAATTTTAAACATGTTTCATCCCAAGGATCATGTGGAAGTAAGATAAATGTTTTCACTCAACTTCCACAAGAAGAACCCCTTATCACTCAACACAAAAGACCATATGATGCCTGCATGTGTTTCTTTAGTATATATATTTAATTAATACTATGTATGGTGGTGTAATTTATTTTATTTTGTTTGTATGATACACCAACACACACTTCAAAAGGTTTTGATTTCTAAGTACTATGTATATAATTTATTTATATTACATATCAACGTAAATCTTTTGAAAATGAGACAAGGCTAAATACCTTTATAAAGTTGTCAAAGGATTTTAATTTCTAAGGTACACTTCTAATGTTGAGTATATATAAAAGTTACCATTTCAATTATCAAAATTATTTTATTTTAATTTCTCAGTTACTCAATATTAACTTTTTCATTTTACCTTTTTCCTTAAACTTATGCATTATGTATTTATTTAAAAAATATATATAAGTATGTAAATAGGTTATTTTTTTTTCTAATTAATTAAGTAATTAAAAATTAATATTTCTTATTTTAAATTTTATATACAATTATGTTTTAATTTTATAATTAACCATTTTTTATATTAATATCAAAAAAGGGTTTCATAAATATTTATTATTTTAAAAAGTTAATTATTTAAAAATAATATTAAAAGTTAAAATTTTCATAATTAATTATTATTGTATATCAAAATCTAATTAAAACAACTATATTTATAAAATATTTTTATCATCAAAATAAATTGAATTATATGAATTATATAATTAGTAATCTTATAGAGAATTGTGATTACAAATGAATACGATCTATTTTATGATATTTTTCAAAAATTATTTTTAATATAATAAATATTAATTGCATTATTAAGCACTCAATCACATATTAAGTTGGTTGATCAAATTCACTTGTTGATAATTTCAATGGAATAAGAAAATATGTTTTATGTTATTTTGATTACAATTCTCTGTTAGATATAAGAGAAAATTGATGGAGAGATGTACCTCTAAAAGGGCCAAAACATCCAATAATTCAATCAAACATTGTCTATTTATTTATTATTATAGATATCCCATATACACCCATATAAAATCATAATTTAAAATTACTTGTTACGATATCAACTTCTAAACCTTTAATTTCATAAAAAAGTAGAACGATTTATGATTGGATGTATTAAAAAAACTCAAGTATATAAATAAATTTTTAAAGAAAATGAAACCATTGCTCTACTTTTTTAAAATTTCATCAACCAAATTTAATCGTATTAAATATTATTGTATGTGTTACCTAGTGGGATTGTCAACTAGGACAACCCTTAAGCTACAAGTAATCAATAAAATACAAACAATTTTAATGTTTCCTAGAGGCATCCAATATCTTTATGAAACCAATAAATTTAAAAAATAATAATATTATTTTTTCCTATTCATATCCTAAATATTTTTTTGAATAATTTATTATTATTATTATTATTATTATTATTATTATTATTATTATTATTATTATTTAAATAAAAAATCGTTATAGCACTGCAAGTGTATTACACTTGTTATGAACAAAATCTGTTTTTTGAATAACCTTTTTTTATTATTATTTATTATTATTTATTTTTTAATAAAAAATAGTTACAAGTGTATTACACTTGTTATGAACCAAATGTTAGTGAAAAGAGGGTCAAAATAAAATAAAATTGTGAAGGCTTATGACATAATCTCTTATTTTATGTCGGCAGTTTTGAGGTTTCTATATATATTCATCAAACATTTTTATGTCTTTCCTTTCAACCTTTTGAACCATTTCTAATAAGTTCGTATTCTAATTAGAAGGGGAAATTAATATATAAGCAAATTTTATCAACCAAATTGATATTTTTAATGTGATTGTACTAGTATAATTAAAATTTTATTAATGACTTTTATTGATTTGACATGTTATCATTAAACTATCTTATAGCTAAAATGAATTAAGTTTTTTTTTTGTCAAAATGTATTTTTTACAAGTCAATATGAAAGAAATGTGTAACTCTTATGTTCACATAGCTTTTACAAAACATATTAAAAGAGATTAATAATAAAAAAATATTTCAATATTTATTAGGAGTAAATTATTTTAATATATATCTTAAATAAACTATTCTAAAATAAATTTTATCTAAATAATATAAAAAATTAAATGAAAATAATTCTTTTTTATTTAAATTTCATTAAAAAAAAGTTAAATCTTAATAAGATGGAGATATATCATTTTTTTAATGCTATAATATAGAATTGGAACATGACATTTAAAAATTTGTCTTAATGTCAATATTATATTTATATATATATATATATATATATATATATATATATATATATATATATTATTGGTGTGTTGTTTAATATGAGTGAGGTGTAATTTTTATCATGTTCAACAAGGGGCTGGTATGTGTGCACATGCACTTGGACATGTATAGATTCACATACTAAGAATTAATGCAAATCCATTTTAACTTTGATCCATCATGCATTGATTTGTAAACAAGAAACTAGTCGATTAGTTTCACTAGCACATCTGTGGAATTAACTTTTGGTTTTTGTGAAGGAGAAATCTGAAACAATATTAAATTTACACAAAATTACTTAACTTAGACACCCATTGAAATGATTGAATTCCCAAATAATATTTTAATTTTACACATGTTTCATCCCAAACATCATGTGGAAGTAAGATAAATGCTTTATCACTTACCTTCCACAAGAGGAACCCCTCAACGGAAAAGGTAATATGATGCCTTGCATATATTTCTTTAGTATATATATTTTATTAATACTATGCATGGTGGTGTAATTTATTTTATTTTGTTTGTATAATACACACACTTTTGAAGCCAAATATCTTTATAAAGTTGTTAGGATATTTTGATTTCTATGTACCATGTATATAATTTATTTATATTACATATCAACCCAAATCTTTTGAAAATTGGACAAGGCTAAATACCTTTATAAAGTTGTCAAAGAATTTTAATTTTTAAGGTACACTTTTATTGTTGAGTATATATAAAAGTTACCATTTCAATTATCAAATTTATTTTATTTTAATTTATGAGATACTCAATATTAACTTTTTCATTTTATATTGTTCCTTAAACTCATGTATTTGGTTAAACTTATATGTATTTATTGAAAAAAGATATAAGTATGGAAATAAGTTTTTCTAATTAATTAAGTAATTAAAGGCTAATATTTCTTATTTTAAATTTTAATACAATTATGTTTTAATTTTATAATTAAGTATTTATTTTAGATTAATATCCAAAATTAGTTTTATAGATATCTATTATTTTAAAAAATTAATTATTTAAAAATAATATTAAAAGTTAAAATTTTCATAATTAATTATTACTATATATATCAAAATCTAATTAAAAAAAATATTTATAAAATATTTTTATCGTCAAAATAAATGGAATTATATTAATTATATAATTAGTAATCCTATAGAAAATTGTTATTACAAATTAACACGATTTATTTTATGATATTTTTCAAAAGGTATTTTTAATATAATAAATATTAATTGTATCATTAAGTACTCAATCACGTATTAAGTTGGTTTATCAAATTCACTTGTTGATATTTTCAATGGAATAAGAAAATATGTTTTATATTATTTTGATTACAATTCCCTGCTGGATATAAGAGAAAATTGATCGAGAAATGTACCTCTAAAAGGGCCAAAACATCGAATAATTCAACTAAACTTTGTCTATTTATTTATTATTATAGATATCCCATATACACCAATATAAAATCATAATTTAAAAGTATTTGTTACGATATCAACTTCTAAACCTTTAAGCTCATAAAAAAGTAGAATGATTTATGATTGGGTTTATTAAAAAAAAAACTCAAATATATAAATAAAATTTTAAAGCAAAACAAATAATTATTTTAGTTTTTTTAAAATTTCATCAACCAAATTTAATCTTATTAAATATTATTGTATGTGTGACCCAATAGAATTGTCAACTAGGACAACACTTCAACTACAAGTAATCAATAAAATACAAACAATTTTAATGTTTCCTTGAATCATCCAATATCTTTATGAAACAAATAAATTTTAAAAATAATATTATTATTTTTTCCCATTCAGATCCTAATTTTTTTTTACAATCACTTGTTATTTTTATTATTTTATTTTTAATTTTTTTAATAAAAAACCATTACTAACACGACAGAACTATTACACTTGTTATTAACAAAGTCTTTGTTTAAATAACTTTTTATTTTTATTATTTATTTTTATTTATTTTTTAATAAAAAAGTTACAAGTGTATTGCCTTTGTTATGAACAAAGTCTTTAGTCAAAAGAGGAGAGAAGATCCAAAAATAAAAAATAAAATAAAAATTGTAAAGACTTGTGATATAAAGTCTCTATTTTGAATAGCTTTTTTGTTTTTATTATTATTATTTTTTTTTTAATAAAAAAAATATTACACTTGTTATGAACAAAGTTTTTAGTCAAAAGAAGGGAGAGGACCTAAAAATAAAAAATAAAAATAAAATTGTGAAGGATTATGACATAATCCCTTATTTTATGCTGCCACCCAACAATACACAATAATCCCTAGACTCACGACCAAGGGAAAGGGAGAGGAAAATGATCATTTACCAGTACAAAGCTTTCACCGTGGTTCCTGTGGCGGTGTATGCACCGCGGCCCAAAGAACATCCACCATCAGCATATTCTCCATTTCATAGCTAGTGCTACCTAAAAATTTCAACAACAGCGATACAAGGTAGACTCATAGAATTTGTGGATGGACAGAACTTCTGGTTGAAGAAGGTCGAACTTGTCATTACCACGAAATTAACCTGGGAAAAGGTTGCCAGGCTCAAAATTAATAATATTTTAATTACACGGAAAAGCATTCCACGATTTGCGTTGACGATCCATTCCACGATTTGCGTTAATTTCACAGAAAAGCATTACATGATTTGCGTTGACAATCCAATAAATGGAGCGTTGGCCAAAAATTTAAAAACCAATCATAATGTTAACTTTGTAAATAAAATTAATTTTTTTTTAACTTTGTGATTCGCGTGACTCGTATTCAGCCAGCATCGTACATTCGCTGAGACCGTACTGTTAGTCCCATCACCTGCCTGTCTGTTTATTTTATTGGCTAATCACAAAATGTTTGAGGTATCATCATGATACAATATATTTTACAAACTATATATATCACATTCATTTTCTTAGTGCGGTTCCTCTATGATCTACACAAATAATAGATTTAAATTAATAAATATGATATCAAAGTTTATAAAAAAACAAACACAAATTATTATTTCTGTTTAGCTAAAGATGATGTGATCATGAATTATCTTGTTATTTTAAGTGTAATTTTTATTAGTATAAAGTTGGATGTTTTTATTGTTTTTTACTCCAATTTAATTATATCTAAACTAAGTTAGAGTAGCTGCGTTGTAGTCCTTGTTCAAATGTGGTGGCTAGTTTATATATTTCAAAATTCAATAATGAAACTAAGAAGAAAGAACCCTAGCTATGAAACCTTATTTTACTATTTTTTGTGACCATTGTAAATGTAATGATAACACTAACCAGTAGTCCTTGTTCAAATGTGATGGCTAGTTTATATATTTCAAAATTCAATAATGAAACTAAGAAGCAAGGAACCCTAGCTATGCAACCTTATTTTACTATTTTTTGTGACCATTGTAAATGTAATGATAACACTAACCAATTCCCAGCCAGCCTTCAGGTCACACTAATGTAGGTTTAGAAATCCAAGCCTTTTCGTGTCCAAACATCGACACAAAATACTTTTAAATAAAATGTATGAATATTAAACTCTCGAGGATTCCATGTGAAAGTTGTCATTATGCGGTCTCTTTAACTTATGGAGTCTTCTAACTAGGCGGAGGAATTGCCGGGACGGCCAAAAGTGGCCGGAATCCGGACAAAAAAAAATTCAAAAAAACTTGTAGAGGCACTGTTTGAATCGTGTTTTTATGGTGGAAATGGATTCAGCACCATCAAAAATGTCTAGGGCACCTAAAATTTTGAAGTTTTAGAACTATAACTTGGATTTACAAAAATCCTTGCCGAATTTTCTCTAAATATGACTGGAATTTCCATAACTTTCCGGGCAACTCCTCCGCCTCGTTAAATTATGCGTTAACTTATTGATCGAAAAAGTATAAAACAAAATTTAGGAATATCAAACTAATGTCTAGGGCACCTAAAATTTTGAAGTTTTAGAACTATAACTTGGATTTACAAAAATCCTTGCCGAATTTTCTCTAAATATGACTGGAATTTCCATAACTTTCCGGGCAACTCCTCCGCCTCGTTAGACTACGCGTTAACTTATTGATCGAAAAAGTATAAAACAAAATTTAGGAATATCAAACTCTCGAGGATTTTACGTGAAAATTATTATTATGCGTCTTTTTAATTTATTGTTCGAAAAAGTATAAAACAAGGCTGTATAGCTAGTGTTCCCTACCACTTAGTTTAATAAAATATTTTAATGTTATGATGTGTTGTATATACTCCAAAGAATAATAAAATTGTAAAATGAGATATGAATATTTGTTTAACTTTTTTTTGTTAATTTTTTAAATATAATTAAACTTTTTTTTTTAAAGTTATATATATATATATATATATATATATATATAATTGACATTGAAGAGAATGATAACAAGTTAATAATTATTTATTTAGTATTGAATGATGGCAATTTTTTATATAATGGTCATCTTATAATACACATGTCATGTCATTAAAGTATAGATTAATATAATGAGAGTTGTACAAATTGTACACTTGTTATTTTTATATATTTTTAAATTATATATTTTAAATTAAAAAATAAAACCCATAAAAATTGTCTATTCAATATTTTACGCCAATGAGAAAATATTATTTTTGAATTTAATTACAAGCCATTTGTGTTTATGGTACATAGTAATTAATATATAATGTTATTTTTTTAATTATTTATATTTATTGTACATAGTAATTAGTGATATAGTACATAGTAATTAATAATATAATAAACAAAAGTCAATTCTTGCCATCATTACACAATAAGAGGGGAGACATTTGAACCAATCATACTTGAAATAAATAGAAATAAATTAATTTTATTTAAAAATAGTAAATTTAATTTCATAATGTTAAACTTTGGATAGATTTTAAATTTTTTTAGTCAAAGAAAAACTAATAGCAAGTCAATGAAAAACTGAATATATCCTGCCAGTAATTAATACATATCATGCACATTTTTATAACTAACCCTTAAAGTATAAAATAAGGGTAACAAATATATAGCTCGTTAATTGGCATTAAATGCCTTGGGGATGTATATGCACATGGTTGATAACTGGCTTGCCAAAATCCAAAAATGAGCATATACAACCCCACTCATTTAATACCCATTGGCAGGCTACTTATTTTCAGCCTAAAATAAAAGTCAACCTCGCCTTTAAATTTGCCTAGAAAATGATTGAAATTTTGACGAGATGTTTTGATAAAATTCAAGAGAAATTTTTGTAAATCAAAAAATTTGCCAAATTCGCACCTTTTCTAACCATTGTGGCTAAAGCTTGGTAGAAAACACCTTAAATAAAGGTGTTCAACAAACCATTCTTTGAATATTTAATTTATGATATTCAAACTATGAGAATATAGATGTGTGATCCAATCTTGCTTACTAATCCAAGGTCAAGAGTGCGACCTCATTTTCCACTAGCTCTCCATGCTTGCAAAATGCCTACCGTCCTTGTACACAAATAGCAAGGGAATCTAGGTTAAATACAAAATCCTCAATCAAGAGAAAAGGAACACTTGGATATATGATGATATGGAAAATCACTTGTGGCTTGAGATGTGGTTAACTGTGTTTCAATGCCTTCAAGTTTTGACGATTTTACATTTGGAATTTAGTTTTAAACAAGGGGGTTGCACGGTAGCTAGTCCCTGCTCTAAGCCGGAGGAATTTAGAGGTTCAGTTCCCGGGACGAGTTGACAGGACAGGATGACGTTACATGGGACCATGTTATACTTGGCATCTGCACACCACTTCTTGAATCCAACCATGTCACGCAAGGATCTCGGCAAACAGGATCGAGATCTGATCACTAGTTCCGGTCTTCTCCGGCTTGAACCAGTTGTTAACGCCTTGTATTCTGCTAATGGAAGTAGAGTTATTTCTGATGCTGGGTGATGGGACAAAAGCTACAACATTCTTTATTTATGTCTTCAAGGTGATAGCCCCAATGCAGAAGGAAGGTCGACTAAAGTCAAGTAGGTATATATAAATTTATACGAATAATAAAAACATCTTTGCATGAATAAATAATTATTAAGAAGTTGTTTATCTCCAAGAACTCAAACACCAATACTCTAAAGAATAAGTTAAAACAATTTGAGTTCAGAAAACATGTTTACATGAATAACTTAAACCAAAGTTGTTTATCTCCAAGAACTCAAACACCAATGCTCTAAAGAGCACAATGCTAGAAAGTGCCAAATTCTTGATAAAAGATGCATGCAGTGGTTCACAACAGCTAGTCTGAATTACTTATGTTTATTCAGTATTTGAATATCCTGGATCCCAACACAATACCTGCTTTTGCTCACTATAAAAACAACTATTAATTATATCATATATCATCCACATTCCCTCACAATAGGGCCATTTCTATTAGCATTAGATTCAAAGTTCATTTCTTGAACAAATGATTTACAAAATTATTTTAGTTTTTTTGAGAAAACATTATGTAAGATAAGATATGGCAGTTAAAAAGGTATACGCTAAAGTAACTTTAGAGAAGCCTCCATTGGCATATAGCTTAGAAAGTGAGCCAATCGACTGTCGGAGGAATGGGAATTCAAGACCCAACTCGGTCTCAAACAGAGGGAAAAATAATGGATAATTTTCTAAGAATCTCGACGAGGAGGACATTGTTATTTATCTGGACTAGGGTAAACCCATTGAACATAGCCAATCGTCAGTTCTTCGTCAACTGTCCCAATATGTGAAGGCACTTGGGGCTCTGTCTCCCTATTCCGCATGTGACATTGGTCTGGAAAGGGTGGACGTTCTTAAGTGGCTTGGACACAACCTTGTCGTAACGTGAGCTTGTGGCGATGAACAATTGTTACTTATAGGCATAGTACAAAGTCAAGGAACCCAATTCATTCGGTTCTCCAAGGACAGATGCTAAACCAGAGCGAAGGCAAGCATCTGTATCCACGCTACCGTAGCGGCACCCACATGATTGCTTTGTCATGAGAAACACAGCCACGTATCTCTCATGTTGAATGCCAACCTGCATGCATACCAAATGCCTTATTACGATAAACGCCAACCTGCCTGCATGCATACCAAATGCCTTATTCTGGCATAAAGAAATCATCTCGGTAGCGGGTGGTGGAACAAAGGTTAGCTTGGCTATCAGCTAACCAGTTCTAGCTTCAGTTCTTCTGCTCGTGGTCCATATGAAGACCTTGAACCAAATAGTTCTAGTTTCAGTTCTTCTACTCAGTTCTTCTGCTCGTGGTCCCTTTTTCTCGTGCTCCATATGAAGACCTTGAACCAGCAGCCGCCATCTCACCCAGTACTAGTGGTATACCAAACAGTCCAACAGCAGTAGCTCTAGAGCCATGTTTTCAGGTGCAGAATCAAAGCGAGTACTTCCACCAGTAGTAGTTCAAGATGCAGTAAGGGTAGACCATCAATTAATTGTTCTTCCCTTCCCTATATTAGGTGAGGTGGGTGAGGCCCTGATGGCTCCTAGCTTCTGTAAAAAGAAAAATGTTTCAAGGTGACTGGCCGTAGAGGTTACAGATACGGGGGCAGAAGCAAAGGTAGTCGGTAGGTGCAATTCTTTTGCCAATTTATATGGTATTTGAGTGTTGTTTGTAGAGGTATAACATCATATGAGGTGCTTTTTTGAAGACCAAGCACAATATCTACACCAGGAGATGGGGCATGTCTGTGATAGGAGTTATAACCAGCAGCCTGGGCACATTTTCCGGGGCACGTCTGTGATAGGAGTTATAACCAACAGCCTAGGCACATTTTCCAGGGCTGTTATGTGCCTTAGTTACATCATAAAAGGGAGCATTCTTAACCATTGTTTCTAGTGCCTACTGACTGGGTAGAGGGAGCGCACTACTTCAGATCTTCTTTACCCATTTGTTGTGATGCCCCTTATTTTAGGCATTAAAACAATAGTTATTCTATTAGCAAGTGCTTGACTAAGTTTAGTAGGGCAAGCATATGTCTTTCAGTCTCAGTTAGTAGTGAAGTGATTGTTGTTTTTAGCACTCAGAAGAGGACGCATGCTGGGTAACTTCATCTAAATTGAATAAGCATGGCATAATAGACAGTGCAGGTGTGTTCTTGCAGCTTTCTTCAGACTTCTAAAGAAGCATCTTTCTTCAAACTTCCGAAGAACCAAAGCTAATGCCTGAAGCCAAGCTAATGCCCCCTGCAGCAAAAGGAAAATAGACAGAAGTAACTTGCCTCTTGCAGCAAAAGGAAAATAGAAAGAAGCTGGAAAGCTGGAAAATGTTGCATGAAGACAGGTATTACTCTTCATGAATCATTAATGTTAATGTTTGTCTTGCTCTTATTATGTCTACTCTTACTTACAGTTGAGATGGGGAGATGTGCCTCCTCTTATAACCTTATCCTTTATATATAAAACAGATAAGCATACCTTGATGGTGATAACTCAATGCCTCCATTAAGAAAAGAATGCCTCTGCAACAAAAATCCCCAACAAAGATAGGGGAGATGAAGCCTACAATAGAAAATCAACTTCCAGGCATGGTGGAAGTGACTAACAAAGATAGGGAGTTGAAGCTTGCAATAGAAAATCAACTTCCAGGCATGGCAGAAGCGGCCAGCCATCAACTTCCAGGCATGTAGGAAGTGGTCCTATTATTGAATTGTCGAACTCCCCCTTCATGCATCACCGTCGGTATGCTCTACAACTAATAACAACATGCACCACCCCGTGGTAGCTAGCAGCTGTTGCACCACATGGCAACTTCAACATGCACCACCCCGTGGCAGCTGGCAGTTGTTGCACCACATGGCAACTTCAACATGCACCACATGGCAACTTCAATACACCATTTGGAAACTATAACTTGGGAACTTGCTTTAGCTTACCATTATAGCATTTAATATCTGTTAAACTGTGAAACTAATGCTAACATTAGTTGACACTATGTTTCCATTAGTTTACACTATGAAATAGATTTCCGAAACAAGTACACATAATATATGATTTTGGCCTCTTCGCCTCGGGAAGAGGCCAAATAAGATGGTGAAACTATATGCCTCTAAAAACTTTGGTTTATAAGTGGGGACTAATAACAAACAAGTGAATTAATAGAATAGCATCGTTAACCAATTACTATAGTCCCTGGCCATTGCCAGATGGTAGGGACTAATAATAGAGGATTTTGGGATCTTACTTCAGTTATAACTAGTTGTATTTAACACTGTACTCGGTTTTACAAAAAACTTCATGATTGATCTAAACATTATAGTTAGTTTATAAAATCACATGTTTTAAGAAAATTGACTATTCTAGATGATGTTTATCCAATATGATAAATCTAGAGTTTAATTTATAAATGATCTTTATATATTATGAAAAAGTGTTTGTAATAGATCAATTATAATTTGGTAGGGATTTAAAAAATTATCATTAATTGAAAGTAAAATCAAACTTAATACAATTTGGGTGAAAATTTGTTTGTAATAGATTAACTACAATTTGGTAGGGATTAATAAATCATGTTTTAACATAATTTACCTCTCATTGGCTTACTCATTAGAAGATTTTTCTAGATCAAATCATTGCGAGCATGAGAGTGGAATGATGGCATGACCTCAGGGCCTCCTATCATCACAAGGTGCCTTTTGGGCACATCGCGATCCCTTGTGTGTGCATCATTGACTTGTTTCACCTTTGCCTCATGGAGCACAAAGTTGCTCCATCTGAAATATGCCTCAAAATAAGCTCACTTATATAATCTCTATAGCCTTAATTACTTAGTGGAATATAGTGACTCTTTGATATAGTGCAAGAAATGTTACTATCACTTCTACTTCAATTCATAATTCCATTCATAAAAACATGAGCATTATATGCAAGACATAAATCCATGATAAACATCATCATACACATGCACAGATTTATAATGGAATAACCTTCTAGCCTTCTTTTATTAATGAATCAACCTTGCAACAATCATTGAGACAATGGTGCGGGTTGCAAGAGTACAATGCCAAAAAAATGAACGTACAAAGGTTCCAACCTTGTTGCACCCTTTGGAACCTACTCGGATCCCTCCAGCACATTCATAGGTTGTCTCAACGCCCTACAAGTCGTCTCGACACCTCCATAGGTCATTTTTGTACCTTGCGTTGGGTGATAACAGGTGCCTTTTAAAACTCCTAATTATCCTCACATTAATTATCAACCCAGGAAAGTCCTCTTATTTCAAGAGTGTACACAGTATGTGGCTGCTATTTAATTCAGAGAGTAATGTTTCCTAAATTGCAGTATAGATCTTTAAATACAAGAGTAAGCGGATGCATCTAATAAATTCCAACAGCAATCATTAAAGGGAATATAAAAACTGAACTTCAAACTCCTACCGAAAGTGTAATCAATCCTGACTCAAGCAATTCGAAATGGGATCAGCTGAGAGTACAGTAGTAATAACCCTTCTCTTCTTAACTGATTTAATCTAAATCAAAACCCAATCTCCAGTAAATAATCCAAACAGCAATAGTATCAATATGAGAGTCCAGCAGTGATAGTTAAACTCTTTACAGTTGATTATATCAAGCTGAATATTTATCTAAGTAACGCAATCTGAAGATGAATTGAATTAAATGATAATGTTGTAAATCGTATAAAGCAGATATATTCTGTCAAAGCAAAAAAATAATAAACAGCGAAGGAAATAAAATCACAGAAAGAAATAATACTATCAAATCATCATGCTTGCGAGAATTTGGAAATGTATGACACAAATAAAGCAGTTGAATCCACCAGAGGCTGGGCCCTTAGCCGCTAGCGAACACTGCTATGTTACTTCAGATAGCTTGAGGGAACAAAAACTTCACTTATGTATTAATCATCGAATATAAGTAGCATTACAATATATCTGTGTTCTCTCAACAATGAGAGTCTGTAATTAAAATTACAAATTCAATAACAACAGAGATTCCCCTTTCTTTTTACAATCGTCTCCTTTTATAATCAGAAAGGGTAAAATATAAATGGTAAATGAGATCCCTGAGGATCTCCTAATCCTGAGGGATTCGCAACTGATTTCCAACTTCAGACATCCTTTCCTTTCTCGCTCTGATCTTCTTGATTCATCTTTAGCCTTGACCGTAACTGCCGTGTTCCTTCCTTGGCTTGTTCATTTTTGTTGTTCCTTTGTTAGGGAACAACGTTTGTCCCTTTTGTTGTTTTCCTACATAAAGAAGGGTAACAATTAGTTAAGTCATAACTGCAGATAATTCCTTCATTTCTTACCATAATTCTTTAATATATTTTCACATTAGGATATAGAAAAGATAAGAATAAAGGAAAAGAATGATGAGATTAATAGTAATTACATACCCATTTCACGACTCAACACCTTGTGGTTCACTATCACTCTCCTTGTCCCATCCTTGTCTGAGGTCTCCATGATCGTAGGCCCCCAAGCCTTTCTTCACTCAACTCCTTCACGCCCTTCAATTTTCACTTCCTTTCACCTCCATTTGCGAGACTGATCATGCTATCGAAGGTTAGTTTAGTTCATTCGACTTCCTCCTCCTCCATCTTGTGACTCCTCTACTTATACAAGTCATGCCTCACGTTGTGCCACCTTCTCATGGGTCGACTCACCCTTATGATTGAGTGCCTTGGGCCAAGTGATGAGTGCCATTATTGCAGCAAGGATGCTGCAACTCCTCGGCTACCAGCTTTACTTATCAACCCGGGGTTCGTACAAACTTGGAGGTGATAGTGATGTATGCACAAGTAAAAGTGATGTTTCTGCATGTTGTCACTATTCAGTTGGCGAGAGACCACTGGGATTCCAAGCCAGACTTCTATAGAGTCAGAAGAAGCTTGATTCTTTGATGGAACAAGGGAAAATATACTCTAAGAGAGTTACTCTACTGCAGTAATGGAAAAAAACCAACATGTAATGCTAAACCACACCATACCCTAATTAACCATTTAAGCAGCTATGCTAAGAAGAATTGCTAAATAAACACTAAAAAAATGCTACTATCTAAGTTGCAGAAGTAAAAAAAAAATCAAACAATACTAATGTGTAAGCAAAGAAACTAAACTAAATCTGTTTTCATTTCTTTGGTTTTTTTTGGCAAAATCAAGTATGCAAAGTAATTGTTCTTGTGGATGTGACAGGTGGATGGAAGGTGTTTGAGTATGGCTAGAAGGTTTATGAAGTGGTTGGATGGTGTGGAGAGGTCCTAGGAGGATTTTTGTGACTTCCTAGAGGTTTCCCATCAATTCGGTCTCAAAACAGGCCATTTCAGGAAAACCTACAGGATGTACTAGAAACCTACAAGATGATCTTGTAGGAATTAAAGGAAACCTACAGGATACAACCGAGAGCTAATTGTGAGGTGTTGGAGGTGTTGGGAAGCTTGGGAAAGGTGTGTGATGGGTGGAATGGAGTGTTAGAAGTTCTAGGATCACTCAAGAGTCAATATCCAAGGTAAGAGATGGCTAGATTCACTTAATGTATCTAGGGGAATTTTAATATGAAATGATGAAAAAATAGTGAGGGTGATGGTGAAACAAGGGATGGCTAAGGTGGATGGAGTGGAAGGTGGTTTCTTGTGATGAAGTCTTGTTCTCCTCTTGAAGTACCTGCTTTTCTTAAAACATGTGTGTCTTCCCAGAACTATGCAACAAGATACATTTTCATAAACTAGAAAAGCATGAATCAATTGCCTATATTATGCATGAAGAAAGTTGTTGAAGGGAATGAAAGCATGAGTGAGATCTTATTGCAAAAATGGAGATGGAAAAAGATGAAAATGAAATCTACCTTGCAACATTAACCAAATACTGAATGAAAGACAAAAAACTCCAAAGCTCATACAAGAACTAGAAATCTGTGTTTTTGGTGCTGCTGAAGGATCCCTTCCTCAAGTCATGGTCCCAGAGGGAGGAAGTGAGGCCGAGACACCTGATGACAACCTTGTGGTGATCCTTTTTCTCCTTTCTAACCTGCTACTTGAAACAAGGCACAAATGGAAGCAAACTATCACACAACCAATCTAATCTACACTGTTGTAATGGAAATGCATCTACTAAGTAAATGAACAATTACGCTATGAATCTACACTAGCATATATGTACAATAAAGAGGAGCCTTGGCTGATAGGGTTGGGCCCTAACCCAAGAGCTTCAACTCTCTGAGTTAACTCAGTGCTGGCTCAAAACAAAACTCATTCTTATTACCAAAACAATAAATTACATCAAAAACTATCACAAGTCTTGTAGCTCGAAAATAGAGTAGAGTTTTACAATAAAAAATCCGAATCCTACTAAGGTCATATGCCTCTCTACTTATACATCTGAAGTATCCAACGACTTCCTTAAAATTAGGGAGGCTCAGCTCCCAAACTCGAGATAAACTGGTGCTTTGTCTTTCACTTGCTCGGTTGCCTTCTAGTCCTCATGATTTGGTTGTTTGCACTCCAAGCTGATGGAGGAATATTTGAATGGAAGGGTAGTAAATGAGGAGGATTTACCTCCTATAATCCCTCTCCCTTGTCCCATTCGAGTTTTTACCTTGTCTTTGCCAAAATTCCTTGCTTTTATCCTTTAATCTTGCATTAAATGCACATTAGACCACAAAGCAAAATATCCAACTCTAACTCATCTCATAAAAAAAGTATAATCAAAAGTATGCAATAAGATATGAGAATAGTTGGCCTGACAAGGCTAGGAGGTGAATTAAGGCCCATATAATTACCCAATGATGAGGCTCAACATCACCCCCCTACTAAAAGTGTTGCTAATCCTCTGAGAAACTTAGTCAATATCCATATCCTTCATGGCTCTAGTAGCTTCTTTGACATCCCACGCCTCTGCTGTGGTCTCCTATTCCTGTTCATAGAAGCCTTCTTCTTCTTCTTCTTCTTCTTCTTCTTCTTCTTCTTATTTTTCTTCTTTTCTCCCTTCTAGCATCCATAAGAGCAGTGGTGGACTGAGTTTTAGGCCTATACAATTGACCTTCAACCTTTGCATAGATTGCTTATACATAGGTGTCATGTTGAGTGCCTCTCTCAACATTTGAGGGGAGTGATATTCTCTTATCTTTAAGCTATATGGAATTGTGTTCCATCTCCTTAGGAAAGCATGTATACTATCATCTTCTAGCATGTGTCGAAATTTCTTGCTCTTGGGCAGCAAGATATCTAGGTGCCAACTCAGGATCATTTGCAATAAAATTATGGGTACTGATGAGGGCCATGGGATTTGATTGTTCAACTCTTAATCAAAGAGGATCAGTTTGTTCTCTGGCCAATATCCTTTTCATCTTTGTAGCTCTTGACTCCTCATGGTTCATCCATGATGTTAATGCCATTAATTGTAGATCTCCTAGCTTGGCATTAGGGTCCCAAACATTCATGTCTATTAGGGCCATGTTGTGCAAATAAAACTCAGCCATTTTGGCCCTATCCTCTAGTGTGCTTTGATCACAAAGATCAATAAACTTCCTGTAGTCCTGAAATGGCATGGTTCCCCTCTGTGCTAGTGTCTTAATCTGAAACTGCAGCCATTGTTTTTTGAGGTAGAGAGCATAGGATTTGGCTAATCCTACACTAGATTGCCTCCAAGGAGAGGCTGACCATACATGCTAGTTGGTTCTCTCTTTCCTACAGTTGTCCCCTCAGTCATGCATTTTTTGTCTCTAGTTGATTTCTCATTACCCTAAGCCACTTATCTTTATGCCCATTTCTTTTAGTTTCTCTTCCATGTGCCCAATGTCTTCCACCCCATTTGATTTGATGATCTGCATCCATCGGTGAGTTCTAACCCTCTCCTTCTTAAGCTCAAAGAATAGTGGGATGGAAAATTTTTGAGGTATGACCCTGCCTCCTTCAATAAACTAGTAATAGGAGTCCAGGTTAGGTTGGGAGCTAGGTTCCTTTGTCTCTAGGTCTTCCTCTTTAGCTTCTTGCTGCTCCCCTACCTTTCTTTCCAATTTCTGTGCCTCCTGTAGATTCAGCAGAGTATCGTGTAGGACTGTTTTTTCTTCATGTAGATTTTGTTCTGGATCCTGTAGGATTGCCTTACCCTTTGAGGAAGTTGATCTAGTATTAGGCCTCCTTACATAGGTGATAGGGGACTTTAGGGAAGGCATCTTGTCTTTTTGTGTAGGGGAATCTTCAATCTCAATAGGAATTTTTATTGATGTTTGTGGCTTCCCCTGTCTTATTCTTGTGCTCTTTCTTGTCCTGAAATATAGTGGGGTCTGCCTCTGCCTTTTTCCTTTTTGCTTGATTTGGGTGCTGAGTGCAATGAGGGCAGCTGCTGCCTCCCTCTTAGTGGCCTCTAGAGACACCCTAGGTGACTCCTCCTTGTGTTTTTTCCCCTCTGTTCTATTGTGTTCTTCCTCTATGTTTTTCTTGTCTTCTTCTTCTTGTAGATATTCATCACCTCTATCAGTTTCCTCCTTAATTTCATCCTCTATTTCTTCATCATCCTTCTTCTCTTCTCCCTCTTCTTCTTCATATTCATCATGTTCCTTTGTGTCACCTCCTTCTTCATCCATCTCATCCTCATCTTGCTTTGTATCCTCCTCTTCCTGTTTTACTTCCTCTTCACTGATAGTAGGACTAACATCATAAGTGAGAGCTTTGATGTCATCCTCTGCTGGCATGTCTCTGAAAATTGGCCATGTTATAGGGGTTCTGAGGTTTTGGAGGGAATCTTCAATGAGGATCCTAATTAATCAATGGTGAGCCAATTGTTGGGAATTCCCCTCCTTCACTTTAATGCTTGAGTCTATGAGTGATTGAAGCAAGAAATATGGTATGCCGAGTGTTGGCTTATATGGGCCTGACCCAGGTTCAGAAGAGTTATTTAGCTAAACAAATCCCGTAGCTACCGGCCCTTTTGGCAACAGCCCGTGGAGCACGGATTGAAGTCTCACCCGAGGTAGAAGGGTAGGGTGTTGGAACCAGGTTTCTGCACCCTTGGGATGTCTTGATGTGGTCTGGAAGGTCCGCGTTCCATTCTGTGGCCTCGCGCCACTCTGATTCCACGTAGATCCAGAGCAAGGCAATTCCTTAATATTTATGATTACACAGTTTGTTATAGATCAGATCTACTGTTTATGGTATTTAAGCAAACATTTACTCAAGATAGCCAATTTGCGCACCCAGAAAAGATACAGATTTGCATAAACTCAATATGTAAACATAAGCGCATAAATCAAACAGATATATCAACCAAAAATTAACCAAATCTGTAATAATTCAGATTCAACATAGTATTTTAGAACCAACTTATCTTTAATCACGTCTTTCACTAATACAACCAGATCTGCCCTACGCACTCAGTTGCAAGGGTCCTTGCACACAGCTGCGGACTCTACCAAGCCTCTGCGCACACAGCTGTAGAGCCTCTATCTACCCACCAACACCCTCGACTCAGACTTATAGACACTTCAAGAATTCTTTCTTCAAAAACCCATTACATTCCAGATCCAAAAGTACATACCAAAAAACTGACTCCTAACTCTAAAGCCTTGTTCTATTTATACATTCCAATGGTCCACGGACCATGGGCGGCCGAATTATTTTACATTATCTTTGGGTGGACAACCCTTTGACTTGAATTATTACAATTCGCACTCCACACATCTCGCGGAGCCTTTACCATACCTTTCTCCAAAATTGCAGGCTTTAAGCCCCAAAACTGTTATGCGGGGCCTCTGCTACCCAACAGTCCCCCAACAGAATCATCGTGACTCGTCCCGAGTCACTCCGCTGGTGTGACAATTTTCTCGCGGAGGTTAATTAGCAACTTTTGTGCTTTGCTTATACTGGCAACGAACTCTTCCACCATCCACTATACCTACTCAACGCGTGCCGCCAACACATCAGTCTCGGTCTCAGCTGCTTCCTCGGGTTCATATTCTGCCTGCATGTGTGCCACCTTACGCTCGATGGTGGTGGAAACCGTGAATGCCTCATCAATCCATGGTTGGAGTCATTCTTTAATCACTGCTTCCTTTTGTCGAGTAGCATCAACTTGTATTTTTAGGGCCTGGTCCTCCCTCATCTTGGCCAAGTGCTGCGTAATAGCAACTGTCTCTGCAGTCCCCCTAGCATTATCGTAGGCTTGCTGGAGCTCCCTTGCCTCTATTTCCAGTCGCTATAGGGTTGGATCTTCCTAAAGTGAAGTGAGTGTACTAAGCAACTGAGTCAACAAGTTGGTGCATTCCTTCATAGAACGTGTGATTGTTTCCCGTGCAGAGTTAATGATGCTTTTGTGCTGCTCAGTGACCTCTGGTGGCATCGAAGGTTGTACCTACAATTTCAGCTCTGCGATCTGCAAACTGAGCTCCAACTGAATCCTCGTGGCCTCCTCCTTTGCATCACGGAACCCACTAGCCAGCTTGTGGATTTGTATGCCAGCAGGTAAGTCGGCCGCAATCTCTAGCTCAAGGGCATGCGAACATGCTTCCCCTACAAGTTGCTCCAATTATTGACTCTGGGTGACGGCTTCATCCCACTGGAGGCTCAACTATTTGATATTAATTCTCTATTGGTTGAATACCTATTCTGCGCATCCTTCCCTAGCACGGAGCTCCATCGTGGCGCTGTCCTGGAGCTAGTACAAACTTTCGCATGGGAGGGCAGCCAAATTTAGGCCTCGCGCCGTGAGCTGTCCGAACATAGCTCTGTCCTCCATATTTTTTGTTATCAATACTCCTACTGGAATCACAATAGTATGAGCCATTTGGGCCTTCAGTAGCTACTAAGTGGCTAACATACCCGTAACCTCATGAGTAACGGTGATTCCTATCTGTGCTGCTCGTATCCCAAGTTCCTGCAGCTACACATGAAGCTCCCCCAACATAATCTGTTGCTCCAACATGGCCTCGTCAATTGCATCCCAAGTGACTTCACGAACTATGTCCCCTATGTCACCTAGGTCACCCTCGGTCAAGGTGGTCAGTTCTTCGTCCCATTTAGACACCTTGGCCTTCTTCTGCAGCTTCGCCCATTCTGTCTGTGGTGGCCATTTTAAGGGCACACCCATGGTGGTTGATGGTGTTCCTTCTGTCCCTGTCTCTGTGGCCGTCTCAATGGGCTCCTTCTGACGGCTTTCATCCTTTGCAGCCGCTTTAGCTGGTGCTTTGTTTTTCAAAGTCTGCACCACCTCCCCGGCTGCTCAAACTTCTGCAACATGCTATTTGTTTCGCTTTTGTTGTGTGACACGCTTAGCTTTAGCCTTATGTTTCTTGATGGCGGCCTCATCATGCCCCACCGCATCTGGTCCGCACCATGCCAGTGGCCAAGTATCCAATACCGCATCGATATCTTCATCAATGGCAAGGAAAGGAAGTGTAGTCCATGTCTGGTCGGGGTCCCTGCACACTCGGATGTAGACAAAGTGCGTGTTGGCTTTGAACTCGGCTATGTGCTTCACACTGTCATAGATTTCGTTGGACAACCGGGGTTGTTGGGTGACCCAGTGTCAAACATCTACATCCATCAATATCCAAAACATCTTGATGCCCACGATTCTTTGAGCATCCTTGGTCGCCCAGAGCGACGCAAATTTGGCGGCTTCTGGCCAATCTTGGTCAAAGGAGGGAAACTGACTCTCTGCAGGTAGGTCAGTGGTAACCAACACAATGGACAACAACAGCCATGCATAGTGGAAGGTCTTTCCCTCCTCTTGGACCTCCCTATAGTTGGTCAAGAATTCTTCACATAGGAACTATGCCCAATTGAACCGTTCTACAGCTGTGCATTCCTCAGCTAGTGCAATGACGATCGTTGGAACCTCGGTGCCGCAACATTGCCGCATCACTTTCCCTGCCAGCAACTGGGTAGCAACATGGACTACTTTGACCGAGATACTATCAATAATGCATGCTCGCTGCCCTCTCTCCAGCTTATACTTCTTTTTCAGGGTTTCTGTCATCACCACATCGCCACTTTTATCGACAATTTCCCTGGGGTATTCTTTTGGCAGTCCTAAAACCACGGGCTTTCGTCCAATACTTTTTCATTCATCTTGCTCCTCTCGGCTTGAACACAGGGCGTGCTAGTCTTCGAATGATCAAACTGTGTGGTGTGCCCCTTTTCTTGCTTGTTATATATGATTTCAAATTCAAAGTTGGTCGGTTGCCCTCTTCGTGGCTCATTAATGCAATTTTGGCGGTTATCCTTATGCCTTAATTTCCCACCACCCACTCCTCTGTATCTTAAATGGGACATTTTATCATGAATAGTACCTACAATGGTCACCTTCCATCCCATCCCCACGGTAGCACACTGCCTGGTACGCGGATGCGTCCTATGCCTTTGACTGTCCGTGCATGCCACATCAACTTTTGTAGCTTTCCTACAGCCTATTTTATAGTCCCACGCCCTCTTCCAACTGTGTGGAGCACTGGGACTGGGCCTCCTATGGATAGTCAGGTGGTCGCACCCATCGTGCGAGCCTTTCGCTACCCTACTAGCCCGGGCTGCGGGCACCCTTCGCGCTCCTTTGAGTCTAATAGTGTATCGAGGTTAGTGTTCCCTTGTGCCCTAGGGTGCAGTCACAACCATGCTAGCAAGGTCATGGCTTGTCCTAGTAGTGTAGGAGAGTTGGCTATGTCTGGTCCCTTCAATAGCTCTTGCGTGCGACCCGTGTGGTTGACTTCTAATTTTATTTTATCAATTTCTTCATCTAACCTCGCACTTTGCTTTCGTAGTCAGGCCCCCGTTTCCTCTAACTCGTGAAGTCTCATTTTGTCGCGTCGAATGGCTTCCCATAACTGCCGAATCCCATCACGCAGGTCTTCATGTTCAGGTTGGACCGTAGGGGTAATAGCCCGTCTGTCCATGGATAGAGTTCCCTTGGCATACCCTACTCTTTGTATGGTCGTATCGGCCTAGCGAACCCTTGCTATGTGCAGATTTAGCTGGGTCGAGGGTCACGCAACATGCAACTGGACCTTGTGTTGTAGATGGATGACCCCCTTGCTCTAGTGTGGCTGCCGTGCACATCTTCCAATCCGTACATGGAACCACCGTCTCCGTCTCAGCTTCCTCTGTTCACACCACCTTAGGGCACGTGATGCTTCTTCCGATGCACCATGCTGCTTCTAGGCCACGATTAAGGTGCCCGGGTTGATGATTTTCCCTTCACTGGTTGCACTATTTTCTGCTGGCCGTTACCTTACTTTAGTGGTTACGCACTGCAGTGATCTAGTCATCATATTAGAGTTGAGTGTGGTGACTTCCTGCAATCTATTCTTCCATCTCTCAATCTCCTCATCTGAATTCGATGTGCACAAACTATCATGCTCCCATGAGAATTTTTCGTCCACTGAGGGATTCACCCAACCCTGGTCTTGTGTTGTTATCTGGTAGATGTAGTCTAGTTCATCGTCACTTTATTCGTCATGCACTGGCTCGGTGTACCGCGCTCCTTCAGTTGTGTCCAGTGGGACTGTGACACGAAGTGCCTTTTTTTCGAAGGTCATTTTCTGTCTTTTTAAGTTGATAACCCCATTCATGTATGTGGCCCAATCTATTCCTAGTAATGCAGGGTATGGATTACTATCATCAACAATTTCGATTACCTCAAAATCGGTCTGTGTACTTACTCCTTCAATGTCCACTGTCACCCCTTGCAGTCGTCCCATCGATAATATCTTTTGCTGATTGGCCATCCGTAATTGAATAGGAGACCACTGTAATGCAGGCCTACCCATGTGTTCCCACATTTGTTTAGGCAATACATTTGCATCCAACCCTAGATCCAGAATGACCTGGTCCATCTCGTATTCCCCAATTTGCGCTGTTAGTCGCATCTCCCGCCCAGTGCACAGAGCATGTTTCCCTAGTTTCCGGACTATGCGCAGTTTCCCTGACCCCGCGCATCTAGTAATAAGCTCTTGGAGTCCCTTAACCACCCTATTATTACGTAGAAACTTCACACATGTCTCTAAAAAGGTGGTAAGCATGGAGGGATCCATTCCCGGCTCAATTGGATCCTAATCACCTGGAGTAGAGACCGTCGTGAAGCTCTTTGGAGCTTCTCTAATCGTCCCTTTCACTTGTTCAGGTTCCTTTGTTAGAGCACCGCAACCCTTCTCATCTTCCCCAGACTGTTTCCTCGCATCTCCTCTGGTAGTTGCACTGATTCTTAGTACCATGTTTACACTAGGGTCCTCTTCGCGAGGTTCTAATCTCATCATCTGGACATTTTGAGTTGGAGTGGGCTACAATACCCATTTTTTGCACATTTGGGCGATAAGCTTTGGACAGTCTACCATTTCATGGTCAAATTGCTCACAATACGGACAAGATATCCTTGTTGGATTCATGCAATCGCGAGCATAGTGCCCTTGTGTTATCGGGAAAACTACTGTCTATGCAGAGCTGCTAGTCCCACTAAGGCTGGTAGCTACCTTAGAAACAAACAAACTAAAACTACTTTCGTTTTCCTTTATGAGAAATAGATAAGAGGGGAATAAAGGAGACCAACCTCTGTCTTGCGCTTGGTTCCTTGTTTGATTCCTCTCTCTTCTGGTAGATCTTTGCCACTCGCTTCCTTGTCTACCCAGCTTCAAAGGGCACCTGTAGAATCAAAGCAGCATAACACTATCCAAGAACACAGATCTATTATCATAAACAATATAGGACCAGATATATATTGATCACACAAATGCATATATCATCAATCATACAAAAATGTAGAGGAAAACTTGAATAGCTTTATTGATAATCAAGAAAGAGCAAAGAGGATTACAACCAATTGTTCTGACCCAGCATCATCCTCTCAGCAAGAAAGCCCTTCTTCACCTCACGAAAAGCTTAGATCACCTAATACTCTGATGTTGCACCAAGAAACCAGCAGCACTTCCTTACAAGATACAAAATTCCAACCTCTGGATCTCTGGGATGAGGGATCCATATATAGATGTTTGCAAGGGGGGTGAGTCAGCTTTTGAGATTTGATTAGTTTCCTCTCTCTGATAGTTCTTGAATCCACTTGGAGATTGATGATCTCTTACTCATCCCTGGGTGAATGCAGAGAGGCAAGTGTCATAGGAGAAGTTTCTAGAAGATTCCTTGCTCCTCCACCTTGCAGATTGACCCTGCCATTTGTCCACTCTCACCCATCACACCCCATAGAAGGGCTTTTCAACATGAATCGCACCTATTGTGTGTATTTAGGTGGGATGTAGTGCACTTTGACCATGAAGCAGGTGAAATGGTCCAGTTTTGACCAGTTCTGAGCAGTTTTTCATGGAGAACTTCTGAGAGAAGATGTAATCAGTTGACCTTGTTCTTTTAGGGGTCAGAACAACACTTTTAGGGACTTAAGAGCCCTTGGTTTATGGACATTTATGATTGGGGTTGCAGTGCCCAAAAATGTCTATAACAGTTGCCCCCTAAAGCATGAGGTCGTTAATTTGTTGATGTCGGGTGAAATGCTTTATCATGAGGATCTGAAGTTCTTTCAAGCTGGAAGGAGACCTGTAATAAGATACAATACAATACATTATCTTCATAATATTTTCATGATCTAGCTGAGGCAGGCATTCCCATGATCAGCTTTATAAATTCATTTTCATGTACATGAGACAGACAATCGTCTGAGTGTAGACTGATGATTTTGGTAGAGCCATCATCCCTTAGGTTGGATGATCATCTGTGCAGTAATGATGTAACATTTGATGTCTTTATTTTCCTGAATATATATCGCAGCCCGGATGGATGAAACTAGATCCGGGGTCTTCAGTCCCGTTCGATCTTCACTCAAAGTACAAGTCGATCCATGTGAGAGATGTTTTGGAGTCGAACATGGAAAGACATCGCCTGATTACTAGCCAATGATGTAAGTTGTTGACAAGCACGAGAGGAATCACCGATAATGATGATGACCCTCAAGGTACTACAGCACAATTCACATGGTGTGAATAAGGGACTTGGCGTTGAACACCACGCAAAATCTTTCGGTCGAAGGCCATTGATGTAAACCTGTCGTTGGAAGTGAGAAACTTGCCATTGAGGCATGCAAGCTTCAAAGTACTGAAAGGGTTGTTCCTAGATCGACTTCTTGGATAATGAGCTGATGTCGACAAGAAGTGATCCGTCATAGGAGGGCCTTAGTGAATCCCTCATCAATGACACAGAACAGAGAAAATGATTTTAATGGAGGTGAAAACGATCTGGTGATATAAGGTTTAGGGTGGCGGTCATGAAAGAATGGAGCGTAAATGTATTGCAGTGGGTGAGACACAGGTGAATTCTCTAAGCGACTTCTCTTGAACATATTGGCGACACTGACATGATGGATCGGTAGCATTAACCCCAAATATGGATGGTGTGACGGAACCATGGTGATGTGACCAGTGAATGGAACAACCCAACCCGACTCGGATGTGGAGGGAAAGTGTCATGTTCAAGAGCGACTTGCTACCAATAAAGTTTTTCTTCAAGTTTTCTTCCCAATTTTTCCCCAGTCATTGCTGACCAGTACCTCTTTATTTTTGTCAAGCTTGAGGAGGATAACATATGCTTGTTCTATAATTTTCCCTACGGGCAAACCCATCGCTATGTTTTAATGAGCCTAGCGATAGTGAAACTCGTTCTTGTCTGTTATGGACAAGTTTGTCACTATTTGTTTTTAACGAGTTTAATGACAAAGATAACTCGGTCCTTTTCAATTTTAGAGAGTCTGAAAAGGGACGTAAAGAAAACTCCAAAAAATCCTTTTTCGTCACATATTCCCTTGAGTCCGAAAAAGTATAAAACAATACAAAAGGGATGAATTTTCGGTACTTTTAACGAGCCGAACAAAACAAGCACTCGATCTTTTTGTGTAATAATCCCTCAAGTCCAAAAAGATTAAAATCTAAAGGAGGGATAGCACTTCCGGTCCCTTTAACGAGCTGGAGAGGCCAATCGCTCGGCAATCTTTTCATATTTTACGAGTCAGTTGAAAAGAGCTTAAAGGAGACTCGTTTTTTTAGGAACGAATGATAAATTCGGGTAGCAGCTGATTCCAGGTAAGGTTTGGAATTTTCCAATCATGGAAGTGTCACAAGGATGGCTAACAGGATCACTCTTCGCAGTTGTTCCTCAAAAAGGGTAAACAATCAAATGGAGGTGAATGATCGGCCAATACAGAGTGGAGGTGATGATGAGAACACAACCAAGGCTTCAAAGGCTAATGATAATACATTCACAATGGTTATTTACTAGAAATTGGTTAATTTTTTAATGAGCTTAAACTTTGGAGGAACATTTGCTCATTGCTTATGTTTATTTTTTAACGAGCTTGAATTCCGCGTTAAAACTGCTCACTGCTTATGTTTATTTTTTAACGAGCTTGAATTCCGCGTTAAAACTGCTCGATAATCCAGTCATATAATAAGGATGTCTCATATAAACACGGCATTTTTCAAAGCTTTGCCCTGCATCCTTTCTTTATGCAAGTTATGAAACGACCAATCCTACGAGTTTAAAGGGTTAGAGGACCTATAAATCTAAAAAATAAATGGTCGCTCTTCACTTGCATGCCAAAAGGTTTGCATGCCCCTAGGTATAGCGAAGTAGAGTTTCTAGGTTACCCCTCAATTTGCAGAAAAAAACATTTGTTTTATCGGGAAAGGCCTACCTTTTCTAGGTTACCCCTCAATTTGCAGACAAAACATTTGTTTTATCGGGAAAGGCCTACCTTAACAGAGGTATCTTATTCCGGTCTAATCCCATTTTCCAAAATGGACGGGTGTGTCAGCCAGTCATATATCCTCTGCGGAAACCTACCCTATACCCAAGGTTTTCCTGTCGAAACAGGCCAGGGTGCATGCCCCCTGGGTTTCAGTCATATCCTTCGAATCACTCGCGCTCATCAGGAGGATGGACTGGGGATTGATGAGACATTCCTTGCGTGAAAAGACCATTCAGGGTTGGTGTATGACTATTTGCTATGTGTGAACTGGGGAATGAAAGCTGGTCTACGAGCTTGACCACTCTTCCTTCATGCGGAAAACACATTACTCTAAAGAGTGAGGAGACAATGGCTCCCATGCAATAAATATAGTCTCATCCAAGGAGTAGATTATAATCCAGGGGTCCTTGGACTACCATTACGTTCATGTGAATGGTTTTCCTTCTCAATGTTATCGCCACATCGGGAAGGATCCCTAACGGTCGACTGGTTCCTTTGTCAAAACCTGTTAGATTTCTCATCTCAAGCAAAAGCGATGGCGAACCAAGCGCTTTCCAAGGATTTGAGGAAAGGATACTCATAGAAGCCCCTTCATCTATGATGGTACCGGCCATGACCATTCTGTATATTTGAGAAATGATTCGAAATGGTACACTAGCCAGTAAGCGGGGTCTGCCTAGTAGATTCCAATCGAAGGAAACAACTAGGTTTCTTGGAGGTGGGACCGAATAGACGACCGGATACGACTTGGACGAACTTCCTTCCTGCGATAAAGGAATGGGTAGACTGCCCCCATGTTCATCGAAGTCTGTGCTTACGAAGAGAATTTGGACGGTGTCATTCTTGTTCTCGTCGGTGACTGTATCATCTGAAGATGAATCCTCTGAAGGCAAGACCGGGTCAACTGCCGCCTCGACCTTTTGACTTTCGTCTAGTGTGGATTCAGATGGTTTATCTTCAATGATAGATGCTTCAGCTGACCACAAGGGTGTGTCAGCTGGATTTTCAACTAGTGACGGACTCGGCAAGAGCTTCTTATATCCAGCAAGAAGTCGTAACGGTGAAACTGGACGGTCGTCCAAAACTCTTTTAGCCTCGTCTAAGAAGGGACAACAGTGGAAGGCGTGATCGCCTTCACACAGTTTACAAGGAAATTTACATTTTCCCTTTTGTCCAAGGGCTTCACTTTCACTAGTTGACAGTGTACTTTCAACATGATCATCAGAGGTTGATGACACCGGATTGTGCAAACGAGGAGACCAGTCCCTTAAGATCTGAGGGATGCAAGGACAATCTCGATGATAGTGGTCTCCTTTGCAAATGACACATGGCGATTTAGGCCTGGATGGTGCAGTGTGTGGATTTTCGCTAGACGATGCTTGGTTGCCCCTTTTCACCTTTGGCTCCTTCTTCTTCTTCTCTTTCTTCTTCTTCTCCTTCTTCTTCTCGGTTACTTGATTTTTGGCTTTACCAGCTTCATCAAGCGAAGAGGAAGGAGGAGAGGAAGAATTGGATGAAGTAGAGGGTTGGGGGGTAACTCTGGTATCGTTTAGTTGCTGACTAGATTGTTCAGGAATCACGGTGTTCTGAATGACAGAGGTTGAGAAGAGCCATATAGTCAAGCCGATTGTCAGTCCTGGAAGCGACAATGTGGCCATATGGGGTGCGCCAACATCTTCCCAAGAGGAGAAAGGACTAGGATTTCCCCCAAGGGGAACTCCTTGGTTGGTGGACTCCATTTTTCTCAACCTAAGACCAACGTAAGAAAGGTGATATTTATTCCAATTAAAATAAATTTTAGACGCTTTGACACAACTTGTTTTTTCAGTTTTTAAGAGTCGAGAAAAAACAAAAGATGACTCTAGTCGCCTTCGATTTTTAATGAGCCTGAAGTGACAAGTGCTCAGATGGACCTTTTTCGTTAAGGAGTCTGAAAAGGAATGAAAGGGACTGCTCTGGAAATCTAGACAGAGGGATTACCAAACCAATCGCAAAACTGCAGAATACTTTTTACGGTACGGCAGTCAATCTTCCCAAATGTTGTGTTCAGTGCATTACGATCGATAGGGCGGCAGACACGGCTTCCTATGGATAAAGGATAAAGCCTATTGTGGTCTCCCAATATATACTCGATGGTACATGGGAGCACAAGTCTATACTGGCACTTATCGTCTCAAAGTGGAGGAATCACCCAACCATCAATGAAAACAACAGTTACCAGGCTTTACAACGTCGGAATACGTCTCTAGCCTAGACTTCTAAATGTTGTGTGTTAGGTTCCAAAGCGTTTTTAGATTCATTAAATTTATTTTACAGTTGATCTTGCTTAAGAAATTTTCCTTTCAGGTTCACCGCGTGATGTAGATGTACAATTCCTAAAATGCAATCTAAGATGATAAACAGTCGTTTAATCTTCCTTTTGCAATGAAAATCCTAGCTACTAAGGAAAGAGAGATGGCGTTCTTTCAACAAAGAGCAGAGAGCACACACTATATGCACTGTCCTAAATCAAACCAACAAATAGTCTAAATGCAAATGCACATGCATGTATTTGTTTTCAGCCTTCTTAATGTGTGAATGATAAAAAGAAATCTAAGCGCAAATCTAAATTACTTTTCAAAGCGACATTACTAACAAGTTTCTTTTCAAGACAAAATGAAGACAATGACGACACTTTGCGATTTGGAATTGAAAACTTGCTTTCGACACTTGAAAAACTACTAATTCAAATCAAATACAAGAGTAACAGTGTAATCGACTATCAAGAACAATCGGATTCTCTTCTACGACTGAAAACGACACTTGCGACACTTTCAAATCAAGAAACGACAGTACAATTACGCTACTTCTTTGTAAAAGAGAACTGAAAATGACTCAAAATACATAAAAACATTTACAGTTCTTTGCATAATGGAGGCGGAATAATGGCAAGGAAGGGGGGTTTCAATTAGAGGTGTACTGACTACAGGCAGCAAAACTCTTGAATAGAGCTGAACAGAGTGAACACAGAAACCAAAACTTAGGAGCAAGGCCTTGTCTAATAAGCGCACCTGTAACACAGTGAAACAGAGATGCAGCGAACCTACTACACTCGGGAAGTGCGATGCATCTGGAGTTCACATAACAGAGAGTGCGCTGGACCAGGGATGAGACTTTAACTGGGTTCTGGGTCACAGTTTGCAGTTCAGTTCAGGGATTTAGGCCGAGCAAGTGGTAATCAGTAAATCAATCATAGGGGTAGATCTAAAGAGGTTACTAGAGCCACCACAAGGGCAATTAGAGAGCTTGTAAATCAATTGTTCAGTTCATAAACAAAACCCGGAGATAGACTGAAGCAACATTGATCTACTTTGCACTTGCATAGCAAATGCAGTTCGAAGGCTAGCTGGCTTGACTTCAGGCTCCATCTGTAAGTTTATAAAGTAAACAAATGTAGATAAACAAACAATCTATTCTCTCCCCAGTGGAGTCGCCATTTTGTTATCGGGAAAACTAGTGTCTATGCAGAGCTGCTAGTCCCACTAAGACTAGTAGCTACCTTAGAAACAAACAAACAAAAACTACTTTCATTTTCCTTTATGAGAAATAGATAAGAGGGGAATAAAGGAGACTAGCCTCTGTCTTGCGCTTGGTTCCTTGTTTGATTCCTCTCTCTTCTAGTAGATCTTTTCCACTCGCTTCCTTGTCTACCCAGCTTCAAAGGGCACCTGTAGAATCAAAGCAACATAACACTATCCAAGAACATAGATCTATTATCATAAACAATATAGGACCAGATATATATTGACCACACAAATGCATATATCATCAATCATACAAAATTGTAGAGGAAAACTTGAATAGCTTTATTGATAATCAAGAAAGAGCAAAGAGGATTACAACCAATTGTTCTGACCCACCATCATCCTCTCAGCAAGAAAGCCCTTCTTCACCTCATGAAAAGCTTAGATCACCCAACACTCTGATGTTGCACCAAGAAACCAGTAGCACTTCCTTACAAGATACAAAATTCCAGCCTCTGGATCTCTGGGATGAGGGATCCATATATAGATGTTTGCAAGGGGGGTGAGTCAGCTTATGAGATTTGATTAGTGTCCTCTCTCTGATAGTTCTTGAATCCACTTGGAGATTGATGATCTCTTACTCATCCCTGGGCGAATGCAGAGAGGCAAGTGTCATAGGAGAATTTTCTAGAAGATTCCTTGCTCCTCCACCTTGCAGATTGACCCTGCCATTTGTCCACTCTCGCCCTTCGCACCCCATAGAAGGGCTTTTCAACATGCATCGCACCTACTGTCTGTATTTAGGTGGGATGCAGTGCACTTTGACCATGGAGCAAGTGAAATGGTCCAATTTTGACCAGTTCTGAGCAGTGTTTCATGGAGAACTTCTGGGAGAAGATGTAATCAGTTGACCTTATTCTTTTAGGGGTCGGAACAACACTTTTAGGGACTTAAGAGCCCTTGGTTTATGGACATTTCTGATTGGGGTTGCAGTGCCCAAAAATGTCTATAACACCTTGTCCTCCATAGTTATGATAGATCAGTTTTCCATGGCCTCACCTGAGCCCCATTCCTCTTCCCCACTCGCGTCCTTGAAATCTCCCACGTGGCTCGACCGTTGGGATGAAACCCCATGCTTTAGTCTGCACTCGATAGGCTAGAGTTCTTTCCATCATTAAATCTTAACTTCGACAAGTTCACTCATCATAACCCACTGATCTACAAAAGTTGCAATATAGCTGTTGCGGGGTCTTGGTATACTTCTGTAACAGGTGGCAGTTGTCTATTGCGTGCTTTTCTCCCACTTGAAAAATTTCACACTAGAGCACGGGTGCCGCACTTGGCCTTACTTGTACCTCTAGCTTCAATGGCATCGGGCCCCCTCCTACCAGATAGTTTGCAAAGATAGGGTAGTGGTCCTTGTCGTGTCCTTGGCTCTTTCACTTAATGCACCCTCCTTCTACACACGCCTCTGGTCGGGGCACCCTTTCTTGCTTCAAGCTTTACATTTCTAAGCACAGGTTTTGTGGTTGCGCGTGGATTTTCTGAACTCCCAACCCTGGATCCTGTATTGGAGTTTCGTGCAACCTCATTGTTGTCTCTAGTGCTTCGGCTTGGATTGAGATCTTTTGCTGTGATAGCACCATCCTTAGGTGTGGTGTCAAAGACACCACAAATCATGTGCAATTTTGCGCCTCTGTCAATGTCATGTTAGCCTCACGGATTGTGCTTTTCAATCTTTGATCCAAATCCCAGGGGGTTTCACCTGGTAGCATTGCGATCTCCTTGGATCCAATGACCAACTACGTCTCCGATTTTGGCCAACTAAACTCCCTTGTCAATGCATCCTGGATCATCGTTATTCTTGCATTCAGATGATCACTTGAGTACTTTATATACCATGTCAACGCTCGGTCCTGCAGCGCGCTAACCAGAGTAGCCTTTTTGATGTTATCATCTGTTATGCCTTGGGCTTCCCATACAACCCTTACCACAAACTAGAACTGACATGGTTCCTCATTTCCTACACCCTTAAATACTAGCAACTTGACTGCGCTCGCCATCCCAACCCTCAGTGGTGGTGGAGGTGGAGGTGGAGTCGATGAAGATGGATTTGATGTAGGTGAAGTAGGTGATGGCGTGGTCAGTGGTGGTATCAGCAAAATGTGTTGCCCAAACAACCGGACTACGCTTCTCGGAGAGAACCCTGTGAGTTCTTCCTCGCTTTCTCGCAAGATGGAGATCAAAGGGTTGTTCTCTACTCCTTCGGTTCCTCGGTAACCTCTTCCACTCCGCGTTACGCCAGACATCAATAAACGTGCATAATCTGTTTTTCACACAACAACATCTTAATCCAAGTATTCAATGATTTGATATACTTACCCCATGGTCCTTGGAGAAAGCGCCTTTCTACTTCACTATAACTCACATTTGTGTCTATCGTGAACTCAGTGATAAACCCTCCTATTACCCAATCCAACCAGTGATCTACTACGTGTGCGACTTTGTCTTCAGATGCCTCTAGCCTGCGCACCAATTCTGGAGTCCACACAATAGGTTGATCTAGTCCGCACCTCCCCACACTGTCAGATAACCCCAAGATCCACTCGTACAACTCTGTCGAGAATGACACAAAGAAGATCTCGTGGATGTCTGTGTATATGTAACAATCAAACCACTGTTCTTCTGATATCCACGGATTTCTGTTTTCTTGAACCACGAACTCGTGAAGCTTCTGATCTAGCCAATCTTCAAGCTCTTTCTTCATAGGGTTCCAGCATTCTGACATCAAACATCCCTTAGGCAGATCCCGGTCCCGACAACAGAACTATTTGCTGGCTTATATGGGCCTGACCCAGGTTCAAAAGAGTTCTTTAACCAAACAAATCTCGCAGCTACCGGCCCTTTTGGCAACAGCCAGCAGAGCGTGGACTGAGGTCTCACCCAAGTGTTATAGACATTTTTGGGCCCTACAACCCCAAGCATGAAATGTCCATAAATCAAGAGCTCCTAATTCCCTAAAAGTGTTGTTATAACCCCTAAAGGAACAAGGTCAACAGATTACAGCTTCTCCCAGAAGTTCTCCACTAGAAACTGCTCAGAATGGGTCAAAACAGGATCATTTCAGCTGCTCCACTGGCTAGGTGCGTTGCATTGCACCTAAATACACTGTGAGGGTGTGTTGCATTTCAAAAGTCCCTTCTGTCGGGTGCAATGGGTGAGAAATGACAAATGGTAGTGTCATTCCGCGAGGTGGAGAGACAATGGAAGCTTCCAGAATCTTCTCCTGTGACACTTGCCTCACTGAATTCGACCAAGGATGAGTAAGAGGCCTTCAGTCTCCAAGTGGAAGCAAGAACTGACAGAGAGAAGACACTAATCAAATCACAAGCTGACTCATCCCCCTTATAGATATCTATATATGGATCCCTCATCCCAGAGATCCAGAGGCTGGAATTTTGCATATTGTAGGGAATTGTTGTTGGTTTGTTGAGACAAATATCAGATTGTTGGGTGATCTATGCTTTGTTTGAGGTGAAGAGGGGCTTCTTTGCTGGGAGGTTGATGCTGGGTCAGGAACCACTGGTTGTAACTCCTCCTGGATCTTTTCTTGTTATCAATAAAAGCTATTTGAGTTTTCCTCCATACTTTTGTATCATTTATGCTTGTTACATTTGTATGGTCAATTTACATTTGATCCTAGATCGTTTATGAATATAGATCCATGTCTTTGTATAGTGCTATGATTCTGTGATCTTACAGGTACTTTGTGAAGCTGGGTGTGCAAGGGAGCAGGTAGCTGAGGACTATCAAAGAAGAGAGGAATCGACTTGAAGGATTAGCGCAAGACTGAGGTTGGTCTTTCTATTCCTCTCTATCTATAATTCATAAAGGAAAAACATAAGTAGCTTTTCTCTATTTGTTTCTAAGGCAGCTGTCACACCTTAGTGGGATAGAGCAGTTCTATATAGACACTTTTCCCTGTAACAAAATGGCGACTCCGCTGGGGATGTGTTAGTTTGTTTGTTTATCTTCTTTGTTGTCTTTTTCATAAACTTACAGACGGAGTCTGAAGCTGTGCCAGGTAGCTTTCGAACTGCATTTGCTATGCAAATGAAAAGTAGATAAATGCCGCTTCAGTCGACCTCCGGGATCTGTTTATGATTTAAACAACTGATTCACAAACTTTCTGATTGCCCTTGTGATAGCTCTTAGATCCTCCTTAGATCTACCCCTGATTGTTGTATTACTGATTGCTTTTGCTCGGCCAAAACCCAAGAACTGAACTGCAAACCATGACCCGGAACCCAAACAGAGTCTCGTTTCTGGCCTAGCGCAGGTACTGTTAAGAGATTCTGAATTTCAGCGCACTTCCCCAGTGGAAAACCTGCACTGCATTTCAGATTCTCTGTGTTACAGGTGCGCTGATCAGACTAGCTCTGTGCAGTTGTGAGTTCTGTGATTCATTATTTCCAGTTCTATTCCTGAATTTTGCTGCCTGTGATCAGTATATGTCTATTGGAAACCCCTTTTCCTTGTTGTTATTCTGCCTCCTTTGTACAAAAGAGCTGTATATGTTTTTGTGTGTTTGTTAAGTCATTTACAGTTCTCCTTTGCAAAAGTAGCATAATCATACTATCGTCCTTTGATTTGAATCTGTCGCAAGTGTTGATTTCAATCATAGGAAAGAGTTTGATTGCTGTTTGTTGGATACCTATACCAATAGGTTTCATATTTCATGATGGGCAAGAGAAAGGCCAAATATGCTCTGCTTTGGTATCCCAAAGATCCCATATTTCCTAGAAAGCAAGAGCTGGGTAAAGTGTTTCAAGTATTGAGGACCTTATTTCAATTTTGTGGATGATTCAACAGTCTAATCTGGATCATGCCATATTTCAATTTTGTGTTATAGAATAGAGAAAGAAGTCTGTCCAAACAGCCTAATCTTGGCAGACAAGCAGTTTAGGTAGAGAAGCAAAGGTTCCCAACAGTTTAATCTGGGACCTTGGAAGAGACAAGGGTAGAAATAGATAGAGAAAAGAATAAAGAAAAAGCCAAAGAAAAGAAAAGGCAAGTAAGGGTTTGCAAGTCCAAGTGCACCCTCCAAGGAGAAACAAAAAATGCTAGGCAAGCAGCTGGGTAGGTAGTTGGGGTCGCAGAAAGTGAGTCCTATCATTGCAGGAATGGTGATGATGGGCAGCAAAGTAAAAGACTACAGCAGGAGCATGACTAACTTCCCTCTTCCCCTTTATTCCATTACTAACACTCCCTTTCTTTCAGCTGAGATTTATGGAGAGAGATCATGGTTTTATGGTGGTTCTAGTTATTCAGAAGCCACATTTCTTGTCTAAGATCTTTTCATTTTGATCTACTCTCAAAACTAAATCACTTTCATATAAACTCAGTAAGATTCCCTTCATTTGCTCCCTTCATTCATATTAACACTAATTCTATTGTATAAATCCTCATATCGCCTATTCCCCTAATATTACTAACACCAAGGTGTATAAATCCCAAACTCTTATAAATACCCACCCCCTTGGCATTATAGCCAATAAAGTTACAAGTCAGGGATCAAATGACATCAGGTCATATTGATAAACCTATGCCAAATACCCCTTTTCCTCATAAGCCAGTTCCTCTATCTCTACCCCCTTTTGCACATAAAACCTTTAAAAAGGGCCCTAAACCCCACCTTACCCGCTTCAAAGGGCCAAAAGAGCATAAAACCCACTTTCCGCCGGTTAGCCAAGGTTGGCGCATATAATTGTTTTTATCGAAATACATTAGAAAAGCGCTCAAAAGCATGGTTTATTTGTCTCCGCCCTCATCCGTATATTCCACACATTGTCACCTCCCCGACCACCACTAGATCAAGGGCCTGCAGATCCGACGGCCCTGATCGCGTTGGACCCCTTCCGACGTCTGACCGATACCTGTACTAACCTCCCGTCACATCTGCCTCGCGTCCACCGTCCGATCAAAGTCCGTAGATCTAACGATCATCGTGACGTCGGAGCCCATCCGATGACCGATAGATATCTCCCGACGTCCGTATTTGGAGGACGTCATTCCACTGCTACGTGCCCTCACCACCATACGTCGGAGGTACTACTGGCCGATACCGCCCCGTACAGGAGGCGGTGCGATATGAAACCAATGCTGGTTTCCAGATTTCCTCATCCCGCTTACCCGCGTCAGCAACGCGTCACCGCCCCGTCACCCAGGTACGCTGCCCCGTCGACCTCCCTGTCCCTGCCATTGGTCCACCTGTCCTGCCATGTCACCGCCACCGTGTACCAACCAGACAGCGCCACGTCACCCGATGACGTCAGTATGACGTCATCCGACCTTGACCCCACCCTATGACGTCATGCTGATGTCAGCACATATTCGCGCCAAAAGCGTAAAAAGGTCTATTTCACCCAAAATTTCGCGTTTTTTGGTCATTTTGCGTGTTCGTCGTTATTCTGCTCTGCATGCAAACAACGTCCAAATTGTCTACCAACCTGCTAAACTGACCAGAAGACCTCCAGCGCACCAGTTCAACTTGCGGTCACGACCTCTGCGCGTTGTTTTACCAGGTATTCCTCATCATTCATCCTCTGTGCGCCTGCAATTATCTATTTAACGCCTTAGAGAGCTTAAAGAAAGCCGAAAATCAGAAATTCACCACTGAATTCCTCAGCAAAGCCTTGAAGTTCCAATTATCACTTCAAAAAACACCAGCCGAGCCGTTCCCAGTGGCATTCTGCTAAGAAACCAGGCCCTGTCTGCGCAATCGTGGCAGGCGCATTTGAAACCAATTTTTAACATTGAAAGGTGCCAAAAAAGGGCTAAGCTTCGCTCTTAATTACAAAAACAGCATTTCAACTGCTGCACACCCTGCATTTACCTCCCACTTGCATTTCCATCCCTCTACAAAGAAACTTTGCTGTTGTTACTCTGCATAGTAACACAGCCCCTGAGTAAGAGTAAAATTTGCAAAGGAAAATCATGGACCCCCCTGTAGCTCCCATAGCCCTCAATGTGGCTCCCCTGAATGTTCCTAATAGAACATTTGACACCAGAGCATTGGCAGACCTGGACTACAAGATAACAGAGGAAATGATGAGCAGAAGCCGGTTCCATCTGCAAATATTAAATGAGATAAAGATAAAACATGAGAAGGGGACAGACATCCTGGGAATTTGGGAGTCATTCCTCCCAATATTCAAACTTCCTCAGGTTAATCAATTCCCTGAGCTTGTGCACATAGTTGCTGAACACTATGATGCATCCCAGAGAGCAGTGCTAGATGCTGAAGGTTCAATCCTATTCCTCATTACCCCTGAAGCCATCAGGGAGATGTTGCAATTCCAGACAGAGCATAAGTTGGTCCCTCTGTCACTAGCTGATTTAATAGTACAGGGAGCCAGAACCACAGAGGCCCAAATCACTAAGGTCAACCAGCTCTTCATCAAGGCTGACACTTTGCAGATTCCTCCCATCAACTGCGTTTACCTCAATCAATTGGGCCAAGACCTGGTTGACATGATCAGTCCCATCCTGGGATATGATTCAATAGAACATATTGATGAAACAGTTATACAAATGATGCTTATGTTCTCCCCAGGAAGGAAACCAATCCAGTATGATTATGCAACATACATATCAGACAAAATGCATGAACAGTTGATGAATTTGCCAAGAGAAAGAGTGTTTAGGTACACCTCCTACCTATATCATCTGCTCATATACTTCCAGCATGATAAATTCTCCTTCCCAAAGAAGAGAGTAGATGCACAGGGCAATCTGAGATCAGTAGTATATTGGACATCTGTTTTCCACGTATCATGCTACTCTCCATATACCTACTGTGAGTTTATTGATCTCTTCATCCATCCAGCCTTGACTCTACTGATTGGTTCACCTCCTCCCAGACTGACAGAGGACATGAAAAGGCGCCTACATTTGTCAAAAGTATACAGTATTGGGGACTGGTATCTTTACCAACACCACACCGTTATCAGAATATATGGGTGTGAGTTACCCCCATTTAGACTACCCAAATTTGTGCCCATGAGGCTATTTGCCTTAGAATACTTCAGGCAGTTTGGCTATGTGGATATGTTCCACTTCTCAGGCAGAGGCAAGAAAGCACAGCTGAAAATCAAGAGCCAACTTGGCCATTTAGTCTACAATGAAAGGGATGAAGGGTGGAAGGAGGCAGATAGAATACTGATGGGATTTGGTTTGAAGTACAGTTTTATATGGAAACCCTATGACCCCAACAACTTCATCACAATGAGGAGACTCAAATATAAACTGTCTGCTTACGGTCATCATAGCCTCCCCAAAATTGAAAAATATGCCAATCAAAGCAAGTGGAAAAGGGGAACTCTAGAAGAAGATATAACTCAAAAAGAGCTTGATCAAAGAGCTCTGAACAATCAAAAGAAGATGGCTGACCTTGAGTTTTATGCACAGGTCCCCTCACTGCCAAGCACACAAATTGGAGCAGCAGCCTCCTCTTCAACTACTCCACAGCAAACTACAAAGGTTGCTGGAAAAGTCTCAGAAAAAGGAAAGGAAAAGGAAATGGAGGCAGAGCAAGAGCAACAGCAGGAACAGCAGCAGGAAGACATAGAACAGCAAGAGGAATAGCACCAAGAAAAACAAGGGCAGGAGCCACCTGCCCAGCAAAAGGAAACAGTGGATACTCCTCAGACCACTGAACAAGTCATGCCTACAAGGCAAGACTCTACATTTGATGCCTCGGTCCTCCAAACCCCTCAAAAGGAGGACACATTTCTCTTGAGGAAAAGGGAAAGAGAAACTCCCTTGACATCCTCTATCAATCAAGGAGAGAAAAGGCAAAGACTCAACGATTTTCCAGAAGAGGATATAGCCATCCGAGAGGCATCGGGCATGGGCCCACCAAGTCAAGAAATTTCAGCAAGTTCCTCCCAGCAGGAACTAGACAGGACAATGGGAGGGGAAGTCACCTCCTCCAGCCAGCAGAAAGAGGAAAGAGTGAGCATAAAGCAGCAGTTCATAGACATTAAGAGAAGGAGTGACCCAATCAAAGTTCAATTATACAATCACCTACTTAACATGGCTCCTTCCAATCAGCAGAGACTCATGTCTGCTTTTGATGTAGGTGAGGGAAAACTGACATTGAGTCATTTTATGCCTACGGCACTCAAGCCACAGTCTTCTGCTGATTATCTCAGGACCAATTTAGAGGTCCTTGCCAAAGACATACACCCCATGGACAAAATTGAGTTGCATAAACAAACAGGGGAAATGGTGTATGCTTCATTGGCCGATAAGACCTTGGACAACTACAAGTTAACAAGCAGTCTGAATGCTACGGCTTCCCAGCTGGAGCTAGAGAGAGCCTCTTCTCAGGCCAAAGACAACAGGATCAAAACCCTGGAAGAAATCATCATAGAGATTGGGCACAATCCCAATGATATTAAAGGGATACAAGAGATCTTAAAAATCAGAGATGCTGATATGGCTGCACTAAGGAAGAAGATTAAACTTCCAGCCACTATCCATCCACAGACCGATGAAGTGGCAAAACAAAGGTATGAACAGGATTCCACTGCTCTGTTAATTTCTGTTTACAAAGAATTTCTGAAGGCACAAGAAAAATTGGGGCAATATGAGGCCACACAAGCACCTCTGAAAGGATCATCAACACAAGCACAAGAGGGGCAAACATCTCAGCCCCCTCCACAGGTCATTAATCTTGAGGAGACTTCTCCTACTATTGCACCTCCACCTCAGCATGTTGAACAACCAGCCACATCTACTTCAGCAGCACCCACCAGCACAGATCAGAGCTTAGACATGCAAAAGCTAAAAAGCGAAATACAAGCTTTAGAAGCACAAATGATGCAGCTAAATGAAACTAAGGAGCAGCTGGCCAAGGTGAATGAAAGGCATGACAAAACAAAAAGAGAAGTAGGAGAGAAGGCCAAAGAAATCAAAGCTCTTAAAGACAAAATCAAGGAGCTTGAGAAAGAGCTACAGCTAGATAAAATCATAGCCGAAATCAGAGCAATGATATGGTCCAATATTGGTAAGTCCATCAATAACCAGTGGTCATACATTGAGACAATCCATGAGCAACTGGAGCTCATTCCTAAAGCACAGAAGGAAATCAGAACATCAAGGGCCTTGTTGGGGAACATGCCTGAAATTGCAACCAAAATGATCAATGTGCTCAATCATAAGACCAGTTCTCAGTTGACCATCATGGGGATCGCAAACAGAACTGATACTATCCAAATGATCAAGAGGGTTCTTACTCTTAGAAATCTGATGCAAACCTTAGACAGAAGAACCCAGGATATGCAAACTGAGGTAAACAGGTTCTTGGAGAAGTTTCGGGCATTGGAAAGTAAAGGACTCCCTAGCTTGCTGAACAATGGAGGGAGATTATTCACTCATGAAGAATATGCCAAGAGAGTGAATGTTTTTGCCTCATCACAGGTAAATGAGAAAGCCAGCACCTCAGAAGATACAGGGCCTATCACAGGACAGATTTTCTATGGTAAGATAGAACATCTAATTTTTATAATGAATGAAATGAATCATCTATTTGATGTAGCCCCCAACTTTTTCAAGTATACAGAAGCTGAAGAAACAATGCAGGCCATCCTCAAGCATCAGCTCCCTACACAGGAATGGTGGACAGATGCCATCCAGAGAATTTTGTAAACATTAAGCCATGCATTAATTTCTGTTTTTTTTTCTATAAATTCTGATAGAAAGAACAGTCAGCAAAATCAGCAGGCATCATAAAGTCAAAGCTGAGCCAACTCAGCAGATGGAGCAGCCAACAAAGCAGGAAAGACAAACGCAGCTGGCAAAGCCGAGAAATTCATTGCGCAGGCAAAAGTAAATGCGTACCTACAGATCGATGCATAGTAATGTAACCGACTCAGTGACTCCTTAAAGTCAAAACAGTCATCTGACAGACATAAAGGGCATTTACTCTGCATTTAATGTTGTAATAACTCCCTGCGTACTTTCTGAACACTACCGAAGATATTTTCTCTCTCTCAGATGACTCAATGCCTGAGATATTTTGTATATATAAACCCCTGCGCATGATAGAGCAAGGGGTTGTTGTAATTTTCCTTTGAAGAGCTCTCGCTTGCTGTAAAAATTCTCAGAGAAATAATACAAAAGGAGAATGGAATTTCCAAAGCTTGGTGTACTTTGATGCGTTGTGATGAATGGTGAATGTTGCAGGATTCCAGAGTGTTTCATAAAACAATAAGTTTTCTCAAATCTCTGTATTACATGTTTTCGAGTCTTTTGTTCTCTTTTATCGTTCAGATATTTTACACTTAATAGCAAAGTAGAAGAATAGTTCCAGGACTTAATCCATGATTACCCTGAACTCAAACTGAGCTATTATCCATGTTTTCCTCAGATATAGTAACAGAAGTGTAATTCTTAGTTGCTGCACTTTGAATCTATATCTTTCGCTGTGATAGACATTCCCAGGGATTCAAGTTTGCCCCTGTGACATCTGTCTTTTCTCGTAACCAGTTTGGTGGAAACAGTTAACAACGAGTGAAAATTCTTGAATGCTTTCATTGTTTGTCTTACCTGTTTCCTGTTATTAATCAAAATTTGTTCTATGAAACATCCAAATGGCCCTGTAAGTTTCACCGGTTCATCTCAAAGTTTCTAGACACCTACAGCCACAGACTCCATTGCCCAATGATACTTAACTCTCTGAATATCACATCACAAGAGATCTGAAGGATATTCTTCAACCAAAACATAAACAAAACCTGTGCATAATAGCTAGCCTAAAACCCTATCATAAACAGTTACAAATCATAAAGAGAGAGCCCTCTCTGATCACAGTTTGGCTAGAAACAGTGATCCAAAGATTGGTTAGTGGTTACCCCGGCCGTATTCCCTTGGGAGTCATAGGGAACAACCTGGGTGTTAACATAATTGGCGACTCCACTGGGGACTTCTTAAAAGTTTTTAGATACTATCTATCTTCCAAAGCTACCATCAAGCCTGAAACTAGCCAAGAGGCCTTAGGACTGTTTCTGTAAACACAGGGACAGCTTTAGGGAGGAGCTAACTAGGGAATCTTCATCCTAGCTTTGAAACATATATAGTCATTCCAGAATTCTTACCTAGTCCTTGTACATATTAACCTTCCTGTATAAAGTTCTAAAAGAATACGTAGAAGCTGGCTCCCAAAAGAAACCCAAGGCACACTAGGGCAAACCCTGACCCTGATCAACCCATCATTGTTGATAACCCAAATCTCATTCCAAAGAACATAAGGAGACAGCAAAAGCAGGAGAAGCCTGCTGATTCACATATAAGTTTAGACCAACCTATCCTCATTCCAACTCCTTGCAAATTCCTTTTCCGTTCCACACCTAATTCCCCAGTTCATCATCAACACCTCAAAGCCCTCCTCTCCTATCTTCACCATCTGCACACATTCTTTCAACCAGTTTCCCGCTTGTTACCCCTGTTACACCTGTAATCCCAGCTGTCCCATTTGTTCCTATTAACCCTATAAACCCCATAAACATGGCTAACAGATATGCACCTCTGCAGATACCAGCCAATGCACCAGCTCTACCTCAAGACTACCAAACCAAAATCTCATTTTTTGACTCCAATGGCCCTTTGACAGCTGTCCAGCATGCTAAGAAGATGCAAGATCACTTTGAGACCTTTGAAATAGATGATGACAGTGTCAGGATGAGAATTTTTGTTCAAAGCTTAACCGGGGATGTCAGAACTTGGTTTAGATCCCTGAATGCAAATTCCATTGCAACCCCTGAGTTCCTGTACCAAGAGTTTACCAACAGATGGGAGAAGAAGAAAGATCCTCTACACATACTCGGTGAATATAACACTATCAAAAGAGGTCCCCAAGAAACAGTTTTGGAATACTGTGCTAGGTTTAACAATGTATATAATGCTATCCCCAGAACTTAAGGCCCCCTCCTGATTTGGCCCTGTATAACTTCCCTGACGGTTTTGACTCTGATATGGCCTATCAGCTGAAAGAAAGAGATCCTCCAACCCTTGCAGAAGCTCAAAGAGTTGCAGTCACTGTAGAGGCCAACCTAATTGCCAAGAGAAACAAGGCAAAGCTGGAAAAGAAGGCTGGTTTCAGAGATGAGCCCTCAGGCTTTGATCAAAAGTTGGATGCAATACTAAACAGCATGAAGAGATTGGGTGAAAGAGTGGAATCAGTTGAAAGAAAGTCATCATGGGAGGCACCACAAAGCAATCCTCCTAGAAACCCAAATTTTAGGAGAACGCAGAACCCAAACATAGGAAAAACAAGTGCAGACCAAGATATCAGACCCCCTTTTCAAGAAAACTATGCAGAAACTTCCTCAGCCAATCAGCTCAATGAAGATCCTGAAATCAACTTAATGGGTCTGGACGGTAAAAGCCATGTTTTCTTAACATAAGAAGACCATGAAGAGGATGAAAGCAAAACATTTCAAACAAAATCAGGAGAATCCTTTGACTTTAAACAAGGGTATGATACTGCTGTCTATGAAGTCCATAAACAATACAAACTAAGGAGTAGGACTGTAAATGTAAATCAGCCTGAAAAGGTAAAGGAGAAACAGCAATCTAAAGAAACCTTAGTCACTGAACCTGATGACAAAACAGACCTGCCCACAAAAGAAGTAGTGGTTGAGGAAGTCACTGAATTACTGTCCCCACTACAACAGCCCACGGCAACCTCATCCTCCCACCAAAATCCGAACATTACCCCTCAAGACATGGGTATGAGGGGCAGGTTCCAAAATCAAGATGAAATCCAACAAGAAGATTTAATGAACAGAGAAAGGACTGCTATCCGTGACTCTAAAATCCAAGTTGACAAACCCTTTGACCTAGGAGCAGAGATTGGCAAGTTAAAAATAGCAATTCCCCTGTCAGAGCTAGCCAAGCATGACATATATAAGCAACAGATCAAAAAATCCCTTCAGATCACCAACAGCAAAGATGATGTAAATGTGCTAGATGACACTCCAGAATTACTATTTGGCCCAGAGGTAGATGGAAAAACAGTAGTCACAGGGGTTTTACCTTTTTATGTCAGCCTGCATGTTCATGACAAAATACTGCATAATGCAATGTTTGACTCAGGTGCCTCTCACAACCTTATGCCAAAAGCTGTCATGGAAAGATTAAACTTGGATATAACAAGACCATACAAAGACCTGTTTTCTTTTGATTCTAGTCAAGTCAAATGTTTGGGCCTAATAAAAGATTTATGTGTGTCCCTGGTTCAATTTCCCAAAAAAACCATACTAATGGATGTTGTAGTTGCTGATATCCCACCCAAATACGGGATGCTCTTATCAAGATCATGGGGAGCCAAACTCCAAGGCTCCCTGCAATTAGATATGTCATATGCGACCATCTCTGTATTTGGGCAACCAAAAAGACTTTATAGGGAAACACTCATGAAGTATATGGTCAGCAGTGAAGAAAAGCCTCAAAATTTTCCAATATATGCTGTCCATTCGGACATAGACTCCTTCATCCTCTTCAATGACAGCGCAAGCCTCTCAAACAATGATATTAAGACCGAAACACTCATACAAGAACAAAACATTGATCAAACAAGTAGCACCTGCCAAACTTCAATCAGCCCAACAATACACATAAACCCTCCTCTAATTGTCAAAGATTGTCAAACAAATGATGAAATTATCCTAGGAAACGAATGGGAAAAGAAACCTCAACTCATGCTCACATTGCCATCCCATGAACAGAACTTTAAATCTCCCGTTCAGCAAGACATTCTGTGGGTCCTAGAGTTTGATGGCTCAGTTAACAAGTTAGGGGCAGGGGCTGGAGTATGGATACATAACAAAGAGAAAGGCTATGCAGAAGGCAGGGCTTTCAGATTAAAGTTTAGATGCACTAACAACATAGCAGAATATGAAGCTCTGCTGTTGGGCCTAAAAGTAGCAAAATCACTACAAGCCCCTAAACTCTCCATCATGGGAGACTCTGATCTAGTGATTCAACAAGTGAAAGGAAATTTTGTTACCAATGACAAAAGATTGAGGTCCTATAGGTCTGCTGTAATTGAAATATTAGAGACTTTCTCCGAGTTTGTTATCACAAAAATTCCAAGGGGCCACAATCTCCATGCACACAGCTTGGCAACATTTGCCAGCACCTTTAAATTCCCATTAGAACCCAACAATTGTTTCACGGCAGAGGTCAAATATAGGCCTTCTATTCCAAACAATGTCAAAGAGTGGCAAGTATTTGAGAATGACATGCAAATAAACAACTTTTTAACCTTGCAACAAGAGTTTACAGGATTAAATATTGACCTTGAGACAGCAAGTCAATCACAAATGTTTGATGGAGCAAGTCAATCACAATTACAGTTTCAACAGTCTGCCCACCCAATGTCACCTAGAACAGCCAAACAATTACTCAGTCCAACCATTTTCAACAAAGAAAACATTCAGCAAATACACCAAATTGACTGTGAAGAGGTGAGCAACGCTGAAGATGAAATCATACAACTCAAAGACAATCTCCTTCCAGCAGGCCTTACCCCACTAGAGGACATTTTTGACTCAAATGATGTCCCCAGGAAACCAAAGATGCAGCCATTAGATGCAACAATTGAAGAATGTAACATTGGTACCACTGACAAGCCTAAAATAATAAAGCTATCTGCTGCTTTGCCCCCTGATCAAAAACCCAAATATATTGATCTCTTTAAAGAGTTCCAAGATGTCTTTGCTTGGGGTTATGAGGACTTGAAGTCTTATGATACCTCTGTTATCCAGCATACCATTCCCCTCAAGCCTAATCAAAAACCATTCAAACAGAAATTGAGAAGAATCAATCATGTGCTCCTTCCTTCCATTGAAAAGGAATTACAGAAAATGTTCAAAGCTGGTATCATAGCACCAATCAGGTTTTCTGAGTGGATTTCAAATTTGGTCCCTACAAGAAAGAAAACTGGTGAGATTAGACTTTGTGTAGACTTAAGGAATTTGAACCAAGTGTCACTCAAAGACAACTACCCCTTACCCAAAATGGATCACATTCTTCAAAGAGTAGTAGGAGCTTCAAGGATATCATTGCTGGATGGTTTCTCAGGTTTCAATCAAATTCTGGTACACCCTGATGATCAAGACAAAACTGCATTTACTACCCCATGGGGCACTTTCAAGTATGTGAAAATGCCCTTTGGATTGAAAAATGCAGGGGCAACATTTCAGAGAGCAATGGACATTGCTTTTGCAAAAGAGATTCATGACTTCTTGGTCATTTACTTAGATGATCTAACACCCTTTTCAAAATCTGACCAAGAACACTTGAAACATTTAAGACAAATCTTCATAACATGCAAGAAATATGGTATTTCCTTAAACCCCAAGAAGTCACTATTTGGCTTGGAAGAAGGGAAACTTCTAGGGCATATTATTTCAAAAATGGCATAAGAATTGATCCAGATAGGATACAAGCTATCCTACAAATGCCTCACCCAAGGAATGTCAAGGAGCTGCAAGGATTCTTGGGAAAAATCAACTTTTTAAGAAGGTTTATCCCAAATTTAGCAGAGTTAATCAGATTACTAAACAATATGCTAAAGAAAGATTCAAAGGTCAAATGGACTGTTGAAGCAAAACAAGCCTTTGAAAGTATAAGGTTGGCCCTGACTCAAACCCCAGTGTTAACCAATCCGCAGTTTGACAGAGACTTCATCATTTTCTCCTTTGCCTCCCAACATACTATTGCTGCTGTTTTATTACAGAAAGATGACCAAGGGAATGAGAAACCTATTGCCTTTTTCAGCAGAGCTCTTAGAGATGCTCCCCTAAAGTACCAAATAATGGAAAAACAAGCCTATGCCTTGATCAAAGCTATTAAAGACTTTAGGATTTACATTCTCTACTCCCATGTTGTGGCTTATGTACCAAGTCCTATTGTCAAAGACATTCTCACCCAAGAAAACTTAGAGGGTAGGAGAGGAAAATGGATTGCCAATATACTAGAATTTGACATTGAAATAAAGCCTACAAAGCTGATAAAAGGGCAAGGTTTGGCCAAATTAATGACAGAAGCAAATTTCCAAGCCTTAGACATCAACCAACTGGACAGTGAAACAGAGCTGGCGACTCCAAAGATCAATGTAGCCTTTGAACAATCTCCTTGGTACTCTGATATCTGTTATGTGTTACAAAACCTGTGTGCTCCCCAGGACTGTCCAGAACTAAGTGTAGATTCCTAAAAATGAAAACATCTAGATTTTGTGTGATGGATGAAAATCTACTGTGGAAAAACCATGAAGGTATTTTGCTGCACTGTCTAATAGAGAATGAAACTAACAAAATCATGCAAGACTTCCATGCGGGAGACTGTGGTGGACATTTGTACTGGAAGTCCACTGTGGACAAGATATTGAGGGCTGGTTATTACTGGCCTACTATGTTCTCTGATGTTAAGAAATTTACAGCCTCATGCCACAAATGCCAACTGTTTGAAGGCAAAAGACAGCTGCTGCCACTTCCTTTGAAGCCCATTGCAACAGAGAGACCTTTTCAACAATGGGGCTTGGATTTCATTGGGGAAATTCATCCCTCATCTTCAGGGCAACACAGATGGATTCTAACAGCAACAGACTACTTCACCAAGTGGATTGAAGCTGCCCCATGCAGACAAGCAAATGATTCAGTAATCATTCAGTTTTTGGAAAACAATATACTGGCTAGATTTGGCTGCCCAGACAAGATAATAACAGACAATGCTGCTGCCTTCAGATCCAAGAAGATGGTGAACTTCTGCCATAAATTTCACATTACTTTGGGCCATTCTACAGCTTACTATCCTCAAGGAAATGGCCTTGCTGAATCATCAAACAAAAGTTTGATAAATATCATAAAGAAAGTGCTGGAAGAGAACAAAAAGAACTGGCATAAGAAACTAGTAAATGCCTTATGGGCAGACAGACTAACAACTAAAAGATCAATTGGGATCAGCCCATATGAGTTAGTCTATGGATTAGAGGCCAGATTTCCTTCATCACTGGGAGTGCCGGTTATGAAACTTCTACAAGAAAGCCAAGCAGAGCCAAATGACATGCAAAGAAGGATTAACCAGATAATTTGTTTACAGCAGACCAGAGAACAAGTCTTCAGCAGAGTGCAGATACTACAAGAGAAACTGAAAAAGGCCTTTGATAGAAGAACCAAAGCAGAAGATTTCAATGTAGGGGACAAAGTTTTAAAGTGGGATGCAAGAAGAGAAGAGAAAGGGAAACATGGAAAGTTTGACTCTTTATGGAAAGGACCATTTGCTGTCCAAGCAGTACAAGGTAACAACACTTATTTCCTCAAAAGTCTTACTGAAACTGACTTGGATGAAGGTCCTGTCAATGGCAGGATGCTGAAGCACTACTTTGATTATTCCCCATGAGTGGAACCTAAAGATTCTTTGTATATATGCAGATGTACATATTGTTTTCTGTTTTAGATTGTAAAAAGCAGTTTTCCCAAGTAATTTACCAAGCAGTAAAAGGCAAATAGAATCAGAGGTCTCCCACAAGAGAAACACACTATTTTGACACATTCATGCAGCACATTTCAAAGACAAAGATGGGCAGTCAAGGAACAAGGCAATCTGACCTGCTGTTCTTGGTCTTTCAAAAGAAAAACCATCCCCATGTGGAGCCACTGTTGGATACCTATACCAATAGGTTTCATATTTCATGATGGGCAAGAGAAAGGCCAAATATGCTCTGCTTTGGTATCCCAAAGATCCCATATTTCCTAGAAAGCAAGAGCTGGGTAAAGTGTTTCAAGTATTGAGGACCTTATTTCAATTTTGTGGATGATTCAACAGTCTAATCTGGATCATGCCATATTTCAATTTTGTGTTATAGAATAGAGAAAGAAGTCTGTCCAAACAGCCTAATCTTGGCAGACAAGCAGTTTAGGTAGAGAAGCAAAGGTTCCCAACAGTTTAATCTGGGACCTTGGAAGAGACAAGGGTAGAAATAGATAGAGAAAAGAATAAAGAAAAAGCCAAAGAAAAGAAAAGGCAAGTAAGGGTTTGCAAGTCCAAGTGCACCCTCCAAGGAGAAACAAAAAATGCTAGGCAAGCAGCTGGGTAGGTAGTTGGGGTCGCAGAAAGTGAGTCCTATCATTGCAGGAATGGTGATGATGGGCAGCAAAGTAAAAGACTACAGCAGGAGCATGACTAACTTCCCTCTTCCCCTTTATTCCATTACTAACACTCCCTTTCTTTCAGCTGAGATTTATGGAGAGAGATCATGGTTTTATGGTGGTTCTAGTTATTCAGAAGCCACATTTCTTGTCTAAGATCTTTTCATTTTGATCTACTCTCAAAACTAAATCACTTTCATATAAACTCAGTAAGATTCCCTTCATTTGCTCCCTTCATTCATATTAACACTAATTCTATTGTATAAATCCTCATATCGCCTATTCCCCTAATATTACTAACACCAAGGTGTATAAATCCCAAACTCTTATAAATACCCACCCCCTTGGCATTATAGCCAATAAAGTTACAAGTCAGGGATCAAATGACATCAGGTCATATTGATAAACCTATGCCAAATACCCCATTTCCTCATAAGCCAGTTCCTCTATCTCTACCCCCTTTTGCACATAAAACCTTTAAAAAGGGCCCTAAACCCCACCTTACCCGCTTCAAAGGGCCAAAAGAGCATAAAACCCACTTTCCGCCGGTTAGCCAAGGTTGGCGCATATAATTGTTTTTATCGAAATACATTAGAAAAGCGCTCAAAAGCATGGTTTATTTGTCTCCGCCCTCATCCGTATATTCCACACATTGTCACCTCCCCGACCACCATTAGATCAAGGGCCTGCAGATCCGACGGCCCTGATCGCGTTGGACCCCTTCCGACGTCTGACCGATACCTATACTAACCTCCCGTCACATCTGCCTCGCGTCCACCGTCCGATCAAAGTCCGTAGATCTAACGATCATCGTGACGTCGGAGCCCATCCGATGACCGATAGATATCTCCCGACGTCCGTATTTGGAGGACGTCATTCCACTGCTACGTGCCCTCACCACCATACGTCGGAGGTACTACTGGCCGATACCGCCCCGTACAGGAGGCGGTGCGATATGAAACCACTGCTGGTTTCCGGATTTCCTCATCCCGCTTACCCGCGTCAGCAACGCGTCACCGCCCCGTCACCCAGGTACGCTGCCCCGTCGACCTCCCTGTCCCTGCCATTGGTCCACCTGTCCTGCCATGTCACCGCCACCGTGTGTACCAACCAGACAGCGCCACGTCACCCGATGACGTCAGTATGACATCATCCGACCTTGACCCCACCCTATGACGTCATGCTGATGTCAGCACATATTCGCGCCAAAAGCGTAAAAAGGTCTATTTCACCCAAAATTTCGCGTTTTTTGGTCATTTTGCGTGTTCGTCGTTATTCTGCTCTGCATGCAAACAACGTCCAAATTGTCTACCAACCTGCTAAACTGACCAGAAGACCTCCAGCGCACCAGTTCAACTTGCGGTCACGACCTCTGCGCGTTGTTTTACCAGGTATTCCTCATCATTCATCCTCTGTGCGCCTGCAATTATCTATTTAACGCCTTAGAGAGCTTAAAGAAAGCCGAAAATCATCAAAATTCACCACTGAATTCCTCAGCAAAGCCTTGAAGTTCCAATTATCACTTCAAAAAACACCAGCCGAGCCGTTCCCAGTGGCATTCTGCTAAGAAACTAGGCCCTGTCTGCGCAATCGTGGCAGGCGCATTTGAAACCAATTTTTAACATTGAAAGGTGCCAAAAAAGGGCTAAGCTTCGCTCTTAATTACAAAAACAGCATTTCAACTGCTGCACACCCTGCATTTACCTCCCACTTGCATTTCCATCCCTCTACAAAGAAACTTTGCTGTTGTTACTCTGCATAGTAACACAGCCCCTGAGTAAGAGTAAAATTTGCAAAGGAAAATCATGGACCCCCTGTAGCTCCCATAGCCCTCATTGTGGCTCCCCTGAATGTTCCTAATAGAACATTTGACACCAGAGCATTGGCAGACCTGGACTACAAGATAACAGAGGAAATGATGAGCAGAAGCCAGTTCCATCTGCAAATATTAAATGAGATAAAGATCAAACATGAGAAGGGGACAAACATCCTGGGAATTTGGGAGTCATTCCTCCCAATATTCAAACTTCCTCAGGTTAATCAATTCCCTGAGCTTGTGCACATAGTTGCTGAACACTATGATGCATCCCAGAGAGCAGTGCTAGATGCTGAAGGTTCAATCCTGTTCCTCATTACCCCTGAAGCCATCAGGGAGATGTTGCAATTCCAGACAGAGCATAAGTTGGTCCCTCTGTCACTAGCTGATTTAATAGTACAGGGAGCCAGAACCACAGAGGCCCAAATCACTAAGGTCAACCAGCTCTTCATCAAGGCTGACACTTTGCAGATTCCTCCCATCAACTGCGTTTACCTCAATCAATTGGGCCAAGACCTGGTTGACATGATCAGTCCCATCCTGGGATATGATTCAATAGAACATATTGATGAAACAGTTATACAAATGATGCTTATGTTCTCCCCAGGAAGGAAACCAATCCAGTATGATTATGCAACATACATATCAGACAAAATGCATGAACAGTTGATGAATTTGCCAAGAGAAAGAGTGTTTAGGTACACCTCCTACCTATATCATCTGCTCATATACTTCCAGCATGATAAATTCTCCTTCCCAAAGAAGAGAGTAGATGCACAGGGCAATCTGAGATCAGTAGTATATTGGACATCTGTTTTCCACGTATCATGCTACTCTCCATATACCTACTGTGAGTTTATTGATCTCTTCATCCATCCAGCCTTGACTCTACTGATTGGTTCACCTCCTCCCAGACTGACAGAGGACATGAAAAGGCGCCTACATTTGTCAAAAGTATACAGTATTGGGGACTGGTATCTTTACCAACACCACACCGTTATCAGAATATATGGGTGTGAGTTACCCCCATTTAGACTACCCAAATTTGTGCCCATGAGGCTATTTGCCTTAGAATACTTCAGGCAGTTTGGCTATGTGGATATGTTCCACTTCTCAGGCAGAGGCAAGAAAGCACAGCTGAAAATCAAGAGCCAACTTGGCCATTTAGTCTACAATGAAAGGGATGAAGGGTGGAAGGAGGCAGATAGAATACTGATGGGATTTGGTTTGAAGTACAGTTTTATATGGAAACCCTATGACCCCAACAACTTCATCACAATGAGGAGACTCAAATATAAACTGTCTGCTTACGGTCATCATAGCCTCCCCAAAATTGAAAAATATGCCAATCAAAGCAAGTGGAAAAGGGGAACTCTAGAAGAAGATATAACTCAAAAAGAGCTTGATCAAAGAGCTCTGAACAATCAAAAGAAGATGGCTGACCTTGAGTTTTATGCACAGGTCCCCTCACTGCCAAGCACACAAATTGGAGCAGCAGCCTCCTCTTCAACTACTCCACAGCAAACTACAAAGGTTGCTGGAAAAGTCTCAGAAAAAGGAAAGGAAAAGGAAATGGAGGCAGAGCAAGAGCAACAGCAGGAACAGCAGCAGGAAGACATAGAACAGCAAGAGGAACAGCACCAAGAAAAACAAGGGCAGGAGCCACCTGCCCAGCAAAAGGAAACAGTGGATACTCCTCAGACCACTGAACAAGTCATGCCTACAAGGCAAGACTCTACATTTGATGCCTCGGTCCTCCAAACCCCTCAAAAGGAGGACACATTTCTCTTGAGGAAAAGGGAAAGAGAAACTCCTTGACATCCTCTATCAATCAAGGAGAGAAAAGGCAAAGACTCAACGATTTTCCAGAAGAGGATATAGCCATCCGAGAGGCATCGGGCATGGGCCCACCAAGTCAAGAAATTTCAGCAAGTTCCTCCCAGCAGGAACTAGATAGGACAATGGGAGGGGAAGTCACCTCCTCCAGCCAGCAGAGAAAGAGAAAGAGTGAGCATAAAGCAGCAGTTCATAGACATTAAGAGAAGGAGTGACCCAATCAAAGTTCAATTATACAATCACCTACTTAACATGGCTCCTTCCAATCAGCAGAGACTCATGTCTGCTTTTGATGTAGGTGAGGGCAAACTGACATTGAGTCATTTTATGCCTACGGCACTCAAGCCACAGTCTTCTGCTGATTATCTCAGGACCAATTTAGAGGTCCTTGCCAAAGACATACACCCCATGGACAAAATTGAGTTGCATAAACAAACAGGGGAAATGGTGTATGCTTCATTGGCCGATAAGACCTTGGACAACTACAAGTTAACAAGCAGTCTGAATGCTACGGCTTCCCAGCTGGAGCTAGAGAGAGCCTCTTCTCAGGCCAAAGACAACAGGATCAAAACCCTGGAAGAAATCATCATAGAGATTGGGCACAATCCCAATGATATTAAAGGGATACAAGAGATCTTAAAAATCAGAGATGCTGATATGGCTGCACTAAGGAAGAAGATTAAACTTCCAGCCACTATCCATCCACAGACCGATGAAGTGGCAAAACAAAGGTATGAACAGGATTCCACTGCTCTGTTAATTTCTGTTTACAAAGAATTTCTGAAGGCACAAGAAAAATTGGGGCAATATGAGGCCACACAATCACCTCTGAAAGGATCATCAACACAAGCACAAGAGGGGCAAACATCTCAGCCCCCTCCACAGGTCATTAATCTTGAGGAGACTGCTCCTACTACTGCACCTCCACCTCAGCATGTTGAACAACCAGCCACATCTACTTCAGCAGCACCCACCAGCACAGATCAGAGCTTAGACATGCAAAAGCTAAAAAGCGAAATACAAGCTTTAGAAGCACAAATGATGTAGCTAAATGAAACTAAGGAGCAGTGGCCAAGGTGAATGAAAGGCATGACAAAACAAAAAGAGAAGTAGGAGAGAAGGCCAAAGAAATCAAAGCTCTTAAAGACAAATCAAGAGCTTGAGAAAGAGCTAAGCTAGATAAAATCATAGCCGAAATCAGAGCAATGATATGGTCCAATATTGGTAAGTCCATCAATAACCAGTGGTCAAATTGAGACAATCCATGAGCAACTGGAGCTCATTCTAAAGATAGAAGGAAATCAGAACATCAAGGGCCTTGTTGGGGAACATGCCTGAAAT